>OZ038475.1:147769199-147926699 GCA_964036315.1 Acanthosepion esculentum
TACTAATGGAATACGAAGGTAACTGGGATGTTTGGTTAGTCCCTGTATACATGACATGGTTGGTCTTTGCTGTGAAAGTAAGAACTAGTGGAACTACGGAATGTATCTGTTCAGATCATTTGCTATAGAGATAGTGATAGAATAACTTGCGATAATTCGTCTTTGGGGAAAAAGAGCTGCCAGACTGGAAAGTGAGGCTTGAGCAGCTCCAGGTTATTTAAAACAAGAAAATATTTTTAAATTGTAAGAATTCTTTTTGAAATAATAATGATTTGCTACTTTTTTATTTTTCCCAGAACAATACGGATAATAAAATAGCGAACAGCCATACTGTCTAGCTTACAGCGGACACATAAGTTCGATAATCCATAAATACACAAATCAATCAATCGAAATTTACTCTTAATAATCATACAACAACCTCCATCAGGAAACCTCTACCTCGAGAGACTCTTGGGCCTTGTATTAAACATTACTAAAAAAAAAAGCATGAATTCGTCTCGTATTGACCACAGGCATTTTTATTTGTATCAAGTTTCAATTCAGAGCTAAAAACTCCAGAGTAAAGTATACTGTTGGAAAAGCCGATTACTTTTGTGTTTTACAAAAGAAGCAAAGGTTGCATTCCTTGCCTACTCTCGACTATGACGTTTGTAAAACTTTCTTACCTCTCGTGTAAATAAAAAGAAAATATCATTTCACTGCGACTTGCTACTTTTTATTTTTCCCAGAACAATATGGATAATAAAATAGCGAAGAGCCATCCTGTCTAGCTTACAGCACACACATTCGAGGTATAAAAAAAAATATGTCGAAAATAAAAAATAAATAAAGAGAGTTTTAAAAAAAAAAATAACAAAATTGTTGCTTCTCTGGCATCGAAAGAGAAAACGGTTTTTGCTCTGTCAGCTAAATAACTTTTGCCGCTTCCTATCGGATTTTTACAGTTTAAAGCTTTCAAGACGTCTTTGGCAATGAATCCACTTTTTTTTCTTTTTTTTATTATTTTTTTTCTTTCTCTCTTTTATTCAAACTGACTTTTATCAGCTAACTTTCTTTATGATGAAATAACTTAATTACCACACACCTTGCAAAAATAAGCCAATAAACAAACGAAATAATCTTCTAATTCAAATTTTTGAAGAGTGATTTAAGAAAGATTGTCTCTGACTTTAGAGTTAAAAGAATGAGTTAATTAAAAAAAATACTGAAATTCGAGCAAACAAAAAAATACGGTTAGTCTTTTTTTACCTTCGTTTTTCTTCCTATCATACTCAGCTTTTTTTTTATTCTTCTCTTCAGGATAAAAGTCGAAAACCAATCACACAAACGAAGCAATTTGTGTTGGTAAGCGTTGTCAACAAAGCTCTCAAGAAAACATGTTTGTTTCTCAATATCTCAAATTTTATGGGGTGCTTTGACATGAGGTAATAACTAGCAAGGAAGTTGTTAACTATTGCTAATGAATAGTGAGTTCGATCCTTATTCAGGGCTCTATTCTCGTGTCCTTGTGCCAGACTCATACTAATTTCAGCTTTACACTTCGAAAGAACAAAAGAACCGCCAAATAATATCCACCATCTCCTGAAGTGCAATAAATTACAAGATGTCTGACTTTACCGACTCATTTCAAAGTGGTATACCGATGTTCGTCTCCCCAGTTATGGGGGTAGGAACTATTCGATTCTCTTGTCTTATCAAGGATGGCGAAAGCTAAAATTCAAATTTAGTAAATTAGTTTGTTACTTTCGAAGAAGTTGTGTAAACTAACTTGATTAAATAATTTGATTATGTTAATAATGACAATATAATGTTAAGAAATATTTTTTGTTTGCAACTCACAAAGCAACTGAAGGTTTAAGTTTTCATGGATCTTAAATTAAATATTGCCTCTTCTTTACATTTACGTGTGCACGGGTATATGTAGAAAGAAAGAAAGAAAGAAAGAAAGAAAGAAAGAAAGAAAGAAAGAAAGAAAGAAAGAAAGAAGGAAAGAAAGAAAGAAGGAAAGAAAGAAAGCAAGCAAGCAAGCAAGCACTAGAGAAAAAGAAAGAATGAATGAATAAGGTGAGAGGAATAGAGAAATTAAAAGAAAATTCGGAAAGTTTGATCGGTATTCGAAATATAGCTAGTGAGAGAGAGAGAGGGAGGGAGAGCAGATGACAAGGTGACAGACAAAGAAAGGAAAAGGTAAAGATAATATAAGACAGAAAGGAACAATGTGATAAGGTGGCAAGGAAAGAAAGTTAAAAAAAAAAGCGAGAGATGGAGAGTGATGAGGCGATAGGGACAAATAAAGAAAGACTGCATTGTACCCATCAAATCAAGTCGTGAACCTGCTTAACTCGATATTTTCATTTATTTCTTTAGTCGCTTGTTTGTTGAATTTCTCCTCTACCACACGCTAATTAAATTCATGTCAATGGAAACAACTTCAACATTGGAACTCAATTTAATTATAAAAAAAAACTACATGGAGTGCGGAATTCACCACATAAATTCAAATCAGTTATTTAAGGTCGGGAAAGCAAATAAACCACAAATATATTTTTATTTATCATTTCATTTATTTGTGGGTCGAATCTGTTTATTTAAACTGCCATTTTGGATTCTTCGCGCTCAAAAATTTTGGATTCTACACGCAGAAAAAGTTTGGAATATACGTGCTCAGAAATTTGTGCCCGTACGATTCAAGCCCTGAAGTTCATCTTACAGTTCCAGAATATTACAAGATTTAAACAATGGCGACAAAATTAATAGAAAATAAGGGAAAATTCACTGCATTTTCGACTAGTTTTCTGAAGTCAATGCAAAGAACTTAGGAATTAAATCTCCGTAAATATTTTCGCCTCGGAAATTTTAGATTATTCTTTTATTCCTATTCCTAACTCGAATGACCAACGGAATATGTTTAATGGCTAAGGATATAAAGGAAGACTGTGTTGCGTAACTGGAGAGGATTTACTTACCTTGACAATCAATTGTGGACAATCCTGTTTTCCATCTGAATCGAATTTCAAAATAATGTCAAATGATTCTTTGACGTTGTATGATAATCGGTATTTGCAGGTAGAATTATATAGATAGGCAATAATATACCTGTCTCTTCTGTTAAATATATATTTAAAAGTCAAGGCATTTACCTCTGTGCCAGGAGTGTGTTGGCGTTGTCTGTTGTGTAACAGTTAATAGTGCATAAAATAGATTCCGCGGTCAGAATTCAAATTGTCAGTGTTGTCGTCTTTTTATCGTTAGTGATATCGCTATAATAATAATCCACAACTGTAATTACTATTTCTTTGTCCGGATTTCTAGGATGAAGATTTATCTACATTTACATCAAACTTTACATTTAAACTCTGATTAATGTCATCGTTTTTACATGATGTTTCGGTCGTTATGACTTCCAGCTTTCTTCTCGTATCAGTTGATCTGGGTAAATTTCAAGGAAATTTTAAATAAAGCCTTTATTTAATCAATAGTGTTAGACTGTTCTCACTCCGCTATCCAGGTCTATGCATATGTCGTATTGGTTAATTCTATTAGCACTGCAGCTTTTACAATTATTAGTTAGCTATACAACTTAGGATGTCCACCAGGTATAGACGGCGGAATGAGAACACTCTGCCCCCGAAGATTAAAGCGCTCAGTTCGAGACTTCCTGATGATTACCCAAATTGACAAACACCTGAAGAAGGCCAGAGACACAACGGCCGAACTTTTGTATTAGTCTGACTGTAGATAACAATGACTGCCTCATTGACTACAAGGACACCAATGCGAGAAATTCTATTTCTTTATTCAATCACTCACCCGGAGGTTTATCGCTTCACTGTCTGACATAAATGAATATTGCAGAGAGGGCGGGAAACATAACAGCCTCCAATTTGGAACTGACATATTAACTGTTCGCTAAAGTAGAAAGAAAAGATAGTCACAATAACACAGATCATATATAGTGATTTACTAAGCAGAGCTTAAATGTGGCACAAGGCTGAAAGTATGGAGCCCTCAGTGAGGGATCGAACTCCCTACTCAATCGAAATTGATCTAAACGAGACAAGCTTGCAATCCGTTTCACCAGTTCGAAATGCACAGAGATTTAGTAAGCGTAGCTTTCATGTGGCCCGAGACCGAAAGTTTGGAGCACCCAATGAGGGTCGAACTCACTATCCAGTCGTAATTGATCTACCAAAACATGCTTACTAACCATTACACAAAGTGTAAGTCAAAGTGCCCCGACACAGATCATTTCAAAGAACCTTTCAAGGATTACTAGGATTTATTAAATAAATATTACTAAATTAAATAATTTGAAAATCTTTATTTGTAATAGAGTAATTTAGATTAAAATATTCTTAAGACAAATATTCTTCTGGCTTCCAAGTAAGCAAGCTTCGTTAAAATACATTTAAGATAAAAAGGATGAACTAATTCTATTTAAAGATGTAATGTCATGAATTCGTCTCTTCTTCTCACCTATTCTATATGGGTTAAATAACAGAGTAGACTGTGTTCTCTAGCCTTGGCTGACAACCATTCTAAATTAAGGAAAATACTGAATACTAAACTATACAGAAGGCAACGGGAAAATGTTTCATTCTATTTCCCAAGAATGCTTGGCAATTTAGAGATAATAACGAAATAAATTTGCGGAGGGTGTCCATCGCCGACTTACTGAAGAGATCCTGTATTTAATAAAAGCAGTATATATATGTATATAAATTCTTTCAGAAGATAATAACTACTTCCTTTATAATATTTTAAGTTTAGCCTTTTCACTCGTGTATAAGCTGCATGTTGATTTGTGTGAATACTATTTGGAAGTTCACTTGTGTTGACGCGAATTCCTGCTATTACAAAGAAAATTGTGTTTCTTTTATTCTTCACGTCAGCATCTAAACTAATTCTTCCAATAAGAAAAATCTTTCACAACTCTCTGATGTCCATTCTCTTCAGTATATTCAATAATACGCAATTTAGAATTGTCATTTGATCTTTTGCCTTTAGTATTCATGATTTGGTTTTTCTGTCAACTGGCTCGATCGGAAATATGATGATTATTTTAGCACTTCTGTCAAGAAATCTTTGCATATAGAGGCGAGAAATTTACCCAAATATGATTATCTATTATAAAACAGGAAATTAAAAGAAAAGTTCAATGTAATCAAACGGTGCTTGGTTAATCGTGCATAATAAATCACTGGATTATCCAAACCAAGTAAAAAAAAAATCCACATAAAATTGCTTCTTTTTTTTTTACAATGATGTTCATAAGGCCCAAGAGCTGCTCAAGGTAGAGAGTTACAGAGTAAGAATCACAGTTTATGAGGATATGTGGAGAAGATAACGGCTGACACTATACTTGAAAAGGTTAAGAGTGTAGAGATTGGGGAAGCATCCTCTTCGGAGTTGGTTTAACAAAGCAGCGGTTCGTGAGAAGATTTTGCTCGAGTGAAACTTACATATGGAATACAAATGGAGTAAGCGTGGTTTGTTACAATGTGCGTAGCATGGTGGGTCTTAGCCGTGAAGGTTAGAACCGGTGGAACTAAAGAATATAGCTCGTCTGAACACCCTACATGGAAATAGCGAGAGAGCATCGATAGGCTTGCGACATTTCGTCTGTGAGAAAGGGGTTGTTGGGCGGGAAATAATTCATCACCCACAAGGACGCGGAGATGCTTTTAGACTCTATCAAGACTGGAAAGTGAAGCCTGTGGCCCTCCTGCCTATATATGACAGCAGTGTTCCATTATCTAACTCTTGTAAAGGGAGAGGATAGCTGGAGGAGTTAGGTACTTCAGAACTCCCGGGATCCATTTTGTTTGCTTTTGACCTTGGCCTTAACTTCTTGTGCGTAGCTATATTTTTCATTTTCTAGAACTCTCTTGAAGTGATTATGTGTAGTTCTGAAAGCAGAGAGTGCCCGGCTACATGGTTTCCTGTGATAGATATTCTAGTAGTGGCTACGATGAGCTGTGACTGCAACAAGGGTGAAACAGGTTTGGATGTTCGGTTTTTGCTGAAATTGTTTATCTTTCTGATACGAAAATAAAGCTAGCAAATGTAGTCATCGAAATACCATTGTCATAAATAATACAAAAGCCACATTAAATAAAATATTTTCATCACAGGAGATGGTGTCATAAAGTGTGTATAAAACATTTAACACGTGTAAAATATTTCATGGAGTCGTTTTGGTGCGTTTTCGCTCTTATTAGCCGTTACTGTAGACTGTTTTAAACTTTCAACTATCTATAAAATACCTGGATGTATCCAACGAAATCTTGTCTATCACAATCTCACTACATGGTTCTTGATAATGACTGAAACGACCGAAAATATTTTTTTTAAAATACAATATAAAATTAAACACTATTCAATTAATAATTACATGTGAGCCCACAGACTTATTGATCTACCCTTATGCCTGTGTGTGGTGAGGTCATCTTGAATTTTTTTTAAATAAAATTATGATTTGTATGGCGATTTCCATTTGAAAATGCGGCACAGAATACAATGTAGTGCATAATAATGGAATTGGTTAATCGTCTGGTTGCTAACTACGAGGATGCACTGAAATTTTCTCATCCCAACCGAGATCGGATTTGAAAATAAAATCTGATGATTCCTTGAATGGTCAAATTTTGGGAAGGCATTCAGATCAAGAACATTTCGATATTTCTTCGTATAACCAATGCAAAAACAGACTTTACAGAAGAAAATATACCGATGGAACCTTACTTCGGAAAAATATATTTCGATATTGCGATGACGTTCAACCTATATCTGTTCATATTTCTAAGATGAAGTATTATAATTATTACATTATTTACATTGTTCGGACTGTTGTCCTCATCTTTATTGTCATATTCACGACGTTTCGGCCGTTGTATGCTGCGGCCTTCTTCAGGTGATTAGAATTTAAAACTGAATTCTTTTATTTCGCCCCCGGGATAGATTGTTCTAGTTCCACGTGGCATGCCGCTTCCGGGTGTCTCGGTTATCTCCCTTTAACTCAACTCTTCAAGTTTTTGTTAACCACTGCAGTAACCAGGTACTGAACTCACAACTCTTTAGGTCAAGTCACTGGATCCAACCAAGGCTTTTATCAACTGGGTCGTGTGTCCTCAATGAACTAGAACAATCTACCCCGGTGTCCGAAATAAAGAGTTCAGTTCGAAATTCCAATCACCTGAAGAAGACCGGAGTGTCGAATGGCCGAAACGTCCTGAAAATGACAATAAAGATGAGGATAACAGTCCAAACAATCTAAAACTGTAAATGATGCTCACTCTCTTTATCCATACGTCTCATTATTTTTTTTATTTCAAATACAGTAAAGATTTTTCAGAAATTTCACCTGTTGGAGTCAAATCGTTTACATCCTGGAATCAAATTATATTTCTGAATCCTAATTGGCCCAGCGAGTGAAATACATACGGGTAAAGGATAAAGCAAATAATAACAAAATTGTATCAAACTGACGTGGCTTTAACAAAAAAAAATCAAACAATCACTTGCATCGCCCTTTTTTGTTTTTTTCTATCTTGCCCATAAGTCTTTAAAGTTCCTTTTCATCATAGCTTCAGACATTCATTTCTAAAAGTATTATGAAAAATCCTATAAATCCCGCTTCTACATTTTATAAAAAACCCTTAAAATTATATGAAGTCTGAAATTAAATATTCCCACTTTGCTTTTTGACTGATTTTCATCCTATAATTAATTTCTTAATCACGTCTTCAGTTGAATTTTTATCAATTTTTATCAAGTTTTCAGTTAGATATCCTACGACCGTTGATGTAAGTAGCGTGATGTTAGAATAGTCTCTCCATACAGAATATAAATGATCAAGAGATATTCTGCAGCCGAGTTGCTTACGACGTTATGCCTAAAAGATAAGCACCCGGAATATAGGCGCAAGTTCAATTATTATATGACACTACTCTATTCTTCAAGTTATTTTCTTAAATGCTTGGTGAATAATCGACTCGGAAAAACTTAATGATTCACAGTCAAATACCCGGCCTGCGAAAAGGAAAAAAAATAAGTTGACAAAGAAGTTCTTTAACCTCTCTAAAATTTCTATATAAAAAGCATTTTCAGCCAGATATCTATTTTCTAAAGTTTCTTTTGTTACGTTATGTCCACTAGAACTTCTTAATCTCAGCATAGCTGCATAGAGATGATCATGAAATAAATATTTGAATAATGTTCTGTGTTTATAGTCATATGAACAATTAAAAAAATTAAATTTAAGATTAATGATCAAATACCCGTCGTACGTAGTGAAAAAATTAAGTTGTCATCGAAGTTCTCTTGCCTCTGTAAAATTTCTGTCTTAAAAGCATTTTCAGCAAAATATTTATTTTCTACAGTTCTTTTTATTACGCTAAGTCTACGTGAATATTCTACTCTTGACGTAGCTGCACAGAGTTGATTATGAAAGAATCATTTAAATAATTTCATGTTTATGGTCATAATAAGAAAAAAAGGATTCAGCAGATTTAATATTTTCACTTGTTCGATACAGTTTTAAGAAAATCTAATTAAGCAGCACGGAGACACGGCGGAGTAATGGATAACGTGCTAATACCCTTAGGAAAGGTATCAATCCTCTTCTTCTGTCCCTTCCAGCTATGGGTAAAATACAGGTTCTATCGCCTGACTGGTCTACCGCAGAAAGAAATGGCAACCAACTGTTGGGAAAAAATCTGCCTCGTCAGTCATGTATCGAAAGATACATGATCACCCAACCGTGTATCACGCATGGCACATAACTGACTGAATTAAGCAGCTTATTTTCCATTATTTTGATAATTCCATAATTTATTTGATCCCATTCGACTAATTTATAGAAATAGGGAATATCAGACGACAACAATGCTTATTATTACGTACGTTTTTAATTTAACGATTGAATTTTGAATTTTTAAATTCTTACTATGCAATCACGATTAATTAAAAACCCTTTATTGACAGAAACATTGCTTATATATGGCAATTTTTAAAATGAATAGCACAAATGAAATATTTATTAAAATATGCTTTTATAACTGTTATGTAAAGTTAATGTCACCACTTGTGCTGTGAACGCCGTTTGTTGGTAATATAGTGGGCCTCCCCCACAGCTAGTACTACTGCTTTGGAAGGGGGCTGGATTTATTGCCCGGCGCATGAGGCGTCTCGCAAAAAGGAAGTGTCGAAGGTGCTTGGGCAATTTTCCCACGGTATTGTCGTTAAACCCACTTTAAACACATTCGGTAGCTACATGGGCGCTCTGATAAATACCTATTGATTATTTACTTGATTTACTTGATCTCACCACTAAAGAAGGACATGGTACAGGGTGTTTTTGATGAGGAATCCATAGACATGAATATGCATACAGGCCAAGACCAAAAATTAGCCAGTCCCCGCGACCACTGTGACGCTGGTATCGGCATTACACCGACCTAACCTCTCTTAGTGCAATGAGGAAGATGCTGCCGCAGGGTTGGAATCTCCAGGACTTTCTACCATAAGGCAAGAACAGCTTTCATCGCGGTCAAAAGGAGCTGGCCTTCGGGCTGGGATCAAAGTGCAGTATTGGCTCTTTATCTCTCTGGCGTGTTTCAAGAAAAAACCTGGTCACGGACATTTCAACCTTGTAGCAGCACCTCCCTCATTACATCTAAGAGGCGGGGTGAAATAACGGCTCCAGCGTAAAGTTCGTTGCGGTAACCTATGTGTACGCGCATGAGCACCCCACATTAAAAAGACTATCAGTCGACCTCTTCCACACCTTCTGCCCCGATAAATGCCTGTCAAAAGTTTTACCTCCACTAGGCACGTCAGATCATTCCCTAATCAGTGTCAAGATTGATGCCAAACCTAAGGCATCCCTTGATGTACCGTTCCATAGAACGAGTTTTCGCTATGCGAAGGCAGACTGGGACATTTTCGATCGTATATGATGGCAGCTCCTTTCCGAAACTTCCTCAAGTATGCTGCCTCGAAAACTGCTGCCCTTGTCGCTGATTGGATATTCTCTGGAATGGAGAGTTTTATACTCCCTCCCCACCAAAGAAAACTCAAGAAAAAACCAAACAGTCAAACCTGGAGTCATAACTCACTGAAACCACTACTTCAATATTTATCGCAAGTAGCGAAGTAGTTCGGCCCTCCCTACATTCAGAACTGCCCCTAATCTCTGCAAAATGTTCTAGAAAACGCCAAGTGCAGCTACGCCAAGTGCAGATCACCAACCAAATCATGAACAGAGGTAAAGCAGCCGTTCCCTCAATTATAAATGGCCTCGTCATATCTTCCTCAACATATAAGGAGAATCTCTTCGCCTCCTTCTTTGCCTCTAACTCAACGTTAGATGACAAAGGTCATACCTTCCCCAAGTTCCCATGTCTCACCGAGCACAATCTCTGGAATATTATCATCACAGCACGAGAAGACTTATAAAAAGGCCTTGACCCTAAGAGCCACTGGTCCAGACAAAATTTTAGTGGTTTTCCTTAAGAACTTAAGAACATCAACCCGGAATTATCCCCAATCTTAGCAAAATAATTCAACTGCTACTTGAAGGATAAATCCTTCTCAAGACCGTGAAAAGTGTCAGGCGTATGCCCGGGTTTCAAGAACGCGGGAGTGCGATATTACCCGTCCCAGTACAGACCCATCATTCTCCTCAGTACCGTAGGCAAAATTTGTGAGGCCATTTTCAGTAAGAAGGTCGTTGATCACCTAAAAAAAAAGAACGAGCAGTATGGATTTCGGTCAGCTCGATACACTGCCGACGTCCTAACAAAAACTTCCAGAATCAGTGAGGCTCTTGACGACAAACACACTTCGAGGACCATAGCACTAGATATATCGAAGGCCTTCGACAAGGTGTGGCACAAGGGCTTACTACATAAGCTCTCCAGTTATGGAATCACAGGAAGCATCTTCTCAGTCGTAAAATCCTTCCTAACAGGTAGGTCTCTGAAGGTAGTCATCAATGGCCAGTCCTCCGGAGCTCTAGAGGTCAACGCAGGCATCCCTCAGGGGTCACTCCACAGACTAACCCGTTTTTTGATCTACATAAATGATCTACCTGATTCTATTCAATGCCTCGAAGACCAACGAAGAGAGAGAAAACAAAACAACGAAAATGATTTAAAAAATTATAATAAACTGCATCTACTGCATAAGTAAACTTATTTCTTCTTCAACAAGAACAAATTAGACACTGTGTTCTTCCCCTAACATTGAATATAATCAGCCAGTTTTTACCCCTTTGGGTAGTTTGTGCAAGATCGAAAGAAAGATCAGTCGCTAATTTCCGACTATCGAGTTTTAAGGGTATCATCGGCATAGATGTTTACAAATGATCTGAGTATATTCTTAGGTAGATCATTTATTAGACACTGTGTTCCTCCCCCAACTATGGGTTAATTAGGATAGATTGGGTTATCTAACCTTGAGTGTTGTGACCAGTCTAAAATAAGGAAAACTCTGAATTCAAAGCGGCCGAGAAGGCAACTGGTAGCCACTTAAGTTTCTTTCTCAAGAATTCCTGGCAGTCCACATATAATAAAGAAATCTGTGGAGAGTCATGAGCGCGTGATCCCTGAACGAATATGGATTATGTATTAAAAAACAAACTCTAGCTGTGCGTGGAGAGTTTTATTCAAGAGTTTTCCTTGACGAAAATCGTCGCAGATTTAGTCTTCGTAGATTTGATTCACGTTGATATATGACAACGGATTTTTTTAAAAATCTAAATCAGCTTGTGATAATGAATATCTCCAACTCGGCACGGAGAATAGAAACTTAAAATTATGAGCTATACCTAAAAACGACAGTTGGAAATCTTTATTCATTCTCTGTTTTTTTTTCTGCAAAAAGAAAGCCGTTACTTCCTCATGAAATACTTTTACAAAATCTATACTTTTGATTTGCAATTTTATTTGCTCGAATGTTTTCCTTTTATTTTGCATTCGATTAGAGGTTTATTTTCTAATTTTTATTTATTTTATGAGATTTTTTTCTTCCTCTGCCAGAAGCGCTTTTAGTGAAGCTAATAGCGAGCAATAAGCGTGCGAATACTTGGACTTCCTAACATAAAACTTTGAGAGAAGCGAACATAATTGAACGAACTAATGAATGAAACGGAAAAGGGAAAGTTACAAATATGACCAATCATTTCAATGACGGCTCACCTTTCTTTCTTTCTTTCTTTCTTTCTTTCTTTCTTTCTTTCTCTCTCTCTCTCTCTCACACACACACACACACACTCTCTCTCTCTCTCTTTCACATCCCCCAACACACAAATGCGCACAACCACACACTCTCACTTTTCCTTTTCTACCTCTCTCTCACTTTCTCTCTCCCTCACACACTCTCTCTCTCTCTCTCTCTCTCTCTCTCTCTATATATATATATATATATATATATATATATATATATATATATACATATATATATATATATATATATATATATATATATATCAATCTATCTCATTTCATATCTGGCTATCTCAGTCATTTCATATCTATCTGTTATCTGTCTATATCTATCTCTCTATCTCAGTCATTTTATATCTATCTCATTTCATAACTATCTATCTCAGTCATTTCAAATTTATCTATCTATCCATCTATCTCTCTATCTCAGTCATTTCATATCTATCTACCTATCTATCTATCTATCTATCTATCTATCGCAGACATTTGATATATATCCCAGTCATTTTCTATCTATCTATCTATCTATCTATCTATCTATCTATCTATCTATCTATCTATCTATCACAGTTCTCTTCATATCTATCTATCTTTTTATTTTATTTCTCCCCTACTCGCTTTATAATTTTTCTTCATTGTCTTTGTCTATTCTTTTTTCCCTCTCGCTTTTTCTCTATATTATTTCTTTTTAAGTTTTGCGAGTTTCTACTCTCCCTTCTCTCTCTCTCTCTCCCTTTCTTTTTCTACTCTTTCTGTTTTTTCTTTTACTTCTCCTTCCTTTGTTCTCTTTTTTATCTTCTCCTCTCTCTCTCTCTCTCTTCTCTCTTTCTCTCTACACTTTCTGATTTACTCTCTGTCCCTCTTTCTTTCTCCCCTCTTTGCCATTTTTTGCTCTCTCTCTCGCTCTCTATTAATATATATCTATCTATCTATCTTTCTATCTATCTATCTCAGTCATTTCATATCTATGTATCTATCTCAATCATTTCATATCTATCACCGTTCTTTTCATATCTATCCATCTATCTTTCTCCCCTTTTTGTTATCATTTTCTCTCTCTCTCTCTCTCTCTCTCTCTCTCTCTCTCTCTCTCTCTCGTTTGCTCTCTGTTAATATATATCTATCCCTATTCCCTTCCCTTGCTATTCTTTCTATTGTTTTCTTTCTTTCTTCCTTTTCTGACTTACTCTTACACACACTTACACACGCAGTATGCGTCTCTTTCGTCTTTCCCTCTCCCTATATACAAAAACATAGTCATCGTTTTTCTCTCTCTTCTTGCCCTCCTCTTCATCTCATTGTCCTCCTCAATATTACAACTTACGCAAAAATGACGCTCTCTCTCTCTTTCCCTCTCTCTCTCTCACACACACATACACACATACAAACACACACACACTCACTCACTTCCATTTCCATCTTTGTTTCCATTTGCTCACACATGCACGCATTTCCACTCACGTATATATGTATCACTAAGCCCTTAGCCGAATGATGAAAAAGCATGCATTTTTCACAGCAATTTTTTTTCTTGTCAATGCCCTTGATCCAACGGTAAATATGAATCATATAAATTTCAGATCAAAATTCAGCTTTTTTATTTCAGTTAATATTTATATGTATACGGAATTATTGATACATTCACCTCTCTCTCTCTCTCTCTCTCTATCTATCTATCTATATCTTTCTTTCTATCTCTCTCTCTCTATCTATCTATCTATCTATCTATCTATATCTTTCTTTCTATCTATCTCTCTTTCTCTCCATCTCTCTCTCACTCTCTTTCTCTCTCTCACTCTCTTTCTCTCTCTCACTCTTTCTCTCCCCCTCTCTCACTCTCTTTCTCTCTCTCACTCTTTCTCTCCCCCTCTCTCTTTGTTCGTTTTTATATTTGTCTCTTTCACAAACACAGACACATACACATTTTTAAATAATTATAGCCAAGACCCACCTTTCCTCCTTTGCTAACCCCCGACACACGCACTCTTTCATTCACTCTTTCTCTTTCTTTATTTCTCCTTCTTTCTCTCTAATTTGTTCTCTTTTTCTCTCTCTCCCTCCCTCTCTCCCTCTCTCTCTCTCTCTCTCTCTCTCTCTCTCTGTGTTACAACTTCCTTTTCACACGTACCTTCCTTCTCTCTATCTCGTTTTCCCTATTTTTCTGCCTGTTTCTACTGTAGTTTTGTTTCTACTTTTTTCTTCCCCCACCCGTCTCCTTTACTTCCTTTTTCCTTTCTTTCTATCCAGCGAACCTTTCAAATAACACCATCTGATTCACAATGCGATTTTCATCTAGTAATACCCATCCTATTCCGGATAAAAGATGCTTTAAATAACAACCAAACCCTTCCGTGACTTGTGTTGACATGATAATGGATTTTTGGCAAAGTAAGAAGCTGCAGCCTTGGGGCAAAAAATTTCACCGTTCGGATTTCTGGCTTTAACAAGGCGGTCGATACTAGTTGTCAATGCAGAGGCTATTGCCGGCAAACAATAATAGTGGCTGCAGTCGCCTTTTCAGGCAAGAGAGTGAACTGATAGTTATATTGCTGGCTGGTACGACAATATGGCTCACATCGCCTCAAGTTAAATCTAGCAAAGGTAATGATAAATAAAACTCTAATAGTAATGCTACGAAAAGGTCTGGACATAGCAAAGCTTGTAATGATAGCTACGCGGCACGTAATTATTCTAAAGTGTACAAATAACTGTACTGACGTGTACGTTGAAATGTAAACAATATTTGTAAGATCTTTCCTTAGTTTACACGAAGTATATTTTCATATACTGTAACTATATAAAAGCACTTTTAATAAATATCAATTTGTTTTTACTGTGCCTGGCTAATAGTTCTCTATAGTGTAATATATTTATATAATGAAGTACTATAAATCATATTTATCATAAACGTAATCTATTGTATTCTATTATATAACTATATTGCATTATATTATTTAAATATTACATAATTTTTTAGAAGGATATTAGAATAATCCAGAACCTATACTTAAAGGAAAAACCAGTCTATTTTTCATCCCAAGCAAGGCATTAAAGCCACTAAGATGCAAGGGGCTACTTAGTATTAGAAAGTATGTGAAAAAAGAAAAACACTATTAAATAGAGTGAATAATAAAAGAAGAAGAATTGAAAAAACAGAAGATTACGAGTTACATTTAAATTTCTGAAGATCAAAGTTGACTAGGAAACAAGAAGCCGAAAGAGAGTTCCACAGACGAGACGTGCGATAGAAAAAACTATTAGCATAGAACTTACGGTTGCACCTAGCCATTTCAAATGTAAAATGACGAGACCTTGTTGCCAATCTAGTACTGCGGTTAAATTCATAAAGTCTAGTTACCCTAGTGGAAACTTAGAACAATTCCCATGAAAACATTTATAGAAAAGACACAGGGAAGATACATTACGGCGGTGAGAAAGTGACTGAAAGCGAGACGCCAGGTCAGGATCAATAACATGCCAGATTGCTCTTTGGATTTTATGAAGAATCTCTAAATGTATAACAGGATCACCAGAGCAGATGTGGCAGCAATATTCAATGCCTGGACTAATGGTCGACTTATAAATGTGTCAGATAGATTCTGGAGAGAAAAATTGTCTATCACGACATTCTGACTTAGCCATTGATTAAATATAATCTTTCCACTTCATGTCAGTGGAAAATGTTAACTCGAGAAAGCACAACTAGTCATTCTCCTGGATGTTAGCATTAGCCGTACTGATGGAAGGCAGAAATGGTTCTCTCGGATGTTTGATAGATAGCCGTTTCGTTTTGAAAGCGTTAAAATTAACTAGAAATTCCTTGCCCCAGTTAACAACAGTCTGTAGGTCATTTTTTAGATCAGCTGCTAATCTGACTAGGATTCATTACTAGGGGCCACAATCTTAGAAACATAAGATATGCAGATGAAACAGTGTTGATAGTAGACGCGAAACGGGAACTACAAGAACTCTTACAAAAGGTAGTAAAGAAAAGTGAGAAGAAAGGCCTAAACCTCAATTGCAATAAGACAGAATGAATGGTTGTCGGTAAAAGGGGCAACCCATCATGCAAATTACAAATTGGAGATAACAAAATCAAACAAGTACAAAAATTTAAATGTCTGGGAAGTGTTTTAACTTAGAACGGAAAATGCAACACCGAAATCTGTAAACGCATTGGGTTTGGTTTGGTTTGGTTTGGTTTATTTTACGGTATATCAACCTCAATGAGTTATTTAATGCCGACAAAGTTTTTATTGCTGGTAATGTTTTTCTTCAAAAATCTATTTCTAGGAATATTTCTCCTTGAAGAAATCTATAGCTGGTCATATTTTTTCCAAAGAATGTATAGCTGTTTGTATTACTGGTATTTTTTTAAGTATTGCTGATAATAATTTTCCTTCAAAAATTATTGCTGGTAATAGTTTTTTTTATTACAAAGTATTTCTGGTATTAAAACCTATTTTTCCACAAGTTTGGGTGTTAACTATTTTCCCATAGCTGCAGCCCTAACAGGTGCTACCACCCCGGGTCAGTGTGGACCTGGGAACACCAGCAATAAAGAGGTGGTTCTACTCTCCTCAAAACCTCCTGATCAGAGACCTTGCAGTTGGACGTAGTTTATCATCTTACCCTGGACGCGGGTGTAGTTTATCGTCATACCCAGGACGATTACACTTATTGGGATAGCGAAAGATGCATCCCAAAAGCTAAGCAAACTATTAAGAAACAGGAAAAGAAAAAAGTACTGAACTGTTACGCAATATCGGTCCTCCTTATGGCAGTGAATACTGGACAATCTTTTCACAGATGAAGAACAGACATGAAGTAACAGAAATGTGGCTCTACAGAAGGATGTTGAGAATACCATGGACTGAACATGTAAGTTTTAGAGAAAAGAGAAACAAAAAGGACACTTATGCTTAAACTCAGAAAGGGACAGTTAAAATTTTCAAGGACACATAATGAAGAAAATGGGCTTGGAAAATTTGACAGAGAAAAACAACACACAACCTACCTAGTGAACTTAGTTAAATGAATAGAAAAAGCTTTAGAAGAGATAATAAAATGACAAAATTTATCAAGACCTACAAAGAACAGGAAATTGTGGAGCGCCATGATCGCCAATGTCCAGAAGGGATATGGCAAGAAGAAAAATTAATTCATTTTATACTCTTTTCTCAAATCAATTTTGCAGAAAGCAGGATGAGATAGTGGAAATTTCTAGGGCTCATAATGAGGGAAAAGAATTGGAAAATCTGATACTCACAGGAGAGTGAAAACAAGAGGGACAGAGGAAAACCTGACATAACCTACCGAGTGAGCTTCAGTAAATGAATGGCAGAACAGGGTTTACGAGTGATAATAAAAACTCCAAATTTATTAAGAACTACAAAAGACGAGACAGTGTGGAGAGCCATGATCGCCATCGTCCTGAAGGGAATAGTGTAATAGTATATTAAACTGGATTTATATAATGCAATATATTACATGCAGATGAAGCGCTATTATAAGGTTCTCGTTTCTAACTAGTTCTCAGGTTCAAGGCCACATAACGTTGAAACTCCTGTTCTCGTTCGAACATCGAAGTTAAGCAACGTTGAACATGGTCAGTACCTAAATATGTGTCCGCTTGTGTATAGCAGCTGTTGGAAGTTTGCGGGTGGTGTAATGGATAATGGCTCAGAATTTGGAATCGGAGAGCTGAGTTCCAATTCTATCTGGGTTCGTTATATTTACTTACGCGCAAATAAACTTGGCTTAGGTATAAATGCGCTCCTGCTTCTACTCCAACTAAGGATTAATTCGCGGGATTTCTATCTGTTAATCATTATTATCTCAAAAGAATTCTTACAAACTAAAAATGTTTTCTGGCTCTAAATAACCTTCAGATAACAAAAGTTAAGCAGTAAAAAAACAAATCTATGAATCTCTCAAAATCAGACGAAATCACAAAAATCAGATTTTTTTTTTGTGGAAGAATTCTTGGTTGTCCGAGATCATTTCAACTCCGCTTCGTATTATATAGCTCAATATACGGTGTCTATATAATATAGAGCAATATAAGATTTATATGAGACAATTTGGCTCGTATATCCGTTGGCAGTTTCTTTAAATGTAGTTCAGAGATGATGGGGATGTATCCATTTCCACAAAAAGTTAATGTTGACACTATGGCAATCTTAGCATTATCAGCTCATTCCTTCGGCCTGGGAGGCTTAAATTCCGTCCCTACCAGCCAAAAAGTATCATTCCTTGCTTTATAATTCCCTAAGCAACCACGCGAAAAAAATCGTCGCCTGTCAGAATGTACGTACCTCTTTAAATTTCTCGTTCTTTTAATTCATTTTATTTTAATATTATTTCTCTATCTATCTATCTATCTATCTATCTATCTCTCTCACTATCTATCTATCTCTCACTCTATCTCTATCTCATCATCATCATCATCATCAAAACTGTTTCGATTTCAGGTCATGAATCAAGATGCTCTCTCATATTTAGTTACATTGTATGCTGTTTCGATAATATTTTGCCAGCCTTCTATGTTCTCTGCCAGTTTGTGGATTCGTTGAAGATCTTCCGTGTTAGTTATCGTCTCCAAAGGAATAGTGGGATCTTTCTGCCTCTCAGTTCAGCGTTGTGACTTTGGTGGTACTTGGATAACCTCTGAACTTTTTGGCGTCAGTCTTTTAAAAATAAAACTCCATGGTTTTGTTATCTGGGCATTCTGAAACCATTGCAAAGTATGTCCAAGAAGTTTTCATCTTGCTTTCAAAATGAACAAAGACAAATGAGATTCTTAACATCTGTTGTACAAGTTCTTGTTGAAGATATGATGAGGGTACTTTTTCCTTATCAGAATTCGCAGTTGTCGTCTGTGTCCAACTCCTGCTCTTCTTTCTTTGTAAGGCCCTAAACTCCACGCTTGTAGGTTAAATCTGGTTTCACCAAGGTGTTATATAGCTTTAATCTTCTCTTCTCAGATATTCTGTCTCCTCTTATCCATAGTTTATGAAGCTTTTCCATTCTGATGATTGCTGGTTCCTTCCATGATGTCTTCAGGATCTCCAATCAGTGAACCAGCTTTCATTACTTGTCTCCATCGCGCTGTAATTCTGTTTTCATCTTTCAATGACGGTGTGTGTTGTTTTATCTCCATTTATCTCCAACTTCCTTGTTGGAAAGACCCTTTCAGCAGTTGTAAGCATTTTCTGTTTTTCATCCTCATATGACGATATGAAGTCTTTATCATCTGCATATTTCTTCTCTCTCTCTCTCTCTCTCTCTCTCTCTCTCTCTCTCTCTCTCTCTCTCTCTCTCTCTCTCTCTCCAAAGTGTGTTTATAAGTTTTATTTGTTGCTATTTTCTAATTCATTTAATTTGACTCTCCTTCCCCTGTTTGAAAGGTTTCTTGAATATTAATTCAATGGTGATTTCTTTGGCTCGTATATCCATTTGTCATTTCTTTTAACGTGGTTCACGGGTGGTGCGGGTGTCCATTTCTACAAAAAGTAAATTTTGTAACTTTAACTATGTTAAAACTTTACAACAGCTTCTCGCACACTGTCCATACTGTTGACCATGTTCAGCATAGTCTATCAATATAGAATCCAGCGCAGTACGTAATCTGTTCAATGAAACAACGTTAAAGATTAACACTCACGAGTCAGACACTCTACTGAATCTGACTATATCGCCAATACCACCATCAACTGTTCCGTAATTCTTCAGTCTTCGATATCAAAGACTAGCAGTGAATATTCCGGAATAAACATGGCCGCCTTTATACACATCCTATTGAATATCTTGAGCCTTCTGATTGGTTAACTTCTATTGGTGAACTATAAAATGAGTCAGCTCATTTTGGCTGGATCACTAGTACACCAAGGTACCCAAAAACTCCAGAGTCTAAGTCTATGATGGTCAAGTCGTTTGTTGGATTATTGATTATTGAGCGTGTTTGACAAGCCTCTGTGAAATCTCGTACGAACTGTTAAGTTTTTGATTTTATTTTCTAAAACCTTTTCTTTTTTAATTTTTTCAGTTTTCAGTTTATTTGTATTTGTGCATTTTGTTCTTTTCCCTTTTGTTTATTTCCATTCTTGTATTTTTACCCTCCTCACTGTTTTTGTTTGCATTATTTTTTTCCCGTATTATTTGATGAATATTACGTTTTTCTTTCCTTTTATTTTTTTACTAGACATTGTTTTGTGTTTCGTTGACAAAATAATTTAAAAACAATTAAAAAAAAAAAGACTCGTTCAGTCATGGTGGTCGTTTCGGGCTATCATGAGCGAAAACGAGAAAAACACCGCCGGCGTCTTCGGTAAAAACGGCATGGGTGGAAAATAGGCCGAGGCAAAGAAAAGACGCAGAATATTATGCGGAGCAAAGGAAAAATTTTGAGGGGTCATTTAAGAAAAATGAATTCCTCACGATCCCAGAGACTTTGGAGGCCGTGAAAACTAGAATAGTATCCCTGCTGACTTCCGACGTCAAAAGCCGTAAATTAACCGAAGTCAGCAGCGAGGCAATGGAAGAGGTTTTAAAGACCTTAAAAATTAACCCGAAGGTTCTGGCAAGGCGAACGAACGCAATATGGGACATTCTCCTGCCAACCAAACAAGAGGATAAGCAGCTAGCAGGCAGTGTACTGACAACAATAAACTTGAATTTGCAGACAGAGTATATGAGCACCCGTAGGACAAAGATAGCAGTCCACGGTGTTCCCGTGGATATTTCGGAAGACCGGATGGGAGCCTTCTTCACTAAATTTGGGAAAGTGGAAGAGGTGAAGGCTCTAGAAGGCAAATCTGGCATTGCGACAGGAGATGTCGAGTTGCAAGCGACTTTGAATCGGGAAAGTTTTGGGCAAATACCCAATATTTTTGGTATGCAGGGAGAGGACGTTGTGGGTCGTGGCAGGAGACCGAATTTTTAGTTTTGTGGTGTCCTGGGACACATGGGGAAAGATTGCCCTGCGAAACGGCCTTAGCCTGTAACTTGGCCCACACCTACATCAGAAGCAGCAGTAGTTACAGCGACCAAGAAAGAGGGGGAAGCGGAAAAAATACTGATGACGCCTGGAAGGAGGTGGGAAGTGGTAGGAGGGAAAGGAATTTTCCCGTCTCCCCCCACCAAAAGGAGACTACAGAGAAGCCTCAATCACCACAAAAGCAGCAGGCGAAGAAAGAAAATATGGAAAAGAAAGAAAATATGGAAAGGAAAGAAAACAAGAAAAATGCCGAAAAGCCTGAAAAGGAAGTAGCAAAAAAGCAGTCGCCAAAAAACAGCACCAACAACAACAGCAACAACAACAGCAACAGGAGCAATAGCAACAAACTGAGGTGGAGATGGAGGTCGACAAAATGCCTCCACCTAGAAGAACCTCTCTAAAGAGAAGTCGAGAGGTGGAAGAGGAGGTGGAAACAACATCACATAAGCAGTCTGGGAGGAGTATGGCGGAGAGGGTCAAGGAAAAAACCAGGTCCTTTTCCGTCCCAGCTTCCCCAAAAGAATCGATTGAAGAACCCAAATCTAGGGGCCTCCCTTTTTCCCCTTTGCGAGCTCCGTCCCCCTCTCTCTCGAACTCTTCCCTTAGTTTCCTATCCACACTTCCTAATTCGTCAACTGCTTCCCCTCCCCAAAATTCCAAAGCTACTAGGAAAAAAAAGGAACTCTTTTCTGGACCAGAAGCAATTTGTAGGGTGGATAGGAATGAATACAGGAAGGGCCTGCCCAGCCAAAAGAGAACCCAACTCGATGGGAAATCAGTGGAAGATCCCAGAAATTTCCTTAATACCCCGGGAGTCATTACCTGCATAAGGGAGACTTGGACCTATTTGAAGGTCAGGAGTTATGTGTCAGAAGCAAAGGAGACTTTTTCCAACATGAGAGTTGCAGAAATAGATTCTCCTTATTTGAGGAAATTGCGCCAATACTGTGCCGGGAGGTTCCCTGTTATTCCCCACCCCTCCCTATATAGGTGTTTAAAATTAACCTATCCCACAGATGTCGGTGGTATTGCACTAGAAGGACGAACGACGTCAGAGATAGGTGTAGGGAGCCTAGGGCAATCCGTCGGCATCCTGACAAACTCCGTCCTGTATGTAAATAGGTCTTTTTTTTTTCTTTTATTTCGTTTTTTCAAACCTAATTGATGACTGTCAAGATTGGCTTGAGGGATCTGGGTAAGGCAGCCCACCTGCTCCGGGATTTCTTGTCGTTCGGTGTGGATGTCGCCGCGATCCAAGAGACCCACGTTGTTTGCAACGTCGATGCTTGTGTGCTGGAGGACGACTTTGTCGTCTATTCAGCGTATGGGAACCAACAGGCCAGAGGAGTCTCTTTGTTGGTGAAGTGTACTCTTGATGCGAACGTGGACCGATATTTCTGTGAAAAGTGTTTCGTTCCGAGTCGTTGCGTTTTATGCTCCCAGTGACCGGAAGGAGCGGGTCTCTTTTTTCGGCGTTTTGAGCCTTTCCTGGCGGATTCAACGCGCTTAGTTCTAATGGGGGACTGAAATGCCATTCTGGGCCCCAAGTTAGATCGGGGGCGGGGTGCTAGCGGGAGAAGGGGCGATCGTAGCTTGGTTGATCTGATCAACGATTTTGGTCTCGTTGATAGATACCGGGTCGATCACCCCGGGGGAAAATGTGGACGTAAGCTCTTAGCTGGCCTTGTGATAAGATAGTTAGCTACCTTGACAGAATGTTAGTTAGAAGAGCCGACATAGATCTGTTAGATTGTCCCACATTCCACTGGGTAGGCTATTCGGATCACAAACGTGTTTGTGCCAGGGTGGCGTTAGATCATAGGCCTAGAATGGATGGTTACTGGAAGTTAAATCTGTCTTTAAAACCTTAAGTTCTTGGACGTCTTCAAGGAGCACATCTTTTTTTACAAGATGAGCGTAGCCTTTTCCAAGAACTCGATATTTCCTATACTACTAGGGTGTACTTCAAGCAAGAGGGAGATTCCTCGGCTGTCGACTTGGCTTGTGCCTCTTTCGTCTTGTCATTACTCGTATTAGATGAGACCGGTATGGTCTCCTCTTCTTTGCTTGTAGCATTCTTTTCCTTGTTCTTTTCTACAGGTAATTTAGGGGTAGCTTTTCCGGGTTTTTTTTTATTTCAATTTATCCGGGGGATCAGCCTTAGAAGCCGCCCCAAAAAGGCCCTTTTCAACACCCGACCGACTCATATCGTCGGCCATTTTTCAAAAAGGAGAAACTTCCCCCAGCGGGACTATTTTGCTTTTGTTCAGAATGGAAAAGGATTTGGGATAAGGGAAAATAAACGAAAAATATTAGAAAATAAAAGGCAACAAAAATTAAATTCTTCTAAAAATAGAAGAAGTTAAACAAATAAAGAAAGGAAAAAAGCCTGGATACACCAGTAAATTAAAACAATAAACATTAAAAATACAAAAACAATACAGTTTAAAATAAAGGCTGGTGTTTCGAAAAGAGAATGGTGTCGCTCCACGAAAGACACAGATCGATCAAATCACTTTTGTCCCTGGGGATAAAACCCCAAAGAGTAATAAAACGTTCTGGGTTTTTCATGTGGGACGTACTGCTGCCCATCCCAGAAGATTGCCAAGAAATAACCTATTACGAAAGACCTGATACTTAGAACAGAAAATATTGGTAGGCGAAGGACCATTTGGCAGTATTTGAGGTCCCTCCTCAGGTAACGGGAGAACACCTGGCTGCATTTTTATGCAGCACGGCCAAATTTTAGGGGCTCTTTCCGACAACCTGAACGGGGGATGGACGTTTGACATTATGCTGGATCATATGGCCTTCGTGTCCATCCCCAACTGTTTGGATTTTCGCGGCCGGGTAAATGCCGGTCATTGTGACCAGTAGAAAACCTACTTGCTGGAGGTGTGGAGAGACTGGTCACCTCTCCTCCTCCTGCCCAGCAGAGTGCCCCTGGAGTTCAGGTCGCTGGCGACCAAAATCCCCCTCTGGCCGAAACTGTTAAATCCGCGGCGCCTGTAATGGGCCTACCCGCGAAACGGACCGGTGGAGAAAGTTCCTCGGTTGGGTCTTCACCCACATTACCCCAAAACTGACGCCTTCCACAAGTGTGGATAAGGAGAAGGAAGAGGGGGAATGGCGTGTCGTAGGTAGGGACAGACGGAAGATCCGAACAATGGGGCCTCTGTCCCATCATGAGCCCGGGGATAAGAACACTTACAGCCCCATTCCCTCTACCAGCTCTGAGGGCGACGCCTCGGCTACTTATGATAAGACGGCATCTGTTACCCAAAAACTAAACGAATCAAGCTGGCAAAAGATATTAGACCTGAAAAAACTGAAGGAGAAAATTGACGCAAAGCGGGCTAAAAATCAAGAATCGCTGTGGACGCTTTGTCCCTCATCCTCTGCCCCGACTTCCTCTTCATCTTCCAAAAAACCTTTCACTAAACTACCTCCGCCCAAATCAGTGTCAAATTCGCCGTTCAGACAAATAACTCATACAGAATGTGCTTCAAATAAGCCTTCCCCTTTCAAGACCCCATCTGCCTCACACCCTCCCACACTCCTACATGCACTCCTACTCCAACACCTTCACAATCCCCTAAAAAGAGGAACAGAAGTCCAGATTTGCAAGTCGCTGTAGAGAGGAGAAAAAAGAAAAGCAAACCACCATATCTCCCAGGGGAAGACGTCTGCCGCGTATCCCGGGAACATGCTGAAGGAATGTTTGGGCAGATGAAAAATACTAGACCATTAAAAGCTTTATGGAATTTCCGGCACATCAATGGTGTCCATGTGGAAGTCCTTGAAAATTTCAAAGATGCACGAAGAGTGCTGACAGTTGTTCGATCTGGCCCGGGTGCGCGGGAGATTTGGGGCATGATAGAAGAGGCAAACGCGTCCCTGAAATTGGAGCCCCCAGCGGCCGTTTTACTGGAGCCGAAATTAGATGAATCAAAGGAATGTAAAGGGAGGGTCCCTGTTTTTGTTCACCCATCCCTTTATAGAGCTCTTAAATTAAACTATCCTGCGGACATACCGTCGAAATTGCGATGACATCTGGATCAATGGGACGAACTGTCCGTGTCCTCACCCCAGCCATCTTCTACCTTGAAGAACAACCCTAATTGATTTGATAATGTCTCTCTGGTTGGCTAGTGTGAATGCCCGAGGCCTGAGGTCGGAGTCTCGAAGGGTGAGGCTCGCTCGCGATCTTCAGAGCTTAGGGGTGAATATATGTTATGTGCAAGAGACTCATTTTTCTTCTTGCGATTATGAAGGCATTCTGTCTAAGGCGGTTACTCTTTATTCAGCATGTTTTGATGGACGTTCGAGGGGTGTCTCTTGCCT
This sequence comes from Acanthosepion esculentum, assembly GCA_964036315.1. Classification (NCBI taxonomy): domain Eukaryota; kingdom Metazoa; phylum Mollusca; class Cephalopoda; order Sepiida; family Sepiidae; genus Acanthosepion; species Acanthosepion esculentum. The sequence goes on from OZ038475.1 coordinate 147,794,772, forward strand.
GGTGGGCGAGTCTTTGAAGTCTATGTATGCTCTTGTCTTCGCAGATCCGGCAGGCAGACTATGTTACCATAAAGAATAAGGCTCTGCGTCTCAATGGGGTTTATAGGCCCAATATCCAGGCTGAGCGGTCTGCTTTGTTTCGGCGGATCGAGCCGTTTATGACATCACGCCGGGTAGTTTTAGTGGGGGATTGTGATGTCATCCTTGACCCCGACATAGATCGTATAGGGTCAAATTCAAATTCGGGTACTAACAACCTGGGCGTGAACCTTTTTCGCGACTTTGTCAACAGGTTTGATCTTGTCGACAAATACCGGAATGAGCACCTTCAGGGGGTAGTTTGGACTGGGACAAATAGTGGCAGCTCGGCTGTAGATATACGTGCCAGCTACCTCGACAGTGTTTTAGTTAGGATAGTCGATGTAGGGCTCTTAGGGTGTCCAAGTTTTCATTATATAGTTTATTCGGATCATAGGTTTGTCCGGGTCCGTGTAAACTTAGATAAGCCTAAGGTTAGGATAGCTGGCTACTGGAAATTCAACTGCTCGTTATTTGGCGAGCAGGAATTCCGGGACCAGCTGATACTAATGTCACAAAGGGAACTGACGGGGGCTGTGGTGGGAAATGCCTTGTGGGACAAATTAAAATCTAAAATTCGAACGTTTGCTGCCGGTTTTATTTGTCGACTCAATCTAGATAGATTAGCGGCGCAAACGGCTTTAGAGTAAAGAGTTGATCGGGCAGTTAAATCCCGTGATAGTGGGGACGTATCCTTAGCTAAGGCAGAGTTGGCCTGCTTGCTTATCAAGAAGGATCAAGCTCTGGTAGTTAGGGCGAGGTTAAAAAGAATGTCCTCTGAGGCGACGAATATGGCCGCAGAATTGCGTGCAGAGGAAAGTAGGGATGCATCCCAGCGGCATATCGCGAGCGTCACATTACTGGATAAGCGGACCGTGACTACAAACTCTGGCATATGTGAGGCTTTTCGGGATTACTTTCGGGATCTTTTTACCAGGGAGCCCGATCTGAGCCCTGTTTCGACACCTATTTGGCCGACTTTCCCTGCCTTGAGGCAGCTGAGTGTCCCATCACAGAGTCGGAAATCTGGGAAGCGTTGAAACAGGTTGGCCTGGATAAATCTCGGGGATTAGATGGTCTTCCCTACGAAGTATACTTGAGGCAGTCGCCCTTTTTTGTTGCTTTGCTGGAAATGATTTTCAACAACTGGATGAAGCAGGGGTCTATACCTCAACGCTTCACCAGGGGTGTGATCAAGTTGCTGCGTAAGGACAAACACGGTGGAGATGGGATAAGTAATTTTCGCCCTTTAACTATGTTAAATACAGAGATTAAGATTTTTGCCATGGTCTTAGCCAACCGTTTGCAGCTTGTCCTGTCTTGTCTGATTGGCTCCGAACAGACTTGTGCTGTGAAGGGCAGGACTATTCAGGACAACCTTCATATGGTCCGCTTGATCATAGAGAAAGTCGACAGTGAATCCGCGCTGATCAATTTGGATCAGTCCAAAGCCTTTGATAGGTTTGAACATTTCTGGAGGTTGTTCTTTCGACTGCCGGTTTCGGGCCGGACATTCGCTCCTAGATCCGTCTTCTGTATGCGACTCCCGGTGCGCTGGTGGAAGTGAACGGGGTAAGATCGGAACCTTTCGTATTGTCTCGATCTATTCGTCAGGGTTGTCCGCTTTCACCTATGCTTTACGTTCTTGCGTTGGAACCTTTCCTTCGCAAGTTATAGGCGAATCCGGTCATGCTGCATTGGAAAAATACAAAAAAGAAGTAAATAATAACTGAATTATTCGTTTTGATTCAATTCATTTGCACAAGGGTGTATTTGTGAAGAGTTATGAATATTAAATAGAGTGTTAGTGTTTACAGTCAGTGCGAACATAGAGATCAACACTGCATAGAGATTGTCAGTTTCAAGCTCTACGCACGATCTTCAGACTAATATATATAGATAGATAGATAGATAGATAGATAGATAGATAGATAGATAAAAGTGTACACTGAAGTCAGCACTTAGAGGCGACAGGCTGTTTCAGGCTAGACTAGCATGAAACAGCCACTGTGTTGACTTCAATGTTCACTTTTATATATATATATTTACACACGCTCTATCTCTGATATTGAGTACTTTATCCCATAAATATAGCAAACCTGAAGAGTATATTTCTTCATATATATATATATATATATATATATATATATATATACCGACATAAATATATATAAGCACATTCATATCCATACACGCACATACATATATATATATATATATATATATATATATACTCATACACATATATAGATAAATATATATATATGTATATACATATATACACACACATACATATATACACATACATACACACATAAAAATAGAAATATATATACAGAAACCAACAAATATTCTAACAATATTATCTTATTGACGATAAAATATAGTAAAAGTTCATAATAATTTTTAAAAAGTAACCACACACAGTTGTTGATTAATTCTATAAGCAATAAAAAAATCCTTATCCAACAAAAGCAGATTTTAATAATATATCGATGATACATTCCAAGCCACTAGGATATACATACAAATACATATACTAGGACATACGAACATACATCCACTTATACAAATATATACTCATGTATACATACCTGTATCGACACATCCACATATACATATATATAAGAATACTCACATCCTCGCATAGACATATAAATACACACATACATATATATACACATATAAACACAAATACATATATACATATGTATATATATACATATATACATACACATATACACATATACACACACTCACATATATATATATATATATATATATATATATATATATATATATATACACTCACACACAAATATACATACATATACATATATACACACATAGGCTTACACACGCAGCAGTAGACACAAACCAAAGTTTACATACCTTCACATACACACAAACAAGTTCACATATGATAAGTGCCAACATACATACATACATACATATACTATGTTTAACAACACGCCCACGTGTGTCGAATGTGGCACAAGGCCGGTTTAATGTAGGCTCGGGCAAAAATTTCCCGTAGAACCCGTATAAACGGCATCGGGGTGGTCAACCACCTCGAACGAGGCTCCGCCCTTCGGCGGAGCCTCGTCCGAGTTCCTCTCTGCCCAAAGAGTTCCCCTCTGCCTCAGAGGCAGAGAGTTCGACCTGCTAGGTGAGTCGTCCCAAAAACTGGATCTCGCACTCACATACACGCACACACACACACACACACACACACACACACACACACACACACATATATATATATATATATATATATACATATATATATATATAGAGAGAGAGAGATACAGATACATACCTATAATAACAGGTACAGATATACACGTACATATACAAAAATACACAAAAATTCAACCATATATATACATAAACGTACATACCTATACATACATAAACATATATCCATATACATACAGACACCCATATACATGTATCCTAACATACATATATAAACATATTCATACACCCTTTTACCTTCTTACTTAACATATATATATATATATATATATATATATATATATATATATATATATATATATATATATATATATATATATATATATATATATACGCACACATACATATATATATACATAAAATCCAGCAGTACAAACACACATTCATACGCACAAATACATAGACACATATACAGACATGGATAACACTGTGTACGTACACAGAATGTTTTTTAAATTCCCGTATACTTGTATTTTGATTGGTCATTCCTGCTTATGTAACAGCGTTTCCCCTTACGAAGGATCGTTAATTAATTTGAAACCTTTAAAACCCTTTATTCTACATTCAACATCACACTTGATAAGACACCGGAGGTGTTGAAACAAAATGGCTATTTTTGTAGTGATTTTATAACATATTTATGTTATAATTTTTAAATAAACAATTATATATGGTCTACTCTCTATTGAGCACTCTTTTAAGAATAGTAATTGTTGGTTATTGGAATTTATTCCGTATACACCAATCCTAGACTTGGGTAAATATATATATATATATATATATATATATATATATATATATATATATATATATATATATATATATGTGCGTGTGTGCATGTATTGGATGATGCACTATATTTGTTCATACATTGTATTATACATACATATTATTGGATATAATATATGCAATATATTAGATATATACAAAGGGGATAGTGGATTGATATTATACAATATATCAGTTTCGTATAATAAAGCACAATATATTGGGTTCCTATATTAGAGTATATTGTATTTACTATTTAATTCATAATTAGAAAGCTCAGTGGAAGTGTTATGCGTAATCCGTTCGTCACTCAACGGATTTAATCAACTTGCATTAATGGCATTTTGCGCGAAATTATCAGATAGCAGTATTTTTGCATAGGGAATAGCTTATTCGTATCAAGAAGGTTATTTGCGACAGGTTTTGAAACAGGAAATCGATATTGAAGCACGGAAACAGCTAAAGAAAGAAGTCGGTCCATCCGTCGAAAAGGCACAATGAGTTACGGTGCAAACAAATTGAATGGTGGAGGAAGATATTGCACGGAACGTCTTATCGTAGTTAAACTGCAGCTGTAAAAAGACCAACATGTTTCATCTCCCATTAACCCTTTCATACTGGCACACCGACAAAACATTACACCTCACTGTTACACTTTTTATTCAGTATATAGGCAATCATCATTCTCCACATATTAATTTTCTTTATTATCTGTAAATACCATGACTTATTGCTTTCTCCATCGTTTTTCTTCTCTAAAACTCCGAACCAAAGCTAGTGCACAGTCTACTCTCATAACTGCTTTTGTTTGTTTGTTTTTGTTTGTTTGTTTTTGTTTGTTTGTTTTTTGATTTTATTACCTTTATAGTTTTATTATTACTAATTTTATTTTAGTAGTTGTAAGGAAAAGCAAAATAATTTAAGATTAAATAAATGCTTTTTGTCTGAATTTCTAGGGTGAGGAGTTATTATCTACAAGAAAAGTGCTGGTTAACAGCCCCTGTGGATTGAAGTGAAAATACTGAACAATGAAGAACACTAGGGAATTAAACATCTGAAAGAATTAACGCATATGTTAGGCTATAAGTAGTAGGCCTAGCATAGAAATAAATACAATATGGGAGCCGCTAAACAAGAAAGAAACACAAGTGAAAACAAGCCTTCAACCTCAGCAGCAGTAGCAATCAAAACATGAGCAGCAACAGTAGAAGTATGAACATGACAGCCAACAGAAGAAGCAGTTAGAAGTTGAAGCTTAATCAGCAGATTAGGTTTAAGGCTGTAAGATTACTCCAGCAAATTGTCCTACGACACAATAGACAAGCGGGTAAAAGCGTTGGTTTGTGAATTTGATTGTGAGTCTGGTATTGTGTAATTGCATTCAGTGAAAATGGGCGAGTATTTGTGTGTGTGTGTGTGTGTGTGTGTGTGTGTGTGTGTGTGTGTGTGTGTGTGTGTGTGTGTGTGTGTGTGTGTGTGTGTGTGTGTGTGTAACGAATGCACGGCCGCAATTTTCGACGGATTTGCACCAAAATTTACATGCACATGCTCCAAATTAGTGAAAAGACCAAGACCGACTTTGCATTTACCAACTCCCATCGATAGTGGAAATAATCGTTTTTCATGCTTCTAAGGCAGTTTTCATGTAGTTTGCGGCCATTTTCTACTGGCCAGAGTGAGAGTCTATAGCTGGCTGTCACGAATAGGCAGGAATATTCTATTGGTCAGCGTGAGAGCCAACAGCTGACTGACACGAATGTTAACTAGCATACTAGCATGCCAAAAAATCGATAGCTGCATTCGTCACAAGTGGAAAAAATTTAAATCTGCATGGAACTTTACTCCAATTGGCTCATTCGCTTGCTTAAACTCAACGTTGATTCTGGTTCCGCAGAACTGGGTTGGGTGGGAAAAAGTATTTGTTGTTAACATTCTTTCTTCATTCGGTTTTTCCAGTTACGAGCCCTTTTTTAAAGCTGATCGTTTTGTGTTCATTTTGTTTAGTTCTTTTTTGTAACAGATTTAATGTTTAGTATAGAGCTTAGAAAAAATTCGCAGTGTGAGATGGGCAAGAAGTAAGGCATGTAGCAACATCAGCACAGCAAAGGGCACTCCTTTAAAGGCAAGGAAAGGCAAAAATATTTTAAGTCAAGTGATAGCGATTACTGTATGAGTCGTACGATTTTTTAATCAAGCACGAGCAACGCCAGGCCATGCTGCTAGTAACTGAATAAATTAAGGCCTTAAATAAGGCCGGATTACGTGAACAGATTAAATAAACGATTCCGTGCGGAATTATCTTTCTATACATCTTAGGATGGTCGAAACGACCGAGATGTTATCAAAAATTAATAATGGTGGACAATAGTTCACTTAATTATATAATAATAAACTGAAAATCTCTATTGCCGTGCCTCTTCCAAATGTCTCAGTTATTTCCCTTTAATTCAACTCTCCAAGTTTTTTTTGTTCACCACTTTTATGGCCTAGTATTGAACTCACAACGGATAAAGACATTGGTTAGATCCAGTGAATAGACGCAAAGAACTTAGAAAAAACATTCTTCTATTACTCTGCACCAGTAAATAGCATTATTTTTCAATCTTAGTAGAGGTGAGCCAATATGAATATGAAGTCTGTCCATTTCCAATATCCTGAGAACCAGTTACGATTGTCATCTAACTTGTCTACAAAACACAAGGAACCTTACTGCGCATGTGTGAACAGATACACTCTCGTGGAGTTAATCATTCGGCAATGAGAAATCATTCACTGAGCTTGAATACTTCGCATGAAATTCGAGATTCATTGGTCCAAATATAGCATCACCAGTGCTGTCGACCCCTATATCATTCTGAGTGCACTCTATGCTTATTGTGGCTTTTAAAACATCTGTTGAACTCGTTTAAGAAATGCGTGAAGAAGTAGCTGATGGCGATCCCGAAAAAGGAATTTGCAAACAGCTTTACAAAATGGAAAGTCTATGTGTATGAAGTTCCCAGAAAAGAGAAGAGAGTTAAGGCGACATTTCCATAGATTGATTTATTCATCAGCATCATTATTATTATAATTATACTTTCCTACAATGCATATTCATAACATAATAAGTCAGCATAACAATAAATTCTTTATTTCTAAACAATAAAATTAAAAAATCACTTTCAGGTTTATCTTGTTTCATCTCATATTTTTGTTCTAGAATTCATACACCCTTGTGCAAATTAATTGAAACAACCGCTTTAGTTTCCTTCATTTCCTTCATTTCATTTCACTATACGTTCAGTTTTAGACCCACTCGAGTGACAGGCTATAATCGATTTCTAGTTTTCCTCAGATTAGGGCATTTGCAGTGGTGTGCAGTAATATGAATCTATTTTCGGAGTATATGATGTAATTTGTTTGACCTTCAAAAATATTGCGTCATCCGTGATTGCATCAGATTTTCATCACGCTCAGACACTATAGTCTCGACTGTCGATTAGTTGTCCTACTGCCATTGTCTGTAACGGACCTTACTCCAAGGAAGCGTACGAAAATTGTAACGCTGCACGAACACACTGGCAAGCCTTCCCAGTGAGCAAATCAAAGTACTATCGACTGGCTAGGAAACTCTCCTGATTTAAATCGAATCGAGAATCTGTGGTCAATCTTCAAGGAACGACTTCGCGGAATGGACATACGAAATACTAACATGTGCACTGGGTCATGTTTCGTTGGAAAAATACGAAAAAGAAGTAAATAATAACGGAATTATTCGTTTTGTTTCAATTAATTTGCAGAAGAGTGTAGTTCCAATGTTGTTGTAACGTAGATAATTAATTCAAAGATTCAAATGCATATAAAATTTCGTACACATTTATTAACTGGGCAAAAAATGATGGACCCGAAGTGCCCCCAAATTATATATTAATTGTAATAAGACCTTATAAAGGAAAACATATACCAAGATGAAGAGGATTAACTTTTCGAGACAAATTAATTTTGTTCTTAATCTCTTTCTGCTTTGAATTACTTAGACCGACTGCAGCAGAAAACTAGCGCAAAGCCAAATTAAGACAAACATCATCGCTCACAGTGTAACGGCGAGATAGGCCTCTTATTCTGGCATGAGTTGCATTATGACTTAGCCTTTAGTAAAGAACGCTATGCCTGAAGGTTCGCCGGATCGTCAAGCGCCTGAAATAAGCCGGCAGACAAAACGGCCGAAAGGTTCTTACAATAAAAACAAAGATGAGGCATTAATCGGGGAATAAATAAGGTTATTATTACTTATTATGATTCTTGATTCCTTAGGGAACATACGGCTGCATAGACACATCTCCAACTGACGCGGTTTCGAGGGATCTTCTTCAACTCGACCCATGTCATGCCAGCTGTCTTTGGCTTCTAGGAGGATTTCACCAGCACGCGTCATACGCTCCACTTTGGAGGACTCTTACTCGGCCATGTCGTTGTTTGAAGATATCGTTGAGGTTTCTGTAACAAGTTAGTTTTTAAGCGAGTAGGTTGTTTAGCCTACTGTACAACAGGGTGTGTCGTTCGTCTGGCTCCTACCCAACAGACCTGTTGAGCTTGGTTGGACCTGCTAAGGTTCAAAGCCCTCACCCACATAGCTCTAGGGGTTACTGAAGCACTGAAGGCGTCCTACCACAACAAAGCAACACACCATCAGGACAGATATAAATAATATAGATAATGATAACTCCTAATCCCAGAAATTCAGACAGTAATGTTTATACCAATATGAAAAAACATAATATGCTAATTTCTACGTAAAACTAATAGTGAGTAACTAAATGAAAACATGGAAAAAAATTAAAAATTATATCTAAAACGTAAATTTACAAAATCAATTTTTAAAAAGTGAAATATCTAAGGATTTAAATAAAAGATTATATAAACATCTAAACCGATTTTAGCAAAAACTACACCCAATGGATTAGTTTTTTCATCATAATTTGTGACTTACTTTGATTTAAATTTGCATTTTTTATTTTTTTTATAAGTAATCAATGCTGTAATGTATAGAAAGTGCGGTAATTTCAGAATCATCTGAGCTAAATTTACGCCCATCATTATATAACATATCTGATTTCCTGACAAAACTAATGCTGATAAAATTTGTGATATTTAAAAACAATAACTATAAAAGCAATCAACTAAAATCGATAGAAAGGTCACATGAGTTATGCATCTAGATACAGCGGACTTAATTTTTTATAATTTAGCGCAAAACGTTTTACATGCAAAATATAATTGCCAATTTTGTATTCATTCCTTGCCATGTCTCTCTCTCTTTCTCTCTCTCTCTCTCTCTCTCTCTATATATATATATATATATATATATATATATATATATATATATTTCAACTTCAACAATTAAATTATGATTAATCGAAAGAAATCAATTCTAGAAACGGACGTTTTTACCTTTTTCATTGTCATTCACTTTACTCACATACCATATATGTCTAGTTCCTATTCGATATAATTTTACATACCCATTATCATAAAGATTTTTTTTTATTAATACCCACCACATACATAGTTTTTAAGTGTGAACATATAAATTAATAAAACGTTAATTTATATGTTCACATATAAAAAGATATGATATACTAATTTGTATGTGAAACTACTAGTGGGTAACTAAACAAGAACAAAACTTAAAAACTGAAACATTAATTTGCAAAATAAATTATAAAAATGCCCCAAGAAATACAAAGGTGAAACATTTATCAATAAAATGAGTGTTTCAAATTTACAATCACTTTTTAATTGATAAAGATCTTTTTTGGTAAAAGTGTTGTCGAGGGTGCAACTATCGTGTCACCGAGACTCACACAGATATATATATATATATATATATATATATATATATAGAGAGAGAGAGAGAGAGAGAGAGAGAGAGTATGTGTGTGTGTGAGAGAGAGAGAAGAATATGCAAGTTGATAGGTCCTGATCTGGCACCTAGTCTACAATCGCTATCCCACATATTCACAGTAATAGAAATCACTAGAAGTGTGGCAGTGAAATGACAGATACACCACCGATCTTCCGGTATAGTCCTTGACAAAATCCAGAGACGAATATGCAAGACGATAGGTCCTGATCTGGCATCTAGTCTACAATCGCTATCACAGAGACGTGCCGTGGCCTCCCTCTGTCTTTCTACAATTATTTTCACGGCAACTGTTCCGACAAACTATTTCCGGTAGTTCTCGGACTGCATGAATTTAAGCGAGCTACCAGGCTGGCATCTCGATCCCACCCTTTCACTGTCAAAACGGTTATATGTAACCATCTCTTCTAATCAAAGAGCTTCTTCTCCCGCACTTCCCGTCTGTGGAACTCCCTTCCTCTTACTTGCTTCCCCGATGAGTATAATCTTCAAATATTCAAGTGTAATGTCAATCGACATCTGATACCCTGAGCTTCTTCACCGTTCTTCTCCTTATCCTTTCCCCAAACACGCCTCTTTACTCTTGTTCTCAATTCTCTATAACCCCTTGCGTGCGAGTGGCAATCTCACCTTGTTTGGGGTGAATTGCTTTATCCAAATATACGATTGGTGCATACGGAATAAATTCCATTAACCAAAAATACTATTCTTAAAAGAGTGCTCAGTACGGAGTAGAACAAATATAATTTATTCGAAAATTACAACATAAATATTTTATAAAATCACTAAAAAAAAAGAGCCATTTTGTTTCAACACTTCTGATGTCTTCTCAAGCGATGATGTTGTAGTGATTTTATAACATATTTATAGAATTTATAGAAATTAGTATTCATTAAAAACGACTGACAAGGTGCTTTTATTTAGTTTTTTATATAATTACTCTACACCTTTATATATATAACTCTACACCTTTCCGACAATAGCTCAATTAGATCTCATTTAAATATTCATGGAGACCTACCGGACACTATTCCGAACATACTTGTCGACAACACTAATATAATAGCATCATCCACATGCAAAAAAAGGCTAAAAATAATGGAAGCCTTATTAATAAAATCAAACAAACCAACACTTAATAATATTAACTTTGAACATGGACATAATATCTTGACCGTGTTTTGAAACAAAAAAATGAAACATTTTATAAAACATACATATAACAAACTATTTCTAATTCTAACAGTTGAAATATAACCCTTGAAAATGGCTAAATGTATAGCCGAAAGCGCTCGGATAAAAAGAACATTCGGACAGTTTTTATATAATTTATCAACTAAAAAGAAAAACATTATTAGATAGCACGAAAGATTATATAAAAAACTAAATAAAATCACTTTGTCAGTCGTTTTTAATGAAATGTGCATGAAAGAAGGATTGCTGCCTAAATACACAATATATATATATAAATATAATATAATATAATATAAAAGGCACTAATGTTCCATGGTTATAATTTATTTCATTGGAATCGTAATCACGATCCAATTTATCAGACCTACAAATTCAAAAGAAATTGGAAAATATAAGTCTGGTTATAAAAACCAAAATTTTAGTGAGAGTGTATGTGTGGGTGTGAGAAACAAGTATGAGAGGGAAATGTATGAAAGGTCTAGAGAGAGATGTAATAGAAGAAAGAGGAACAGGAAAAACCTAAAGGTGAAGGTGGGGATTAAAAATTAACAGATAGAAATTTTAAAGAGTTAAATAACGCTTTGTCGGTCTGATGAATTGGATCGTGTTTACGATTCCAATGTAATAAATTATAACCATGGAATATTAGTGTTTGACCCTTTTATATTCTATTCTTACTCTGTCCTGGATATTGTGTTCTACCTGGATTCTATCCTCTTGGAAATATATATATATATATATATATATATATATATATATATATATATATATATATATATATATGTATATATATATATATATATATAGAAACATATATATATATATATATATATATATATATATATATGTATATATATATATATATATATATATATATATATAGAAACATATATATATATATATATATATATATATATAAATATATTATAAATTAAGTGATTTAAAATATGGTTCGTTCGCTACACAGGTATTACCATGTTTCAAAAACCGTAGCAAAAACTTCAAATTTAATTATATAATTAAATTAAAAGCATTAGTTCTGTTTCATCTTCAAACGAATATTCGAAAAACTTATTTTTAAATTTACTGAGTTTTAAAGGCACATACAATTCATAATTTTTTTGTTTCCAAGGATACAGAGAAATACAATCATTTAGACAGAGGCAGTAGCGTGTTCCTTTTTATTAACTATTATTGTATCAATTATGAGTTACGTTCGACAAAGAGGTTAAGTTTAGGGAGGGTAGGGGTGCTTCTTCAACGAATTTTGACATCCGTTCAGCGCATGTCGTCTGTTTTTTTCTTCTTTTTTCTTTGTTGGTTTTTTTATTATCAACGACAGAAAGTTTTTCGGTATTTTTTTCCGTTAAATTCGTACTTGTATACAAAGATTCTTTCTAAAAGGGGTGTTTGGGTTAGAATACGTTATATTGAACTACAATTATAAAATATTTTTACTCTTAATTTCTAATAGACTATATTTCTTTATATACATATATATATATATATATATATATATATATATATATTTCTTTATATATATATATTTATATATATATATATATATATATATATATATACATACATACATATATATATATATATATATATATATATATATATATATATGTATATATGTATGTATGTATGTATGTATTTATATATATATCAATCATGTTATAGATCGTTGTTCGAGAGCGTATTTAAAAGGCTGTTTTTTCTACACAGAACATCCCCTCATTGTATACGGTAATCTTCTGCCCTTACCAAATGGCCTTTTCTCAAACCAAACTGACCTGTGTAAAAGACGATCGTAAGTCGGCCAAAGCTTGACAGCAGTGGTGTTGATATGAGTCATCCTGTGCATCATCACTGTTACATTCGGAGCTGATACTATTAATTATGCTGGTGGTGGTGGTGGTGGTGGTGGTGGTGCTAAGCGGGCGGGTGAAGAACCGATAAATGATTGTGTGCCTCAGAGAACAAAAGCAGTGAATACTTGGAGTTGATTCTTTGAATCTAGCCATCGACGAAAAATATTATCGACTCCGAACGAATTGATTGAATCTCATTTGAACACTGATATAATTTATTTCAATTAACAAAATAATTTTATTAATTATGGGCGAAAGAGAATTTAGAAAAAAATATATATCTGCATCAATTGCGCTCAGTTTATAATCGAATTGTTTATCTATGTGCATGCATAGCTTAATTTACGAGGTTACGACCGAAAGTGTACAAAGTTGGATGATTAAAACAACGAATGGAAAGAAATCAAAGTTTGGTATGGCACAAGGCCAGATGGAAATGAAACAATATCAGAAAAAGTGTAAAGAAATCTAATAAAAATAGAGATCAAGTAAAATTTAAAACAAATAGTATCTGTACATGACATTGATTGTTTTATCTCTGAGATTATTATGATTACTAGCATTATTTACATTATTCAGACTATTATCCTCATCTTCATTACTATATTCACTACATTTCGGCCGTTGTACACCCCAGCCTTCTTCAGATGATTGGAATGTCGAACCGAACCCTCGAGGACACATGGCCCAGTGGATAAAGATGTTGGTTAGATCCAGTGACTAGACTCAAAGAGTTGTGAGTTCAATACCAGGCCACAGCAGTGGTGAACCAAATCTTGGAGAGTTGAGTTAAAAGGAAATAACTGAGACATCCGGAAGAGACATGGCATGTGGAACTAGAACAATCTACCCTAGTGGACGAAATAAAGGGTTCGGTTCGAAATTCAAATCACCTGAAGAAGACTGGAGCGTACAACGGTCGAAACTTTGTGAATATGGCAATGAAGATGAGGATAACAGTCCAAATAATACGAGTAATTGATAGTTTTAATTGTAAACTTGAAATTTCTTAATCAAACATTATTTTTTTTAACTATTAAAACAATGATTTAAGAAAGTTTAAAATTGTTTAGATGACTCGATCATTTCCAACATTAAGAAAATACATTTTAATAAAAATGTATTTTAATTAAATAAATGAAAATAAATCTTGAAAAAAATTACCAACAGTTTTCTTAACAGTGTGTGTGTGTGTGTGTGTGTGTGTGTGTGTGTGTGTGTGTGTGTGTGTGTGTGTGTGTGTGTTTCTTGTTTGTTTTTTTTCCCCAAACAAAACAATATATTCGTTTTATTTTCTGGTTCAGGGCAGAATATTACGCAGGTTAAAATTAAATTTTCAATCGATTTGATTTCTCTGCGGACTTATCTTTAAAAATATAAAATATAAAATGTCCAAATTATATTTTAAGATTTCAAAAAATTAAAAGCCGGTTAACATTAGCTTTAAATTTTCGTAAATATTTCTTACGAAACTCCCTTTTCATAAATAAATTAATTTGTAAATGAATAAATATGTAAAATAGGCGTGCACGGGAATTACGGAGGCGTTAGTCTCCATTGTTAACACAGAGCCATACTCCTTACGACAAAAGGCCGAATGAAAAGGAAACCATATTTGGGAAGCAAGATGGAGAATACAGAGTGCAATGGATAAATTGTCGTCTAAATGACGCAAACATGAAAATAACACTGACATCTCATTTTGACAGATATATTTACCAACATTACACAAAAATATCTTTAAATACTAAAGAGTAAATTTAGCCAATAAAATCGCCATTGGCTTCAACCACGGCCTCCAGACGACTTCGAAATCTCCTGTAACTCTTCTGAATGTTCTTGTTTAAGTTGGTGAATGTTGCCTTCAGTTCATCTTTGGTGTTACAAGGAGTTTTGTTGGTCTCTCGCTCAACTGCACTCCACACATAACAATCAAGGAGTTGGCAGTCTGGAGAGTTAGGTGGCCACATGTAAGAGGTGATGTGGCCGTAGAAATTGTCTGAGAGCCATCACTGGATTCTCCTGCTTGAGTGACATGGTACAGAGTCTTTTTGCCAGACATAGGGTGTTCCAGCAGCCACCTTCTTAATCCAGGGCAGCCCTACCTCCTTAAGGCACGATGTAGGTCTTCGTGTTGAGTCTAAGGTCCTGTGGGAAGATGAATTGATGTATAACGTCGCCATCACTAGTGACCATTCCAAACAACTTTGTAATCATCATCAGACTCATCCAACTCTTTCCGAATTCTCTTCACTGTCCTCAGATTGACACCCAAACACACCGAAATGTACGTATTTTAGCTTCCGGTGCGAATGCCAAGCAGTACAGTATGCCGTTTACAGATTTCTGGCGGAGTGAATTCGTCATGGTGCTCTTTTTCTCACAAACGGTACCCAACTGACCCTATTGTACTGTGAAGTCGATAAAATAACAAAAACGCGCATTCAACGAAATTAAAAGTATATCTGGCGTCGGGCTATCAGTTTCCTCGGAACTGATCAGCTTGACCTTCATACGTCGAATTCGACGGGAGAGTCGAGTATATATATATATATATATATATATATATATATATATATATATACGCCTGCAGATTAAAAAAAAACGTTGACAGTTTGGGCGATTAACAAAGATGGCCGACCAAGAAGCATGCTCCAGGGTTGAACAGCGCTCAGTTAGCAAGTTTTTGGTTGCTGAAGGGTGCAAACCAGTTGAAATTCATAGTAGAATGTCAACTGTGTATGGTGCCACATGTTTCAACAAAAAAAAATGTCTACAAGTGGGCTAAATTGTTTAAAGAAGGACGGAGCAGTGTTGAGGATGAAGACAGGTCTGGGAGGCCTACAGAAGTGAAGCCTCCTGAGGTGATCGAATCAGTCAATGACCTCATTCAGTCTGACAGGAGGGTGACAGTGGATGACATTGCAAGGAATTTAAGCTTATCTGTTGGGACAAACGCAGGGGTCATCAGTCAGAAGGAGTCATCTTGCATCATGAAAATGCAAGGCCTCACACAGCAGCCCAAACGGTGCAGACCATCAACGAGCTGGGCTGGGAACTGCTCCCTCATCCCCCTTACAGCCCAGACCTTGCCCCTTCAGACTCTCACCTGTTTGGTCCCTTGAAAGCGTTCACGAAGTTTAAAAGTGACGATGAAGTCAAAAGTGTAGTGACCGACTAGCTGAGACATCAGTCCAAAGATTTTTACGCTGAAGGAATACGGAAGCTTGTGCACAGATGGGAAACGTGTGACAGTGCTGGGAGACTACGTTGAAAAATTTTTAAAAAGTAAGCTTCTATCTGTATTAGAACTCCTTATACCGAAAACTTCACCTTATTTATTGAATGACCCTCGTATATATATATATATATACTTGTATATACATATATATATATATAAAGAGAGAGAGTTAGAGAGAGAGAGAAAGAAAAAGAGAAAGAAAGAGAATGAGAGAGTTAAGTATTTAATCAATGTAAAGCAGAAATAACTTTACATCAAAAGCAAGAGTCCACTAAATAAGTTGTAAACAATAAAACACCTCCACTCCGGTCAAAAACATCTCGAAGTTTAAAGAAAAGAATAAAGGACCATAAAAGTGATTTGAAATTAAGCACCACACTTAATGGACTTGTGGCCCCCGAAATCTTCGTGATCAGAATTTCGATCCTGTAAAATACTGTTAAAAAGAAAAATGAATATAATTTACTGAAACGAAGATGAAATGAAAGTGCCAGGATGTACGAATTTCCTACAATTAATACATGACCGGGTATATTTCACTTTATCGCCTGCTTTTACTTGATTAATACTTGAAACAATGTGGAACACGTAATCTTTGAATAGAAGCTAAACGAACAAATAAACAAAATATAAAAGCTAAGTCGAAATTAGTCAAAATCTAATTTTGATAACGATACAGTTAAAGTAAACTTCAAGCGTTCGGCCATTAACGTGAATGATTTTTGTCACGTTAATGTGTATTTTGTATTTAATAAAATTTCTTCTCTAATCACGATGGTTCATCGGCAAAATATGTCAAAGTATAAGTTTTTCAAATTACATCATGTATTTAATATAGATAGATAGATAGATAGATAGATAGATAGATAGATAGATAGATTATCAAAAACCGATTATGTTTGTAAGGGCAATTGAAATTTTTTGGTTTACTATAAACTTTATTTTACTCTCACATATCAACTAAATAAAAAAAAACATGCAAAATATTATTCGGATCACCTTGGAAAGTTGAGTTAAAGGGAAATAACTGAGACATCCGCAAGAGACACGGCACGTGGAACTAGATCAATCTAACCCGGTGGACGAAATAAAGGGTTCGTTTCGAAATTCCAATCACCTGAAGAAGTCCGGGGCGTACGTTGTGAATATAGCAATGAAGATGAGAGTCTGAATAATGTAAATAATGTAAGTAATCATAATACCTCATCTCAGAGGTATATACAGACGCTAAATACATTTTTGACATCGACTTATGGTACACAAAGGCACACACACACACACAGACACACACACACACACACACACACACACACACATATATATATATATATATATATATATATATATATATATATATATATGTAAGTGGACATTGTAGTCAACACCCAGAAGCAACAGTCTGTTCCATGATAAACGCAATTGTCAATGTCCACTTTTACATTCATATATGCTCTATCCATCGTGTTGAGCGCTTTAACCCATAAAGATAGCATAACAAAGCTATATTTTATCACTAGCAGTATAACCCGTCTCCAACCGGATCTTTAATTACTAGAATTTTTACCGTTCAATTGGAGCAGTTTAAGTTTAAATCACCCCCCCACACACACACACACACACACCGAAAATCAATATTACTAGCAACAATTGTGTGCAACTGAGGCACATCCCTAAATGAGGTGTTAAAAGTTTGAATGGGGGTGGCCCTGAAAAGAGCCGCTTTTTCGTTCTCAATCTTGTTTCAGCCTCACGCACAACAGCATTTGAAGAGGCGTTTCTCCACAGCCGTTGAGTCCTTTGTTCAGCAGTTTCAGCCTCACGCGCAACTGCAGAGGCGTTTCTCTTCAGCCGTTGAGTCCTTTGATCATGATTTTCAGCCTCGCGCGCAGAAAAGTTCAGCTATGCTCTTCTCGAAAGCCGATTGCTACGTTGACACAGTGGCTCTGATTGAAGCATTCCGAGAGGCATTTTGAGAAAGGCGAACTGAATGTTCTAAAGACAATTTGTTATCTTTTATTTACATGGCGGACCTGGTGGTAGCGTTTTTGCGATCTAGGCAAGTTCTTTACTTCGGTGGCATGTCTTAGGCAAGTATGAATTGTCAAATGGAATGTGTGGGCAAATACCAGAAGTGAACGCTGTAAAGCCACATAGATCACTAAGCTCAAATGACTTTAGGAAAGGTTGGAAAAATAAATGTTGAGTAATAAAAAAGCAAGTTTACTTTTTACTACGGTGAATGCAATGCAAAAACTGGCAGGACAATAAAAAAAATTTAAATTGGGAACGGCTATAATCGACAATGAAAGCAACGCCTTAAAACTGTAGTAGTTTGCTTTATGCAACGGAAAAGGTAACATCGCTTGAGAGAGATTGATGCTTGGCCAAGAGAAAGGGAATGTGTAATTTGGACTCAAAACCGACACTGAAGAATTATCTATCAAACAAAAAGAATTTAATCGAAATCGGATGAAAACTGTGAAAACGCATAAACAACATTCGATCAACACACATACACACACACACACACATTTTGAGAATTATAGATATAGATAATATTACTGTAATAATTTACACTATTTATTTTTATTAAAGTTTTTTTATGAAAGCTCTATATCCAAGAACAGATAGTAAATAGTAAAACATTGCTGTGAATTATAATGGACAGGAAGTAGTGGAGAGCGATTGTCGCCAACAATTTGGACACAAAATCAGCACTGAAGAATTATCTAGCAAACAAAAATAATTTCATCGAAATCGGATGAAAACTGTGGAAATACATAAACAACATCCGATTATACACATACATACACACACATTTTGAGAATTACACATATATATATATATATATATATATATATATATATATATATATATATATATATATACGAAAAGGCTAAAATGCTAACCAACCTCGCAACACGGGTTTGGAGAGTAGTGTCTCCTCAGGCAAGTGGAAGGATGTACAAGCCAAAGAAAACTCCTCCAATATACCAGGACACCGGAAGTGAGAGGGTACAAGTATGAGGATGGGGAAAGGCGAGGGAAAGGAGAAAAAAGTTGTAAGTGAGGAAAGAGGAGGAAAAAATAATTATTTTATTTCGCTCATCCGGTTTCATAAGTATCTAAAAAATATTTACTTAAATACTTGCACCCTGACAAAATTTTAGCTTTCTCATTTAGTAAGACACCTTTATCAGGATATGTGGCAATGGCCAATTTCTCTTCTTGGCACAACAGGCAACCATTACCACGAATTCTGCTAGTTTTTTTACCCTCATTAACATGTTACACTTTATACAAGGACTTCTGCCATACCACTCTCTGTATTTCCAGACAGTCGGCAAGCTTGGTGTCACTTCTATGGCTCTTAAACCTAAAAGACGAAGCATGATTATAAAATCTCTTTTTGAAATGGCTCTCAGTACATCCAATGTATCTTTTCTTGAGACCCTTATTATCACTGACTTCAGCAGTGTAAATAATGTTTTCTGTGCAGCACTCCCCATCCAATGGACAGTTGTTTTTATTCTGCAGTTGCATTTCCTCTTTTCTTCCTTTCTATCTCTTTCCGTCTCGAAGATTTTAACATTATGGCTCTTAATAACATTTTCCAAGTTACCGGTACAACTGTAACTCAGTTTCACCGTGTTTCTATTAAACCCCTTAGCTAATATATATATATATATATATATATATATATATATATATATATATATATATATATATATACATATATATGAATAAGGTATATTTAGGCAGAAAGTATTCATCCAAACAAGTTTGATTAAAAGTAACCAACAAGGTCGGTCTGTTTAATATTTTATTGTATTTTTCTACTTTTCGGGTAAGGTGTTGAGTATTGTGTTCAAATTTGCTGATAAACTGTCCGATGTTCATATTTTGTTATATTTGTTCAAGTACTTTCGACTTTCACTGTTATTATCAAGAACCGACGTTGTGTCTGTGTGGTAGTTAGAATCCTTTGTCTACATCCTCGTATTCTGTGGAAGGTTATACGAACAGTGTGCGAAAATGAGTGATTTCTTGTTGATTTATGTGTTTCGTATGCAGATTAAGATGATCTTGGAAAAGATCGAAACTACTTGGGTTAGGAAAAACTACGGCGCCTTCCTTGATGAATTGCACCTTAACATCAAGAAACTGATTAGACAAATGGAAAAGATCAGTAGACAAAAATAGACACAGTATGTCTATTTTATTCAATGAAACATGTGGGGGAGTATTAAGTAAACTTGGATTAATATGGAAAAAGCCTAGGTAGGAGGATGGAATTCCTTTGTAGATGTCGACGTTATATTTGTAGAAGATAGGTATACATGCTGTTATTCAAAGATTTAATGATACAATTGGCAATGGAGGAGACCATTTGAAGAACAGATTTGTAATCCAGAGACGTCTGTCTTCGTTTTAGTATTCCTGGGATTACCTTGACCACCAGCACCTCCACTGAGCCAGGTTGTGACACAAGGTCGGTTTTTAACATGGGGACCTGAGTATTTCCACTCAGGCCGCTAGTCTAAGCTGGTCTTTGTTTAAGCTGGTCGTACCTTGTCTAAGTTGGTCACAGCTTGTCTAAGCTAGTCATAGCCGGTCATGCCACCACAGATTCTGTCCGCGCAACACGGAAGGGTGGAGAGAAGGGAACCGGCATGGAGCAGATACTACAACCCCGTAGCATCTACTCCAACGAGAAATTCCTACTCCTCCCTCATTCTCCTTCGTTTTTGTATTCTTTGTGCATTTTACCATCTGTCGCAATTAAAGAGCAGGCAATACTTTTTGACCGACATCGTACTATGATGGATAAAAAGGGCGCTATGTTGATGACGAGATTTGGTATTTTGATGCTTTGCGTTTGTTTGTTTTTTTGGGGGGGGGTATATTTTGTGTGCTTTTACTTATAAATTTCATATATGCTTCTAATATAATTTAATGTTATTAAAGAACAGGCAAGAGTTTTTGATCAGCCATTGTAATAATTCGCATCCAAGAGCATCGAACATTATTGCAATGACCTTCGACACCTAACAGTAATTTCAAGCTTCCTGGGCAGGTGTAAATATTAGACAGGAAAAAGTATACACGAACATATATATATATATATATATATATATATATATATATATATATATATATATATATATATATATATATATACGCGCTTAGAGATACTCAATGCTTGTGCGCTTGTCACGAAGTTTATTCCCCTGTAGAAGAAAGCATAGATTTCATATTCGTGTGTATACACAACTACTACTACCCTCTCAGATAGTTGTGAGCAACTGGGGATCTTTAAATTAATATAAGTTGATAAATAAATTGTACGACGCTCCGTTCATCGTTAATTTCTCCAAAATTAATATTCCGCCAAACATTAATTTTATTTGGGAATAAAAATTTAGCAATCTACTTTATATTTGCTTCAATATCTTTCAGAACGATATCAATTTTCAAAAATAATATATATATATATATATATATATATATATATATATATATATATATATATATATATATATATATATATATATATACATCCATTGTATATATATATATATCGAGCAAATAACGACATTATGATTTCTCCCCAGGTAATTATTTCCTGAAGTCTTTAACAATGGGCAACTATAAAACAGACTTTCTAACTTCAGTATTCAATTTTTACCTCGCTTCAAATTTAACATTTTCACTTAATTCCCGACCATTGACAATACCATTCTTCCGGGGTATCAATATACAGGGTGTCCATAAAGTCCGTGTGCACTTTTTAAAAGTTATAACTTTATTTGCGATAGAAATCATTTGTAAAAAGGATTAGAAAGAAGTAAATCTATATTTTAAGGTTTTATTGAAATTTTATTTAAGTTTCCACATGTCCCCCATCATTAGCAATACAAAAGGGTAATACGATTTTGCAATTCAAAAGAAAACATTTGCCAACTGATTTACAGTAATGCCTGAAATCGCATTAGTTATTTTAGCTATACTTAAAACTACGTACATTATACTTTATAACATTTTTTACAGATTATTTCTTTCGCAAATACAAATAAAGTTATAAATTTTTTAAAGTGCACACGGACTTTATGGACACCCTGTATTTTATCGTAAAATAATTAGCAATGCCTTTATAAGAGCCCTATTCTATCAGTAATATATGCATTAATTTCTAACCACTGACAAAGCCGTTCTTCCTGATTATCGATAGATGTTTTATAGTAAAATAATCAGTAATGAATATACATCATTTATATGATAGCACTATTCTGTTAGTAATGCTTGTCTTATTTAATGTTGTCTGACAATCCTTATCATCCTGAATTTATATATATTACTATATTATAATCATTTTCAATGCATTCAGATTATGTATATATTATCATATATACGTGAAATGGCTATATGTAACCGTAAGTCCTATGCTAAAAGTTTCTTCTCTTGCACTTCCCGCTCATGGAACTTTCCTTCAGTTTCCTGTTTCCCAGTCAAAATGTAAATGCAATGGCAATTCTTATATTTTGTCTTCTTAATTCTTCTTCCTTTATTGTTCTCTCTCCTTAATAATAATTTTCTTCTTTTTCTCTTATTCTTTCACACTAAGTAACCTTTTGTGTCTTAGCGACTTTATTACCTTGCTTAGGGTGAAATGATTACAAAGATGTCACTATTAATACCTTCAGTCATTCCTGACTTTATACAATACGCTTCTTATTGATTTTCAATATATTTTATAATAAAATCATTGAGGCTGCATTTAAGTCATTTGTCTAATAGCCATAGTCTGTATTAATTAATGGTTTTGGAAGTGTTTGTTTGTTTAAAATAATCACAAACACTTCTATATACTCAGATCCTCAAACACAAATAGCAATAATATTTCTGAAGCAGGCATTTATAAAATGAATTGCCAAAACTGTTCTTCTTAATATTATATATTAGAGAAACAAGTAAATTTTTTTAACAACGCATTCATGAGCACAAAGGAGACCTCACAAAAATCAACTTAGCTAATGCACTAGTCATACATAGAAATAAATTCAACCACAATTTTGATTTTAAAAATGCTACACTCATAAAAAAAAAAGAAAAGAACTCACTCAGAAGGAAAATCCTCGAGAGTGCCGCCATTGAATATTACCCAAATATTAATCTACGTCCAGGCTTTTTCCCTATTTCACCTTTCTTAACAGAATTACTACTCTCCCAAACAAACGTACAGAACAGTATCAAAAAATCAAAAGGAAATGGTTGAATCCGCCAATACAACAATAAAAACAATATCTCCACACGTGACAGTACTTGATGTATTTTTTAGTTAACAGTATGAAAATAGTGTTCTCTAAATTCTTCCAGTTACTAAGAACATTTTGTTTTGTTATTATTAGTTATTTTGTTTAATAAATTCATTTCGTTTTGACTTGAGAAAGTCTACATTGGACAAAACGCATCGGCAACTATTACAGTTTTCCTATTGTCTTTTACATTTATAAATATTATCTTTTTCTAGAGGTTAACTGAGAAATTTTTCATATATATATATATATATATATATATATATATATATATATATATATATATATATATATATATAATAGACTTATTCTACCAGTTCTGCTTGAATTAATTCCTGACTATTAATTATCTCTTTCTTTCTGTTTTTCCATGCATTTCTAAGGGAATATTATGTGCATTATACATATACTAGTAAAATCTGCAATGCCGTTATTATATATAAACTAGTAGTAGCCGTGGAAATTTCACGGCTTTCCTGTTTGAATTTTGTTTTCTTTTGTTTTATTTTCTTCATTCTTTCTTTCACTGAAATCAAACAGCGCCCCCTGATGACTTTTCCCTCTTTCCTCAATATCAAAATGCAACAGTTTATTATTTATGAGGTATTGGCATGGTGTTTCTTTCTTTCAACCGTCTTTCTTTCCTTCCGTTTTTCTTTTCCTCACTGAAACCAAACAGCGTCTCTGATATGTCTTTTCCGTCTTTCCATGCGATCAAATAGGAATAGTCCATTATTTATGAGGTATTGTCAGGGCGTGACGTATGCATGTGATAACTACGTAAGGGAGGGATGAGCAATTTTTTATGTATATATAATTATCATTCGACCTCAATCAAGACCATAAAGTCCACAATCCTGCACCTCAATTAATTGTGAACGCCATAATCTGTGCAGTGGTTGCACCTATCTAATGTTCCAACGTGATGTATTTCTCTACTAACTCGAGAATTATTTCTCTACCGAAGTTTTAAATAGATGTTAGAAAGAAAGAAGAAAGCGGGCCAGATCAAAAGATTGCTATTGCTGCCTCACAACAAGAAAACAAATTAAACTGTTAATTTTTAAACCCTAAAAATTAGATAATTTTATTAAACTATTTTTTTTTTATTATCCGGTAATAAAATTATTTCTTTTTTAAATTCTATAGAAATATTTTTAGCCTTGACATTGAATTATGCATCCCCGCACACGGAAACTTACATATGTGCGGTTTGAATTAAATTACAAAAGACGTCAGTGTCGCGAGAGTTATTTCCCCTTTCTGTCTAGAAAGTAACGGGAAAACAGTATAAGCTGTTTGTAGCATTTCTTAACGAAATCTTTTATACCTATGAATTAATCACATCTTTACTCCGTCATCAATGTACTTCCCTGATCATTCTATAATATTATACTACCTTTCACCTGATCTTTATATTCTATCATTAAAAAAAAACGATTTCTGTTTTGATTTGATAAAAAAAAGAATTTTTCTTTAACTGGTTCCAATCGCTGACCAAAAAGAAAGTACTGTATGCGATGAACCATGTAAAGATCTTAAAGTGACAATTCAGCTCCCGATTTGTCAGCGAATTCACAAGCGACGCTAATTTTCATTGCCAATTAATATTTCGTGCTTGGGTTCAGCAAATAAACTAAAGTAGGCACTTAAATGTTTACGAATATTTCTGTGAATTTTATAAGGAACTTATTTCCATCATTTCAGAGCATTTTCATGAAGGTTGTAAACGACGTACAGTGGCCTAAGAAAAGTTTTTCGCCAGGAGAAATAAACTACATCCAATTTCAAAATTTAATTACGTAACCCCTATTCAACATAAACAAACAGTATTTGGAACTAGTACGGAGTAGGTCCTCCATTTTCTATTTTCAGTGCTTGCATTCGATTTACATGAATTTGATCAAGTTATCAACAATCGTCTAATCCATATTTTGCCACTCCTTTAGTAATGTTTCTTTAAGGGTGCCACTGACGTGATTTTGGTTGCACGCTCTCGAAGTCTTTGGTCAAGGTGCTCCCAAACGTGCTCTATTGGATCCATGTCAGGATTTTGGGCTACCCATGGCAGTGACTTAATTCCTTGTGATTCCTTCCAGGACATTGCTACTTTTCTCGTATGACATGGCGCTCCATCTTCTTGAAAAAGGTAGACATTCTTGTCAATCTGATTGGTTTCACATAGTGGGAGTAGTCCTTTCTCAAATATTTGACAGTATTTTGAATACATATATGTAGACATTTCCCTGCTGTTGGCGTCATCGTTGACGCTCTGATGACGGTTTCAGATGACTTCCCTATTCAGTGCTCTTTTCGTTCACTCAGACATGATGCTTGGTCTTCCTGAACGTTGTTCCACACGACAATGGCCTTCTTAATTAAATTTCTTGACAACCGTTTGGTGATTAACCTGGAAAAACCTAGCAATTTCTCTATTTGACTTCCCACACTGATGCCATCCTATAATTTGCCCTTGTTGAAATTCACTAATTTCCTTATTTCCACGAACTTTTATTGCAAGATATAAGTCAACTATTGTTCATAGATAAGAGTAGCTTGATGCTAACACAGTATTGTCAGGAAAAAAAGAAGAGACCTTTTTAAACATTTTTTCTATGTGCTGTGCTTCATCAATTTATCGCATTACAATTTTATAAAATAAGCATTAAATATTATTATTCTAAGACATTTCTAAGATTTTGTTAACATTATGCGAAATATGCCGCTGAGATCTTCTGCATCAACCGGACTGTGATAGATATTTTCTGAAATTGCTTCAGTCTCGCGCAAAGCTACAAGTGTGAGGGGCCTAGTGATTATATATTTCACTAAAGTCGCTTGCTAGAAAAGATTGCTAGCCATTTTTCAAGGCTCAAGATAAAAACTACTTCCTCTGTCCAGTGAGATTTGTGATAGATTAAATTTATTCAGATATCATGGCTGCATTTATAAATTTAAAAAAGATAAACACGATTAAAATTAAATAATTTATTAAGTCGCTACTTGGAAGGATTAATTCTGAGAATTTTTTTAACATTACAAAAGGATTACAAAATATTATTAGTGCAATAAAAACGAACATATTAAAAGAAAATTTCCAAACAACGTAATTTCGAAGAACCTCAGACTGAACTTGTACTGCTAAAGAATGCAGATAGTCATATAGTCACTCTCTGAACTACATCGTTCCGTTTCTTTTGATAATTAATTTCAAAGTGCTACCACTTTCTCAAGTTACAGTGTTGTTCGATAAATGTGACTCACCTGATTTTTTTTTACTAAATGTTCTCTTCTCCGATGAAACGAAAGTTGAACTAAATTCAAAGGATAAGCGATCTAAAATCCGAAGAAGAAGCTTTGAAAGCTCTTTGAATTTAGCAGTAAGTACTGTCCAGCATCTGTTCAGTATAATTTTCTGGGGATGCTTTTCTTTTCATGGAACTGGTTTCTTAAAACCTATTGAAAAGACCCTCAGGAGCGATCAGTACAAGAGAATTTTAGAGTCTTGTCTGCTTCCTTCTGCTGAAAGGGTGCAAATCGACCCCACCAAGCTCATTTTTATGCAGGATAATGCTCCCTGTCACAAATCAAAATTGATGAAGGAATACTTTGATGAGAAGCAGGTGAGTGTTATGACATGGCCGCCCCAATCTACTGACCTCAACCCCATAGAAAACTTATGGAGCATTATAAAGTACAGGCTCTCGAGAAAGCAGTTGAGCAACAAAGAGGATTTGATGGTGAATTCCATATCCGAATGGAATTCAATGCTTGGAGATGAGATTTGCCAGAACCTAATCAAGTCAATGCCAAAAAGGGTTGAAAAGGTTATTCAAAATGAA
Source organism: Acanthosepion esculentum (assembly GCA_964036315.1). NCBI lineage: Eukaryota > Metazoa > Mollusca > Cephalopoda > Sepiida > Sepiidae > Acanthosepion > Acanthosepion esculentum. The sequence goes on from OZ038475.1 coordinate 147,822,245, forward strand.
GGACTCATAGATTATTACCTATTATAAATAAATTATACCTCTATTAATCTTTATTTAAAGCTGTTCCGTTATGTTTCTATTGATTACTAGTTGCAGGAAATAAACTAGTCACTTTTTTTGCACAGAGTTTTTCCCTAAATCTCATTTATATCTAAAATTATAATTATAAATAGAATACCTTAGGGTGAGTAAACTTTTTTACTAGGTGGTCAGGAAGGGGTCTTTATATTAGTAAGATTAAAAATTAGTTTGACCCCAAAAACAATAGGCGAAAAAAAATTTAAGTAAAAAAAATCAGGTGAGTCACTTTTATCGAACAGCACTGTATATCTGTCAATTCGGGTTTTACCTTCAGTCAGTTGAGTGACACGTATGATACATGCTTGGGCGATCATGTCACTCTCAATTCATGACTGAAGAGGCAGAAGATTCTCTTGCTGTATGTGGCAATTTCTTTCTGCAGTAGACTGGTTGCCAACCAAGGCTATAGAAGACAATCTGTCTTACTATTCGCCACATAGCTGAGTGGGGGGAAGAGAGGTTTTTGTGCACAGATGAATGCAATGAACTCGACTGGTTTTGCTTTACACGTTCTTAATTTCCATCCCATAGTTTATATAATGAAATAAAACCATTCAGTTTGAAAAATATTTAAATAATTTAATTTATATTTCGACAACATGCTCTCTAACAAGAAATACCTTATTTTCAAGTCGTAGTTCTCCTATTTTCTAACAATGTGGCGCAGAATTTTGAGGATCATTTGTTATTTTGAATTTTATCTTTCAAGTTCTTAAATTTCTGCTCATGGTTGATATCTGCTAAAATGTATAAAAAACAACAGGCGTAGTTTTGAAAATTTCAGTTTTTACTAACTCGCGAACTGTTCAATTTTAGATATGTCACCTTTTTATTGCTAGTGTCAGGTTTAAACGTAACACCAACGGGTTTTTGCTAGGACATACAAACATAGACTTTAATAAGCATTGCCAATAATCAAAAGAAAAATATAATAATATTATTGAACATATAGAGTTTTTTTTCTGCGGAAACGTTCTGAGGCAGGATGAAATATTTCTATCCCAAAGATATATTCAACAAAAGAAAAACAGCTCATGCAAAAGAGCGTTTGAATGTTTCTCTCTCGGGTCAGAAACGAAAGAATCAAATAAACTGCTTTAGATTCTGGCGTGTGGCTGTATTGAGCCTTGAAAATATTAGTCATTCCTGACCGCCGTTTTCAATAAGGGAAACCATTTGTGGTTCGTTTTTGACATGTGAGTGTTTTCTGCTACATTTAGCGATTTCCGTTTTATATTTATTAATACAAAATGATAAAAAAGAAAAGCAACTCGATAGGAATGAATTCATCATGATGTTTTGAACTTTAAAAACAAAAGCTCCATGCCTAAAATAAGTATGGATACAAAACTATTCATCCTAAAATTACGATTTTCATAAATTGATGTTTGCACTATTCTAAAGGCCTCAATGTAACAATAACATAAAATAAATGTATTTTTATTAAGGCCGTCGTAAAATAGGGATATTTATGTAATGGTTATGAGGAGAAATAAGTTTCTATTGCAATTGCATTTTGGATATGAACGATGTGACTCAGGCAAGAATTATTTGACCAGGCTCATTGTTCAGTAGCGCAAGTTCAATCTGAGGCCCTCAACTCGCAAAATGATACTTCTTATTAAAAAAAAACAAAAACATATCCCCATTACCAAGTCAATGCAATGACCATTTATCAATCATATTTTTACGTGGATTCAGTTAACTCTAATATCGACTTAAAGACCAACATTATTATAATTGTGCAAAAATTTCAGTATATCTGTAAACGAACGATATGAATAACGACAAAAGGAACACTTATGTTAGCCGACGCGTTTCGTCGTCTGAGGGACTTTATAAAGGCAACTGCCTTGATTGTCCCACAGAAGTTTTCCTTTTGCCGTTATTCATTATTATAATTGTTAATTTTTTTTTTGTTACTTTTGGTTGTTTTATTTTTTTTTTTTTTTCATTTTAGGTTAAAATAAACAAACTATCTGTACACTTTAAGTATCTGTCTATATTTCTGAAATGAGTTATTATGTACACTATTTACATTATTCAAACTATTGTCCTCATCTTTGTTGCCATATTTATTACAACGTTTCGGCCTTTCAGTATCTGTCTATATTTCTGAGATGAGGTATTATGTAAACTATTTACATTATTCGGACTATTGTCCTCATCTTTGTTGCCATATTTATTACAACGTTTCGGCCTTTCAGTATCTGTCTATATTTCTGAGATGAGGTATTATGTAAACTATTTACATTATTCGGACTATTGTCCTCATCTTTGCTGTCATATTTATCACAACGTTTCGGCAGTTGTACGCTCCGGCCTTCTTCAGGTGGTTGGAATGTCGAAGTGAACCCTTTATTTCTCTCACTGGGGCAGACTGTTCTAGTTCCACGTGCCATGTTTAATGGATGTCAGTTATCAGTTATCTCCTGTTAATTCCCCTCTCCAAGTTCTCCACTGCCTTAACCAGGTATTGAATTCACACTCTTTGGGTCCTGTCACTGGATCTAAATAACGCCTTTTTCCACTGTGCCATGTGTCCGAATAATGTAAATACTGTACACTTTCGTTAATATCTTTTCGGATGGAAAGGCCACGCAAACGGTTATCGAGAAGAAAAATGACTGGATGCTTTCCGAACGGATTTCGTCAAGTTTCATCAACGATTGTAGTCAGTGAACAACTCAGTTGAATTGGAAAATTTTGTGATACAATTCAAAGTCTATGTTCTTTCCGCATTTCCTCGCCTTGTCGAAGTGCCGAGATCAACAATATAATTTGGTTGTCCATCATAGTTGTAGGGAGTTCGATTCTTTCTAGTTGTTTGACAAGTACGACGGTATGACACACAAAACTTAGAAAATATAATTCTTTTCTTCATATTCTTCAAAATCAATCTTTCTTTCTTTTCTCTTTTCTTTTCTTCCTGATTATATAATAATCCGTCTCATTTTCACGCTTATTACATTTCCATCTTATTTCCGTTAATCTTTTTTCCACCTTTTCTGATCATTTTTCACCCATTCCAAATCTCTTCACTTTTTTTTTCTATTTTTCACTTCTTATGATAATCTCTCTCTTGTTTCTTTCTCTTTTTCTCTTCTGATTATAATCACTCGCTTCTTTCTGTTTCTCTTCTCATGAAAATCTCTCGCTTCATTCTTTTCCTTTTTTTCTTCTCATGATAATCTCTTGCTTCATACTTTTTCGTTTTCTCTTCTCATTATAATCTCTCGCTTCATTCTTTTCTTTTTTTTCTTCTCATGATAATCTCTCTCTTCATTCTTTGCTTTTTTTCTTCTCATGATAATCTCTCGCTTCCTTATTTTCTTTTTCTCTTCTCATGATAATATCTGGCTTCCTTCTTTTTCTTTTTCTCTTCTCATTATAATCTCTCACTTCATTCTTTTCCTTTTTCTCTTCTCATTATAATCTCTCGCTTCATTCTTTTTCTTTTTCTCTTCTCATTATAATCTCTCGCTTCATTCTTTTTCTTTTTCTCTTCTCATGATAATCTCTCGCTTCATTCTTTTTCTTTTTCTCTACTCATGATAATCTCTCGCTTCATTCTTTTTCTTTTTCTCTTCTCATTATAATCTCTCACTTCATTCTTTTTCTTTTTCTCTTCTCATTATAATCTCTCGCTTCATTCTTTTTCTTTTTCTCTTCTCATTATAATCTCTCACTTCATTCTTTTTCTTTTTCTCTTCTCATTATAATCTCTCACTTCATTCTTTTTCTTTTTCTCTTCTCATTATAATCTCTCACTTCATTCTTTTTCTTTTTCTCTTCTCATTATAATCTCTCGCTTCATTCTTTTTCTTTTTCTCTTCTCATTATAATCTCTCGCTTCATTCTTTTTCTTTTTCTCTTCTCATTATAATCTCTCACTTCATTCTTTTTCTTTTTCTCTTCTCATTATAATCTCTCGCTTCATTCTTTTTCTTTTTCTCTTCTCATTATAATCTCTCGCTTCATTCTTTTTCTTTTTCTCTTCTCATTATAATCTCTCGCTTCATTCTTTTTCTTTTTCTCTTCTCATTATAATCTCTCGCTTCATTCTTTTTCTTTTTCTCTTCTCATTATAATCTCTCGCTTCATTCTTTTTCTTTTTCTCTTCTCATTATAATCTCTCGCTTCATTCTTTTTCTTTTTCTCTTCTCATGATAATCTCTCGCTTCATTCTTTTTCTTTTTCTCTACTCATGATAATCTCTCGCTTCATTCTTTTTCTTTTTCTCTTCTCATTATAATCTCTCGCTTCATTCTTTTTCTTTTTCTCTTCTCATTATAATCTCTCGCTTCATTCTTTTTCTTTTTCTCTTCTCATGATAATCTCTCGCTTCATTCTTTTTCTTTTTCTCTACTCATGATAATCTCTCGCTTCATTCTTTTTCTTTTTCTCTTCTCATTATAATCTCTCGCTTCATTCTTTTTCTTTTTCTCTTCTCATTATAATCTCTCGCTTCATTCTTTTTCTTTTTCTCTTCTCATGATAATCTCTCGCTTCATTCTTTTTCTTTTTCTCTACTCATGATAATCTCTCGCTTCATTCTTTTTCTTTTTCTCTTCTCATTATAATCTCTCACTTCATTCTTTTTCTTTTTCTCTTCTCATTATAATCTCTCGCTTCATTCTTTTTCTTTTTCTCTTCTCATTATAATCTCTCACTTCATTCTTTTTCTTTTTCTCTTCTCATTATAATCTCTCACTTCATTCTTTTTCTTTTTCTCTTCTCATTATAATCTCTCACTTCATTCTTTTTCTTTTTCTCTTCTCATTATAATCTCTCGCTTCATTCTTTTTCTTTTTCTCTTCTCATTATAATCTCTCGCTTCATTCTTTTTCTTTTTCTCTTCTCATTATAATCTCTCACTTCATTCTTTTTCTTTTTCTCTTCTCATTATAATCTCTCGCTTCATTCTTTTTCTTTTTCTCTTCTCATTATAATCTCTCGCTTCATTCTTTTTCTTTTTCTCTTCTCATTATAATCTCTCGCTTCATTCTTTTTCTTTTTCTCTTCTCATTATAATCTCTCGCTTCATTCTTTTTCTTTTTCTCTTCTCATTATAATCTCTCGCTTCATTCTTTTTCTTTTTCTCTTCTCATTATAATCTCTCGCTTCATTCTTTTTCTTTTTCTCTTCTCATTATAATCTCTCGCTTCATTCTTTTTCTTTTTCTCTTCTCATTATAATCTCTCGCTTCATTCTTTTTCTTTTTCTCTTCTCATTATAATCTCTCGCTTCATTCTTTTTCTTTTTCTCTTCTCATTATAATCTCTCGCTTCATTCTTTTTCTTTTTCTCTTCTCATTATAATCTCTCACTTCATTCTTTTTCTTTTTCTCTTCTCATTATAATCTCTCGCTTCATTCTTTTTCTTTTTCTCTTCTCATTATAATCTCTCACTTCATTCTTTTTCTTTTTCTCTTCTCATTATAATCTCTCGCTTCATTCTTTTTCTTTTTCTCTTCTCATTATAATCTCTCACTTCATTCTTTTTCTTTTTCTCTTCTCATTATAATCTCTCGCTTCATTCTTTTTCTTTTTCTCTTCTCATTATAATCTCTCACTTCATTCTTTTTCTTTTTCTCTTCTCATTATAATCTCTCGCTTCATTCTTTTTCTTTTTCTCTTCTCATTATAATCTCTCACTTCATTCTTTTTCTTTTTCTCTTCTCATTATAATCTCTCGCTTCATTCTTTTTCTTTTTCTCTTCTCATTATAATCTCTCGCTTCATTCTTTTTCTTTTTCTCTTCTCATTATAATCTCTCACTTCATTCTTTTTCTTTTTCTCTTCTCATTATAATCTCTCGCTTCATTCTTTTTCTTTTTCTCTTCTCATTATAATCTCTCGCTTCATTCTTTTTCTTTTTCTCTTCTCATTATAATCTCTCGCTTCATTCTTTTTCTTTTTCTCTTCTCATTATAATCTCTCGCTTCATTCTTTTTCTTTTTCTCTTCTCATTATAATCTCTCGCTTCATTCTTTTTCTTTTTCTCTTCTCATTATAATCTCTCGCTTCATTCTTTTTCTTTTTCTCTTCTCATTATAATCTCTCGCTTCATTCTTTTTCTTTTTCTCTTCTCATTATAATCTCTCACTTCATTCTTTTTCTTTTTCTCTTCTCATTATAATCTCTCGCTTCATTCTTTTTCTTTTTCTCTTCTCATTATAATCTCTCGCTTCATTCTTTTTCTTTTTCTCTTCTCATTATAATCTCTCGCTTCATTCTTTTTCTTTTTCTCTTCTCATTATAATCTCTCGCTTCATTCTTTTTCTTTTTCTCTTCTCATTATAATCTCTCGCTTCATTCTTTTTCTTTTTCTCTTCTCATTATAATCTCTCGCTTCATTCTTTTTCTTTTTCTCTTCTCATTATAATCTCTCACTTCATTCTTTTTCTTTTTCTCTTCTCATTATAATCTCTCGCTTCATTCTTTTTCTTTTTCTCTTCTCATTATAATCTCTCGCTTCATTCTTTTTCTTTTTCTCTTCTCATTATAATCTCTCACTTCATTCTTTTTCTTTTTCTCTTCTCATTATAATCTCTCGCTTCATTCTTTTTCTTTTTCTCTTCTCATTATAATCTCTCGCTTCATTCTTTTTCTTTTTCTCTTCTCATTATAATCTCTCACTTCATTCTTTTTCTTTTTCTCTTCTCATTATAATCTCTCGCTTCATTCTTTTTCTTTTTCTCTTCTCATTATAATCTCTCACTTCATTCTTTTTCTTTTTCTCTTCTCATTATAATCTCTCGCTTCATTCTTTTTCTTTTTCTCTTCTCATTATAATCTCTCACTTCATTCTTTTTCTTTTTCTCTTCTCATTATAATCTCTCGCTTCATTCTTTTTCTTTTTCTCTTCTCATTATAATCTCTCACTTCATTCTTTTTCTTTTTCTCTTCTCATTATAATCTCTCGCTTCATTCTTTTTCTTTTTCTCTTCTCATTATAATCTCTCACTTCATTCTTTTTCTTTTTCTCTTCTCATTATAATCTCTCGCTTCATTCTTTTTCTTTTTCTCTTCTCATTATAATCTCTCGCTTCATTCTTTTTCTTTTTCTCTTCTCATTATAATCTCTCGCTTCATTCTTTTTCTTTTTCTCTTCTCATTATAATCTCTCACTTCATTCTTTTTCTTTTTCTCTTCTCATTATAATCTCTCGCTTCATTCTTTTTCTTTTTCTCTTCTCATTATAATCTCTCGCTTCATTCTTTTTCTTTTTCTCTTCTCATTATAATCTCTCACTTCATTCTTTTTCTTTTTCTCTTCTCATTATAATCTCTCGCTTCATTCTTTTTCTTTTTCTCTTCTCATTATAATCTCTCGCTTCATTCTTTTTCTTTTTCTCTTCTCATTATAATCTCTCACTTCATTCTTTTTCTTTTTCTCTTCTCATTATAATCTCTCGCTTCATTCTTTTTCTTTTTCTCTTCTCATTATAATCTCTCACTTCATTCTTTTTCTTTTTCTCTTCTCATTATAATCTCTCGCTTCATTCTTTTTCTTTTTCTCTTCTCATTATAATCTCTCACTTCATTCTTTTTCTTTTTCTCTTCTCATTATAATCTCTCGCTTCATTCTTTTTCTTTTTCTCTTCTCATTATAATCTCTCGCTTCATTCTTTTTCTTTTTCTCTTCTCATTATAATCTCTCGCTTCATTCTTTTTCTTTTTCTCTTCTCATTATAATCTCTCACTTCATTCTTTTTCTTTTTCTCTTCTCATTATAATCTCTCGCTTCATTCTTTTTCTTTTTCTCTTCTCATTATAATCTCTCGCTTCATTCTTTTTCTTTTTCTCTTCTCATTATAATCTCTCACTTCATTCTTTTTCTTTTTCTCTTCTCATTATAATCTCTCGCTTCATTCTTTTTCTTTTTCTCTTCTCATTATAATCTCTCGCTTCATTCTTTTTCTTTTTCTCTTCTCATTATAATCTCTCGCTTCATTCTTTTTCTTTTTCTCTTCTCATGATAATCTCTCGCTTCATTCTTTTTCTTTTTCTCTACTCATGATAATCTCTCGCTTCATTCTTTTTCTTTTTCTCTTCTCATTATAATCTCTCACTTCATTCTTTTTCTTTTTCTCTTCTCATTATAATCTCTCGCTTCATTCTTTTTCTTTTTCTCTTCTCATTATAATCTCTCACTTCATTCTTTTTCTTTTTCTCTTCTCATTATAATCTCTCGCTTCATTCTTTTTCTTTTTCTCTTCTCATTATAATCTCTCGCTTCATTCTTTTTCTTTTTCTCTTCTCATTATAATCTCTCACTTCATTCTTTTTCTTTTTCTCTTCTCATTATAATCTCTCGCTTCATTCTTTTTCTTTTTCTCTTCTCATTATAATCTCTCGCTTCATTCTTTTTCTTTTTCTCTTCTCATTATAATCTCTCACTTCATTCTTTTTCTTTTTCTCTTCTCATTATAATCTCTCGCTTCATTCTTTTTCTTTTTCTCTTCTCATTATAATCTCTCGCTTCATTCTTTTTCTTTTTCTCTTCTCATTATAATCTCTCACTTCATTCTTTTTCTTTTTCTCTTCTCATTATAATCTCTCGCTTCATTCTTTTTCTTTTTCTCTTCTCATGATAATCTCTCGCTTCATTCTTTTTCTTTTTCTCTTCTCATTATAATCTCTCGCTTCATTCTTTTTCTTTTTCTCTTCTCATTATAATCTCTCACTTCATTCTTTTTCTTTTTCTCTTCTCATTATAATCTCTCACTTCATTCTTTTTCTTTTTCTCTTCTCATTATAATCTCTCGCTTCATTCTTTTTCTTTTTCTCTTCTCATTATAATCTCTCGCTTCATTCTTTTTCTTTTTCTCTTCTCATGATAATCTCTCGCTTCATTCTTTTTCTTTTTCTCTTCTCATTATAATCTCTCGCTTCATTCTTTTTCTTTTTCTCTTCTCATTATAATCTCTCACTTCATTCTTTTTCTTTTTCTCTTCTCATGATAATCTCTCGCTTCATTCTTTTTCTTTTTCTCTTCTCATTATAATCTCTCGCTTCATTCTTTTTCTTTTTCTCTTCTCATTATAATCTCTCACTTCATTCTTTTTCTTTTTCTCTTCTCATGATAATCTCTCGCTTCATTCTTTTTCTTTTTCTCTTCTCATTATAATCTCTCGCTTCATTCTTTTTCTTTTTCTCTTCTCATTATAATCTCTCGCTTCATTCTTTTTCTTTTTCTCTTCTCATTATAATCTCTCACTTCATTCTTTTTCTTTTTCTCTTCTCATTATAATCTCTCGCTTCATTCTTTTTCTTTTTCTCTTCTCATTATAATCTCTCGCTTCATTCTTTTTCTTTTTCTCTTCTCATTATAATCTCTCGCTTCATTCTTTTTCTTTTTCTCTTCTCATTATAATCTCTCACTTCATTCTTTTTCTTTTTCTCTTCTCATTATAATCTCTCGCTTCATTCTTTTTCTTTTTCTCTTCTCATTATAATCTCTCACTTCATTCTTTTTCTTTTTCTCTTCTCATTATAATCTCTCGCTTCATTCTTTTTCTTTTTCTCTACTCATGATAATCTCTCACTTCATTCTTTTTCTTTTTCTCTTCTCATTATAATCTCTCACTTCATTCTTTTTCTTTTTCTCTTCTCATTATAATCTCTCGCTTCATTCTTTTTCTTTTTCTCTTCTCATTATAATCTCTCACTTCATTCTTTTTCTTTTTCTCTTCTCATTATAATCTCTCACTTCATTCTTTTTCTTTTTCTCTTCTCATGATAATCTCTCGCTTCATTCTTTTTCTTTTTCTCTTCTCATTATAATCTCTCGCTTCATTCTTTTTCTTTTTCTCTTCTCATTATAATCTCTCGCTTCATTCTTTTTCTTTTTCTCTTCTCATTATAATCTCTCACTTCATTCTTTTTCTTTTTCTCTTCTCATGATAATCTCTCGCTTCATTCTTTTTCTTTTTCTCTTCTCATTATAATCTCTCGCTTCATTCTTTTTCTTTTTCTCTTCTCATTATAATCTCTCACTTCATTCTTTTTCTTTTTCTCTTCTCATTATAATCTCTCGCTTCATTCTTTTTCTTTTTCTCTTCTCATTATAATCTCTCGCTTCATTCTTTTTCTTTTTCTCTTCTCATTATAATCTCTCGCTTCATTCTTTTTCTTTTTCTCTTCTCATGATAATCTCTCGCTTCATTCTTTTTCTTTTTCTCTACTCATGATAATCTCTCGCTTCATTCTTTTTCTTTTTCTCTTCTCATTATAATCTCTCACTTCATTCTTTTTCTTTTTCTCTTCTCATTATAATCTCTCGCTTCATTCTTTTTCTTTTTCTCTTCTCATTATAATCTCTCACTTCATTCTTTTTCTTTTTCTCTTCTCATTATAATCTCTCGCTTCATTCTTTTTCTTTTTCTCTTCTCATTATAATCTCTCGCTTCATTCTTTTTCTTTTTCTCTTCTCATTATAATCTCTCGCTTCATTCTTTTTCTTTTTCTCTTCTCATTATAATCTCTCGCTTCATTCTTTTTCTTTTTCTCTTCTCATTATAATCTCTCGCTTCATTCTTTTTCTTTTTCTCTTCTCATTATAATCTCTCGCTTCATTCTTTTTCTTTTTCTCTTCTCATTATAATCTCTCGCTTCATTCTTTTTCTTTTTCTCTTCTCATGATAATCTCTCGCTTCATTCTTTTTCTTTTTCTCTACTCATGATAATCTCTCGCTTCATTCTTTTTCTTTTTCTCTTCTCATTATAATCTCTCACTTCATTCTTTTTCTTTTTCTCTTCTCATTATAATCTCTCGCTTCATTCTTTTTCTTTTTCTCTTCTCATTATAATCTCTCGCTTCATTCTTTTTCTTTTTCTCTTCTCATTATAATCTCTCGCTTCATTCTTTTTCTTTTTCTCTTCTCATTATAATCTCTCACTTCATTCTTTTTCTTTTTCTCTTCTCATTATAATCTCTCGCTTCATTCTTTTTCTTTTTCTCTTCTCATTATAATCTCTCACTTCATTCTTTTTCTTTTTCTCTTCTCATTATAATCTCTCGCTTCATTCTTTTTCTTTTTCTCTACTCATGATAATCTCTCACTTCATTCTTTTCCTTTTTCTCTTCTCATTATAATCTCTCGCTTCATTCTTTTTCTTTTTCTCTTCTCATGATAATCTCTCGCTTCATTCTTTTTCTTTTTCTCTTCTCATGATAATCTCTCATTTCATTCTTTTCCTTTTTCTCTTCTCATTATAATCTCTCGCTTCATTCTTGTTCTTTTTCTCTCCTCATGATAATCTTTCGATTCATTCTTTTTCATTTTCTCTTCTGATGATAATATCTGGCTTCCTTCTTTTTCTTTTTCACTTCTCATGATAATTTCCCGCTTCATTCTTTTTCTTTTTCTCTTGTCATGATAATCTCTCACTTCATTCTTTTCCTTTTTCTCTTCTCATTATAATCTCTCGCTTCATTCTTTTTCTTTTTCTCTTCTCATTATAATCTCTCGCTTCATTCTTTTTATTTTTCTCTTCTCATGATAATCTCTCGCTTCATTCTTTTTCTTTTTCTCTACTCATGATAATCTCTCGCTTCATTCTTTTTCTTTTTCTCTACTCATGATAATCTCTCACTTCATTCTTTTTCTTTTTCTCTTCTCATTATAATCTCTCGCTTCATTCTTTTTCTTTTTCTCTACTCATGATAATCTCTCACTTCATTCTTTTCCTTTTTCTCTTCTCATTATAATCTCTCGCTTCATTCTTTTTCTTTTTCTCTTCTCATGATAATCTCTCGCTTCATTCTTTTTCTTTTTCTCTTCTCATGATAATCTCTCATTTCATTCTTTTCCTTTTTCTCTTCTCATTATAATCTCTCGCTTCATTCTTGTTCTTTTTCTCTCCTCATGATAATCTTTCGATTCATTCTTTTTCATTTTCTCTTCTGATGATAATATCTGGCTTCCTTCTTTTTCTTTTTCACTTCTCATGATAATTTCCCGCTTCATTCTTTTTCTTTTTCTCTTGTCATGATAATCTCTCACTTCATTCTTTTCCTTTTTCTCTTCTCATTATAATCTCTCGCTTCATTCTTTTTCTTTTTCTCTTCTCATTATAATCTCTCGCTTCATTCTTTTTCTTTTTCTCTTCTCATGATAATCTCTCGCTTCATTCTTTTTCTTTTTCTCTACTCATGATAATCTCTCGCTTCATTCTTTTTCTTTTTCTCTACTCATGATAATCTCTCACTTCATTCTTTTTCTTTTTCTCTTCTCATTATAATCTCTCGCTTCATTCTTTTTCTTTTTCTCTACTCATGATAATCTCTCACTTCATTCTTTTCCTTTTTCTCTTCTCATTATAATCTCTCGCTTCATTCTTTTTCTTTTTCTCTTCTCATGATAATCTCTCGCTTCATTCTTTTTCTTTTTCTCTTCTCATGATAATCTCTCATTTCATTCTTTTCCTTTTTCTCTTCTCATTATAATCTCTCGCTTCATTCTTTTTCTTTTTCTCTTCTCATGATAATCTCTCGCTTCATTCTTTTCTTTTTTTTCTTCTCGTGATAATATCTCGCTTCATTCTTTTTCTTTTTCTTGTCTGATGAGAATCTCTCGCTTCATTCTTTTACTTTTTCTCTTCTCATGATAATCTCTCGGTTCACACATTCGTCTCTTCTCAAGATAATCTCGCGCTTCTTTCTTTTTTTCTTCTGATGATAATTCCTAGCGTTTGCTTTTTCTGGCAACTTTCTTTTTCTTTTTCTCTTCTCATTGTAATCTCTCGTTTCTTTCTTTTTCTCATCTACTGATAATCTCTGGATTTTTCTTTTTCTTTTCTCATGATAATCTCCCGCGTCTTTCTTTTTCTTTTTCTCTTCTCATGATAATCACTAGCTTCATTCTTTTTCTTTTTCTCTCCTCATGGTAATCTTTTGCTTCATTCTTTTTTCTTTTTGTCTTCTCATGATAATCTCTCGCATCATTCTTTTTCTTTTTCTCTTACGATAAACTCTCGCTTCTTTCTTTTTCGTTTTCTCTACTCGTGATAACCTCTCGCTTCATTCGTTTTCTCTTCCCATGATAATCTCACACTGTTTATAAATTCATCACTTCTCCTCACTTTTCCACCCTTTGTGAATATCTAACTTCTCTTTTCTTCTTTCTTTCTCTTTTTCTCTTCTTATGCTAATCTCTCATTTCTTTTCTCCTGCTTATCTTTCACCCTTTCCAAATGCGTTACTTATCTTCTTTTCATTCTTCATCAGTTTTTCATCTTCCCAAATTTGCGAATCCTAGTTTCTATCATCTCTTCTTTCTTTTCTCTTCCTCTACTGATGTTCATCTTCAACTCTTTCTAAATATGTTATTCCTCTCAATCCCTCCCCCCATTCCCTCCCTTTATTCCCCCTCTCTCTCTCACTCACTCTCTCTCACTCACTCTCTCCTCTCTCTCTCTCTCTCTCTCTCTCTCTCTCTCTCTCTCTCTCTCTCTCTCTGATTCATTCGTTTTCTCTTCATTCTTTTTTCTTCATTTTATTTTTTTATTTTTACGCCAATTCTTCTCCATTCATTTTAATTTGGGATTAAAATAATTGGACAATGTTTGACCCGAGATTATTTAGCGATAACACTGTAGACAAATTGAAAAAAAAACGACGTCTGATTTCCCTTGAGACAAATTCTGGATAACTGTATTTATTAAATGATGCATTTTGTATAACTTGAAATTTTACAAAAAAATCTAAACCCCCAAACTTACAGCAAGGAGATTATGTTCCAAATATATTAAAATAAGTATACTTTGTGTGAATGGCAGTCAATCGGCATTGGTTGGCGGACTTCATCTAATAAGACGAGTTCCAGCCGAAACAATATCGGCTTCTGTCGTTGTGAATAGGTTTGAAGCACTATATAGAGATATTTATATAACACGAATGTAAATTGATTATAACACTAACCAAACCAGAAGGACTGTCTCGAAAAATGATTATGTGCATACAAAAGTTCTCTTTTTTTTTAAAGCTTGAGATTAAATACACACTTAGAATTAGATTTCCCCTCAGAAAACTTTGCACACAGTTAATATTAATAATTAATAATAATAATAATAATAATAATAATAATTATAATTATAATAATAATAATAATAACAATAATAATAACAATAACAATAATACACACTGACAGAACAATCAAAGTCAACCGCCCAGACATTGTTATTAAAGACCACAAACAAAATAAGTGCCTCCTTATTGATATGGCAGTCCCTGCAGACTGCAATGTATCTTTGAAGATACTCGAAAAACTGTCAAAATACAAGGACCTTGAAATAGAAATCTCAAAAATGTGGCACATGGGAACATCAACAATCCCTGTTGCAGTTGGAGCCCTTGGACTGGTTGGAAAAAATTCTAGTAGGCTGGAAGTCCATGCCTCAAAGAGATACAAAAAATTGTTCTGACAAGTACAGCCCACACTTTACGAAGGGCTTTATCTATGTAATTTTTTTTTTTTTTTTTTTTTTTTGCAGTGGAAAGTGTCATGATACCATTTCTAACCTTAGGTCTCTGGGCGGGACCCGGAAAGAAATGTGTAAACGCCAGAAATGAAAGGAAATAAAAAAATAATAATAATAACGATATTAATAATAATTTATACACTAATTGACATGGATGTACCAAATAAAATCATCTCTACAAAGGTTTTTAAAAAACTAAACAAGTACAAAGATATTTTCTCTTTCTGTTTCTGTTGTCGTTGTAGCTCTGGGTCTGATATAGAAAGGAACTCAAGAAAACAATCAACAAAATCCCTGGTGCACCATCTCTCCTGGAAATTAAAAAAAAAGTTCTAACAAACATAACCCATATCCTGCGAAAATATTTGTGTATTTATGTTTGTTTGTTTTTTGTTTTGTTTATTTGTATAATTTTTTGTTTGTTTTTGGGGGGTTTTGTTTGTTTTTTTTTGGGGGGGTGTCAATGGCTTTCTTTTGTTTAATTGTGTGGAAACAAAAAATAAAAAAACAAAACAACATATATACGTCATAGGATATGACCCAGTTTTTAATTATAAAACAAATTCATATCAAAAAGATATTTTTGAATAATAATAATAATAATAATAATAATAATAATAATAATAATAATAATAATAATAATAAACTAATTTTGGACAAAGTTTATTTCGTAGGTATTTATTAACCAAAGTTACATCTCGACAGAATCGATCTCTGCTATCGGATTAACTCAGTGCATAATTGTCAGTAATTATATCCATGATAAATGAAACATTCAATTATAGATGCAGTGTGTGTAAACAGCACTGTCGATATGTACTTTGTCTCCACACCTGTAAGGTTTTTATATGCATGTCTATTAAGAAGTTCAGGTTTTATATTGAGATCTTCTTCTGTGAGCTGTGTCCCTTCAGGGCGTTGACAATCCTGACTGGCGTCCTGAGTAAGACGATAAACTACGTCCAACAGTAAGGCCTCTGATCAGGAGGTTTTGAGGATCGTGAAATCAGATCTTAATTGCTGGTGTTCCCAGGTTCACCCTGACCCGGGGTTGGTAGCACCCATTAGGGTCCCAGCTATGGGCAAATCGTTAACCCCTGCAACTGGGCTCAAAGCACTATGAAAGTGTAAAAATAGATTTTAATACAAGCAATGCATTTCTATAACAAAGATTATCACCAGAAATACATTTTTGAAGAAAAAAATATTACCAGCAATACATTCTTGGAAAAAAATATTACCAGCAATACATTTTTGGAAAAATATTAACAGCAATAAAAATCTTGTCGGCATTAAATAACCCATTGGGGTTGATATGCCGTAAAACAAAGCAAACCAAACCGATCATGACTCTCCACAACTTCTTCTCTTTTGATGCTCTATGTAACGTTTGTTTTTTTTTTACTATCCCTACCACTCACCCGTTCTGCCATCTATTCACAAATGCTCGTTAGGTATATGGCCTGCTGCTTCACGCTGTTCCGTTGGCTTTCGATATGTCCTTTGAGTGTCATTTTCTCCAAGCTGTCCTTCTTCATTGTGTGTCCAAAGCATTTCAGCTATTTCTTTTTTAATTTAAATATACGGGACCTTTTGTTTCCATTGAACCTTTTGTATTCCTTAAAATTTCTAGTTCCGTCCATGCTATTCTCAGCATCTTCCTGAACCACATCTATTTTACCTTCCAGTTTTCTTGTCTGTGAAGAAATTGCCCAACATTCAGTGCCATATAGGACGACTGATATTACATACCAGTTCAGTACACTTTTAAGTGTATATTTTTTTACTATTTCACCCTCAAGCAAGGCAATAATGTCACTAAGACACAAGGTTATACTGAATGTGAAAGTATATAAGAAACATAGAAACATTATTAAGGAACGAGAAGAATAAAAGAAGAGGAATCAAGAAAACAGACGATAACGATTGACATTACAATTCAATTTTTAAAGATAAAAATTTGCGGGAAAGCAAGAAGCTGGAAGAGATTGCCACAAGCGATAAGTACGACAAAAGAAACTGTTAGTATTGAACTTACGGTTATATCTAATCATTTCGAGTATAAAATGATGAGACCTAGCTGCCAATCGAGTACTAGGCTTAAATTCATTAAGTCTAGGTTTCATAGAGCAAATTGCATCATAACAATTACCATGAAAGTATTTATAGAAAAGACACAGAGAAGCTACATTACGGTGGTACAAAGTAACTGAAGCCGAGATGCCAGCCCAATAACATTTATCAAAATTCTCTATATATATAGCAGGAACACCAAACCATATATAGCATCACTATTCAAAGTATGAACGAATGGTAGAGTTATAAATATGTAAGATAAACTCTGAAGAGAAAATTTTCGTAGCAGCAGACCTAGCAGTTTATTCAATATAATCTTTCTACTTGATGTCAGCAAAGGACGTTATCCCAAGATGGCGCAATTAGTCATTCCTCTGTTGATTAGCATCAGCCATGATGATGGAAGGCAAAAAGGGGTTTCTCAAACGATTAATGGACAATAATTTCGTTTTGGAGGCGTTAAAATTAACAAGCCATTCCTTGCTCCAGTTAACAGCAGATTGTAGGTCATTATTTTAGATCAGCTTCTAACTTAACCGTAATGAACCAATCAGATTTACTAATAAGACAAGGGTAAATAGTTTCATCGTCAGTATAGATACCGATTTGAGATTTGATGCCATCAGGAATGTCGTTGATGAAAATCAGGAAAAACGTTGGTCCAAGGATAGAATCCTGGGGAAAACCTGTATTAGTGCAAAATGATCTAGCGGCCGTTCAGGACAATTTCCATTTCGCGATTTGATCAGAAAGACTGAATCAGTTCAAATATCCATTCAGAAACACCTTTCAACTTGTGAAAATGACCAATATGCCTTCGAGATGTGTCCAAAGCAGTAACCCGACCTTCACCACTTTTAATTTAATATTTTATATATTAAAAAAAAAATCGTTAGAATGTGGTTCTACAGAAGGATACTGAGAATTACATAGACGGGTCGAGTAAGCAAAAAGGAAGTCTTAAATAAACATAAAGAAAATACTCAAAATCAGAAAAAGGTAGTTGAAATTCCTTGAACATGTAATGAGGGAGGAGGGCTTGGAAAACTTGATCCTCACGGGACATAATGAGGGAAAGGGTGATAGGGGAAAACAGTAAGCCACTGACCTGACAAACTTATGTGAATGGATGGTGGAAAACGGAACGAGGACCATAGTCAAAGGAGAAAAACTGCTAAGAGCCATACGAAATAGGAAGTTGTGAAGAGCCATGATTGCCTGCGGGTATGTAGCACATAAAATATACATTTAGGGATTTAATTTTTATAATTAAAGAAAAATTGTACATTTTCAATTTTTAAATAAGGTTTGATAATCTAACTCTCCTTCAACTTATTAAAACCACATTTTAGAATCAATCAAGACCAGCCTCGGTTTCGAAGACAAACGTTTCAGTCAGGCATTTCGCGTGATTAAAACTTCAGTTTGATTTTCTGCTACAGAATCAGGTATCTTTAATCACATATTTCACTTCCATATTTTACAAGGTTAAATCGAGTACACCTATACTTATTGGTCTTAATGTTATTTAACTAAACTTACGTTGTACTTAGTTCATATAATACACACATACACACAATACACACACACACACACACACACACACACACACACACACACACATATATATATATATATAGATATATATATAATGAATAAATTCTCTTGAGAGGTATATCGGTTATAAAGTTTGCCTGTAGCTCTTATATTCATCATTTGAGTTTCGTGTTATGCCCAACTTTGCAGGTAATTATCGCCTTATGCTCTCCAGATGGACATTGCTAATGTTGCCTAGCCTCCACCCAAAATAGCAGTTTGTGTATTTGTGAAGATAATGGTGTATTCTTTACGTGGTTATGCATACAAATCCCTCTCAGATAGATAGATAGATAGATAGATAGATAGATAGATAGATAGATAGATAGATAGATAGATAGATAGATAGATAGATAAACAGAATGGGATAGATAGATAGATAGATAGATAGATAGATAGATAGATAGATAGATAAACAGAATGGGATAGATAGATAGATAGATAGATAGATAGATAGATAGATAGATAGATAGATAGATAGATAAACAGAATGGGATAGATAGATAGATAGATAGATAGATAGATAGATAGATAGATAGGTAGATAGATAGATAGATAGATAGATAGATAGATAGATAAACAGAATGGGATAGATAGATAGATAGATAGATAGATAGATAGATAGATAGATAGATAGATAAACAAAATGGGATAGATAGATAGATAGATAGATAGATAGATAGATAGATAGATAGATAGATAGATAAACAGAATGGGATAGATAGATAGATAGATAGATAGATAGATAGATAGATAGATAGATAGATAAACAGAATGGGATAGATAGATAGATAGATAGATAGATAGATAGATAGATAGATAGATAGATAGATAGATAGATTTAGAAAGAAACAAAGAAAGATTAATACACTGAAAAAGGAAAAAAGAAATCTACCGAGAAAGAAAGAAAACGAAAGAAAAAAGAAAGAAAATATATCTAGATAGATAAATATGAATCGAGTGAAACTGATAGATATATTAGAAAGAAACAAAGAAACAAAGAAACAAACAAAGAAAGAACCAAACAAACAAACAAAATATATCTAGATAGATATGAATGGAGTGAAAGTGATAGATATATTAGAAAGAAAGAAAGTAACATGATTATACTGATAAAGAAAGTTTCGATAGATAGATAGATAGATAGATAGATAGATAGATAGATAGATAGATAGATAGATAGATAATGTTCGAATGAACACAGAGAAATGAAAGAGAGTTGTCTGAATATAAATTAACTCTTTGAAATTGTTGGTTTCCTTCCATCTTTTATGACTTTGGGCGAAAATAATGACCGTATCGCTTAGTCGACGCTGACGATACATTATCATAAATATGAAGGCCCAGTAATGACACCTCTATGGATATTCTGCGTTCCCTTTGCCAATACACGGCAGGCCCTAGTAATCATTGAACGAAAAGGGTATGATTTTAGCGTCAAATGTAGAAGAAAGTTACATACCAACATGCATATAAAGCCACTTATATATATACGCAGAGACATAAAATGTGTATGTGTCTAAGAATACAGAACTAAGTATATGTAAATGTCTGAATATATGTAGCATTATCTATACAGATTTCAGTCAAAAGTATTTCAACTCTATGACATTTGAATCTTATAGAGTTGTATTGGCTATGCAGGGGATAAGATATGCAATTCGTTTCCATCCTAGCCATCATATTTGCCGTTCGGTTATTAACGTATATAGCCGAAAGATGCCTTCCAAATTAAGTAGTGAGAAAAGTTCGTTGTGCCTAGTGTTGTCACTGCTCCAATAGAGTTAAGATTGTAGAGATCGAGAAAGCATCCTCACGGGAGTATGTTCTTCTAGGAAGAAAGTAAGTGAAACTTCCTCACTACAAATGGAATATGAAGGAGAGGAGGATGACTCGACACTGTGTGAGAGGTATAGCGAGTCCTAGCTATGAAGTCTGAACTGATGGAACTAACGAATGTAGCTCTTCTGGACTTTTGTCATGGAAATCGCGATTGAGTAGCGATAGCATAGCAGGTTTTCGTCTGTGAAAAAGATGCTGTAAGGTGGAAAATAATTCATTACCCACAATGCAGTGTATACGGTTTTGAACTCTATCAAAGCTGAACAGTGAGAACATGGCTGCCATACTTCATTTTTGTTCTGGTCTGGCTCTTGTGTAGAGCATGATAGGAGGCGTCAAGTACTTTCTAGGACGGTTCAAGGAACTCGATCATTTTCTCAGCATCTTTAGCGATGCTACGAATATACGAGTTCCACTTGAGGTCTGGAATGAGCTTTAGTTCCAATAGACGTTCTAGGAAAGTAAAGCAGATCCATTTAAATTCTTCCATTCATCAAGACCTGAGTAAATTTAAGGTAAAATGATAAAAGCCAAAATTTCCCCTGTTGAACTGTGAGAGCTCGATCAAAGGAGAGATCAGCTGTCAGGCTCTGATCATCTAGACGGAAATATGCCTTTGGGCGTTTACTACAACACAGGACAAAGAAATTGAAAATAACAAGATATCAATGTGTCCGAATATTTTTCCGCTGTTACTTTTGTATGAATTCGTGTGTAGCGGTTATCAACTCGGTAAGTGTTATTAACGTAACATGACCATATTCCAATCGCGACCGTGCATACACTTTCGAACAAATACTCTCTTTATCATCATCCTTCGACCTCAATATAGTTGGCCGGAACTCCATCAACAATCCCTTTCCACACTGTTCGGTCCTGTATTTCTGTCTCCATACACATTTATGACTGAATAATATTGGCATGATTATATATAAGAAAGAAAAAGATATTCTCTACAATATTTTGGAACTCATGCCAATATTATTCAGTCATAAATGTATTTTGCGTGTCTCCCGACGACTTTACTCCAGATTCCGGGTAGACTGTGTATTCTATCAAGAACAAACGATTCCTCCTATGATTTGCGGCATCTTTCTGTTTCCATTTTATTGGAATCATTAATCAAACAGGGAATGCTGTATAGAGTATAAGAAAGGACCGTCTGAATATGACATGTCTGGAGAATATTCTATATGTAAAGTAATCTTTCATCACAACTCTCTGGTTGTTTTCTATGCCCTGCGATTGAAATAGAACAGGCGTTGTCCTGTATTAAAATAATCAGTAAACTTCATTGTCCAGAAAAATGAACTTTTTTCTTCCAACATGTCATTCAAACGAGTCAGTTGCTCATTGTAGCTTTTTCTACTTATAATTTCTCCAAACTGCAGCATTTCGCATTAATTTTTTAATCCAATCAAAGATTAAAATAAATTTTATTTAGTTTTGAGATGATGAATACTGTACTGAATCTAGCTACAATTTTCTTTAATTTGTTTTCTCGAGAAAACATTATCAGATAACAAGAAAAAACCTACTTATTCGTCATCCGGGCAAGGAACGGAAGACAATCGTTTAAACTTTGTCCTCTGTTTCTGTTTTGTACGTTCAGGTGAAACCTGTTTTCCTAGCTTCTAATTTTTTCACAAGTCTTATAAATAACCTGATAAAGTTGTCTGACTGCACAAGCAATAAAGAGTTCGGTAAACGTGAAGAATTATTTAAACGATTTCAAAATATATAGCGCTATCTTAATATTCTTTATGTCGATTGGAACCATATTTGTGCCTCTAAAAGACAATTTCTTCACTTTCGTCAGGCGTCCTGGACATGGCGATAAACTACATTCGGAAATAAGGACGCTGATCGGGAGATTTTGAAGAGAGTGTAACCACTTCTTCATCGCTGTGGTTCACAAATACATCCTGACCCGCCGTGGTAGTACATTTTGGGGTCTCAACTATAGCAACAGTTCTCTCAGAGGAGGAATTACCTACAACGATCGAAATGTTGTGAATACGCCAATAAAAATGAGGACAACAGTCCAAGTGATGTAAATAGTGTAAATAGTTACAATATATCATCTCAGAAATATAGACAGATGTTGAAGGTGAATATGGCAATAAAGATGAGGACAACAGTCCAAGTGATGTAAATAGTGTAAATAGCTACAATATCTCATATCGGAAATATAGACAGATGTTGAAGGTGAATATGGCAATAAAGATGAGGACAACAGTCCAAGTGATGTAAATAGTGTAAATAGTTACAATATCTCATATCGGAAATATAGACAGACGTTGAAGGTGAATATGGCAATAAAGATGAGGACAACAGTTCAAGTGATGTAAATAGTGTAAATAGTTACAATATCTCATATCGGAAATATAGACAGATGTTGAAGGTGAATATGGCAATAAAGATGAGGACAACAGTCCAAGTGATGTAAATAGTGTAAATAGTTACAATATCTCATATCGGAAATATAGACAGATGTTGAAGGTGAATATGGCAATAAAGATGAGGACAACAGTTCAAGTGATGTAAATAGTGTAAATAGTTACAATATCTCATATCGGAAATATAGACAGATGTTGAAGGTGAATATGGCAATAAAGATGAGGACAACAGTCCAAGTGATGTAAATAGTGTAAATAGTTACAATATCTCATATCGGAAATATAGACAGATGTTGAAGGTGAATATGGCAATAAAGATGAGGACAACAGTCCAAGTGATGTAAATAGTGTAAATAGTTACAATATCTCATATCGGAAATATAGACAGATGTTGAAGGTGAATATGGCAATAAAGATGAGGACAACAGTTCAAGTGATGTAAATAGTGTAAATAGTTACAATATCTCATATCGGAAATATAGACAGATGTTGAAGGTGAATATGGCAATAAAGATGAGGACAACAGTCCAAGTGATGTAAATAGTGTAAATAGTTACAATATCTCATATCGGAAATATAGACAGATGTTGAAGGTGAATATGGCAATAAAGATGAGGACAACAGTCCAAGTGATGTAAATAGTGTAAATAGTTACAATATCTCATATCGGAAATATAGACAGATGTTGAAGGTGAATATGGCAATAAAGATGAGGACAACAGTTCAAGTGATGTAAATAGTGTAAATAGTTACAATATCTCATATCGGAAATATAGACAGATGTTGAAGGTGAATATGGCAATAAAGATGAGGACAACAGTCCAAGTGATGTAAATAGTGTAAATAGCTACAATATCTCATATCGGAAATATAGACAGATGTTGAAGGTGAATATGGCAATAAAGATGAGGACAACAGTCCAAGTGATGTAAATAGTGTAAATAGTTACAATATCTCATATCGGAAATATAGACAGATGTTGAAGGTGAATATGGCAATAAAGATGAGGACAACAGTCCAAGTGATGTAAATAGTGTAAATAGCTACAATATCTCATATCGGAAATATAGACAGATGTTGAAGGTGAATATGGCAATAAAGATGAGGACAACAGTCCAAGTGATGTAAATAGTGTAAATAGTTACAATATCTCATATCGGAAATATAGACAGATGTTGAAGGTGAATATAGCAATAAAGATGAGGACAACAGTCCAAGTGATGTAAATAGTTACAATATCTCATCTCAGAAATATAGACAGATGTTGAAGGTGAATATAGCAATAAAGATGAGGACAACAGTCCAAGTGATGTGAATAGTGTAAATAGTTGCAATATCTCCTCTCAGAAATAGACACAGATGAAGAAACAATTATTAATATTTTAAAATATTGCATTCAAAAGAGTAGTTTTCATTTATTACTTCTGTACAATGAGGTAATATGATAATGTTTTCAAAGTACTTTCATTTTCACTTTTGATAATTATGTTATCATTATCGACATTATCACCATAATTCCACCATTATCACCTATAAAATCATGTTACTATCAATTCAAATATCTTTTTTATCCCTAATCGCAATAATGATTATTACTATCATAATAAAAAAAATCTTTTTTATCTTACTAATTATTCAGTCTTAAGTTGTGATAACTTAAGACTGAATAATTAGTAAGATAAAAAAGATTTTGTAATAATCATATTTATTATTGTCATAAAGCAATTTCTCATTTAATCCTCAGGATAGTTTTTCCTCTTGTCTTTTTATTCATTTTCTTCCTTTATAGATACATACTATCAGAAAATAATTACATATTTATCTATGTATTGACTTACTCACCTGGTTTAACTGATAATATACGAAGTGGGGTGCAGTGTGCATCGTTTCCGATTGATTATCATCTTCTTTTCCAGGTGCAAAACGTTATTTTTTGATCAAGTAACATAGTAACCGGACATTATTGCTTCGCATTCATATTCTAAACAATAAATGCATCTAAAGAACAACTGCATCAGATATTTCAAAAGCCTTTGATAAAGTGTGATATTGAATGTTGCTCTAGAATCACTGAAGGAGTCTTCTTAATTATCAAGTCCTTTCTCACGGGTATGTCCCTGTAGGTAATTGTTAGCGACCAGTCCTACGAAGTGATCAACACGGTCGTCCCTCAAGTCTCGCTTCTCGGTGCAGCCCTCTTTCTACTTTGCATAAATGATCTGCCTAAGAGTATACTCCGGTCTTTTGTCTATATCTATGTTGATGATACAACAGTATATGGTTGCATCTCCAAAACTCTAGATGATTAGCAGCTGATCTCTCGCTCTGTGGGGAAAAGAATTGGCTGGTCACATTCAATGCCTTGAAAACCAAGCCGATCTAACCCAGAACTTGCACCAATTGCAAAGAGCATATGTTCCCTCATGGAACAACTGTAATTTAAGCATCTATTGGAACGAACTTAAACAGAATGCAGAACTCAAGTAGAACTTGTACAAACGATCCATCACTGAAGATGATGGAAAATTGACCGGTTTCATGTACGGCTCAATTAAGTAACTGATTTTTCGCGCAATTATCTACCTTTACAACAATCAGATTACTGTACCTTCTCTAGGGCTATAGAATCTCTGGAAGTGTCTTCTCAATTATAAAGTCCTTCATAACGGGTAGGTCCCAGATGGCACTTCTTATCGGTCAATCCTTCGTGGCCGTAGCCATCAACGCTTCTTGCTCGAAATCGTATTCTACTTTACATAAATGTTCCCTCATGGAGCCTAAGAGTATACTCCAGTCTTTTGTCAATATCTATGCTGATGATACAACGGTACATTGGTGCACCTCCAAAAAATGATGACCGAAGATTAACAGCTGATCTCTTATCTGACCTAACTCTAACTGCTCATTCGGTGAAAAATTGACTGGTTTATATTCAGTGCCTCGAAAAGCAAACTATTGACATTCCACCATCACCGACCGGACCTTGATTTTTCACCTATCGCAATATGCAGGTGTTCTCTCAGGGAGGTCCTGTACCTTGAGCACCTATTCGGAATTAAGCTCACCCCAAATCTCAAGTGGAACTCATATATACAATCCATCGCAAAAGATGCTGGGAAGATGATCGGCTAGCTGAACCGCTCTAGTAAGTACCTGACTCCTTCTCTTATCCTCTATCATTACAAAAACCAAATCAGGACAAAAATGAATTATTGCTGCCAAATATGTGCAGGAATTGCCTGGTCTTCACTTTCCAGTCTCGATAGAGAACAAAAGCCTCTCCGTTGTCCTCTGCCTTACGAAGAGCCAGATCAGGACAAAAATGAAATATTGCTGCTATATATGTGCAGGAATTGCCCGGTCTTCACTTTCCAGTCTCGACAGAGTCCAAAAACAAATACGCCTCTTTGTTGGGGATTAATTATTCAGACTAACTACATTCTTTAGTTTTGCCAGTTCTAGTCTTCTCGGCTAATACCCACCATACCAAGTCCATTGTAGCAAACCACTCCCTTCGTAATTCACTTGTGAGATGTAAGTTCCACTCGAACAGCTTCTTCCCACGAACTGCTGCTTTGTGGAATCGAATCTCAAAAGGATGTTTCCTCGATCACTATAGTCGTAACCTGTTTAGTTCTAGCATTAGCCGTTATGTTCCCCTCATAACCTTTTAAACTATGCCTCTTACATACTAATCTGTAATCCCCTACCTTGAGTGGCTCTTCAGCCTTGTACAGGGTAAAAATTATTGTAAAAAATATGAATTTATTATTCTTTTTTAATCCATTTAACGGATTATATATCGTATGAATGATTCTCGCTTTGTTCGCATAGCCGCATCATTTTCTTTATCCTTCTCTCTATCCAATTCTCACTTTCTTTCTCTCTCTCTATCCCACCCTCTCTCCCTCCTACATTCTCTCTCGAACCTCTCTCTTTTTTCCGCTATCTCTTTCTTTCTCTCTCATCTTTATTTCTCAATATATTTTGTTTGCCTTTCTCCTCCCTCTCTCTCTCTCTCTCTCTCCTCTCTCGTCGTCTCTATTTCTTTCTATCACTACTCCTCTCTTTTTTCTCCCTTTCTGTTTTTATGCCTTTTTTCTCTGACTCTCGCTTTCTCTTTTTCCTCCACTCCTCTTCTTTCTCTCTCCTCCTTTCTTTTTTTTATTGCTTTCTCTCCCTGTCATTCCTCTTCGTTAATTGGTTCTTTTTATTACTCTATTTAATAATTTGTCACTATCTTTCTCTTTGCTACTTGTTATTTTTTATCTCTCCCCTCCTCTCGTTTACTGTCTGTTTTTATCTCTGTGTCCCATATCTTTCTCTCTTTTTCACCTATCATTCTCTCATTGTCCCTTTGTGTTTCTCCTACACTTTACGTCTACCACTCGCTTCTAATATAGCCTAAGTGTCGCCATAATTTGGAAAAACTACGGTAAGCAAGAAAAAATATTCTGCCGTCGGCTGGTTTTCATTATGGGAGAAAAATTATTTACTTTGGCTTCGGGCTGTCACAAAACATGAAAGTAAAAAACCCTGCTTTCATCTCAAAAAAATATATACATTCTGAGTACTTTTCTTTTTCAGTTTTTCTCTGTTTCTTTTTTTTTTTTTTTTGGTTTCTTTTGTTTTGTTTTTTAATATTACTAGCTCTGAGGAACTTTCTCTAAATCTAATGGATTTTGATTGTAATAAATGCACCATTAATGCAAAACGCACGCACACTTCCATTTTCCTATCGACTTGTTACCGCCATCTTTCTTTTCTGCTATCCTTTTTAAAATAACTTTCGTTTTTGTTTCATTGTTGTTAATTAAGTTTATCTGTTTTCAAGTGGGAACAAGAAATAATAATATTACCGGATACAAGAGTAACGTGTCAAGTTAACCACTTAAATATGGCTGTTCACCTTTACACTAATGTATATTTATAGTCTAATAGTGTACATTATTTTTAGCTACAGTCCTGATATAGAAGTTAAGGAATGCGCATTGCTTTTCCTTAACAAGCTGTTGAGTGTGGGGGTTAAAGAAACAGTGTATCTGCTGGCTGACTGATAGTATGTATCTAGAAGTTGACATATTGGATAATAAGAGTATTATCAAGTGATACTATGTATCAGTTGCTCATATATAAATGGAAAAGCTTACATCAAACTAGCAAACAAATTCTTAAGCGTTAAAAACACTTTGTCGTTAGAAACATGATTGTTTTATTGTTTGTTTTTTATTATCGGAGATATTTTAACCGTCTTAGGTACAAGAAAACAGTACTGAACTACAGTGTATAATTCTTTCTAGTTGGCAGTGAACGCTGGACAATTTCCTCTCAGATGAAGAGGAAACTTGAAACAACTAGGATTCTGTGAATACCATGGACAGAGCATTGAAGTGATGAGGTAGTCTTAAGGAAAACGAAAACAAAAAGGACATTTAGAATCAGAAAGAGACATTTGATTTTTTTTTTTTTTTTTGACACAGAGTACGTAAAGAGGTTTTGGGGAATTTTGACATCCTGAAGAGAGACAGAGTGAAACAGCGGGTAACCTAACGAGCTTAACAGAAACTGGAAGCTATAAAGGATAGAATATTTACGAGTATCATGATCGCTCACGTTCCGAAGGGCACGACACATAAAAACGGAAATTAATTGCAACACTCAGTAAAGTGCCATACGTGATTCATGCATGGGCGATCATGTCATTTTTCGATTCCAGACTGACTAGGCAGTAGATTTTCCCGCAGTAGGCTGACGTTTCTTTCTACAGTAGACTGGTTGCCAACTAAGGCTACAGAACCCAGTCTGTCCAGCTATTAAACCTATAGCTCGGGGAGAAGAGATGGATTCATGCCTTTTCCAAGAGCATTTGCGCGTAAGTGGATATAACGAACCCAACTGGAATTCGAACTCCGATTTTTCGTTCCAAGCCGTTATTCATTACACTAAATCGTGTTTCCGCCAATTACAACAAAAATATTCATTATCTGTCTATATTTCTGAGATGAGGTATTATGTACATTATTTACATTATTCGGATTATTGTCCTCACCTTTGTCGCCATATTTATTACAACATTTCGGCTGTTGTACGCTCCGATCTTCTTCAGGTGGTTGGAATGTCGAACTAAACCCTTTATTTCGCTCACTGGGGTAGACTGTTCTAGTTCCACTTGTTCTTGTCCTCAAGAACACATGGCATAGTGGATGAAGGCGTTAGTTAGATCCAGTGACAGGACCGAAAGAGTGTGAGTTCAATACCCTGCGAAGGCAGTGGAGAACTTTCAGAGGGAAATTAACAAGAGATAACTGATAAATGACATCCATTAAACGTGGAACTAGAACAAACAGGTTACTCGTTATTTCTATCTGTCCTTCTTACAAGCAATATGTGTTGTGAGCGTCAAATTCTCCAGGCCCTCTTTTCTCATTACGCTTCCCAGGAATTTCAGGTGTCTAGATAAAATAAAATCTATATTTTTGACCGGTGCCATGCCTGGTTCTTGGAGCCAAGGCGAAACTAAAAATTTTAAAAACATTTATTATATTTCCCTATTTGTAAAGTTCCACTTGTTTGCATTATTTGCTGAACAAAGCCCAGTTAAATAAATACTTGTACAAAGTCATAACAGTAAAAATAATAACGATTCTTCACCCCTTGTGCTATGGCTCATCTGTTGTATGTTGAAAAGTTAAATAAAAACCATTTATATCCCCAGACATATATATTCAATTAATACACTCCATTAAAGATTCAACAGTTCACATAAACACGTAACATTATACATTTAATAACGTCTCAACGACGCTTGCATTAATTCCTGGCCGTTAACTCCCGTCTTTCCGATTTTCAATACATTTCTATTTTCAATGTATTTCTTCAGTAAACCCATGTATACGGTCTATAATTGTCGGAAAAGCTGGCCTTCTTTTCAGACTACAAAACTATTTTCTCTAATTGTCAATAAACGGTTGACTTCCTACTCTACTGGTAACACTTTCATTAATCCCTGACCACCGACAATAACTTTGTTCCTGATTTGCAACGCATTTCTATAGTAAAATATTTGACAAACATTTTTATAGTACAAATATTTACAATGCATCTCTATTGTAAATATTTTAATGATTTTTCCCTAAAAATATCATTATCAGTTCATTCCCGTTGTACAGAATAGTCCTATTGTCTCAGTAACATTTGACTTAGCCTTTGTCATATTTTATTATGCGTATCAATATTTGTACAATACAATTGTTATTAACCAATCGATATTGGCAAGAATAGTCAGGATATATTCACATGAGATATATATCGTGTCAGCTTCGGTTCATAATAGCTATCCTTAATAGTATTTATACACACACACACATACATATATATATATATATATATATATATATATATATATATATATATATATATATATTTATAAATTATGTATCAATTGAGTTACGTTCGAAAAAGAGGTTAAGTTTAGGGAGGCTAGGGGTGTATTTTTCAATGAATTCTGACATCCGTTAAACGCATGTCGTCTGGGTTTCTGATCTTGTTCTTTAGGCATCAGCTTAAAGTCAAGATTAGGACGGAAAGGCGGCGACTCACATCATCTGAATTTGGCGAAAGGTGGGTGAGTCTTGCGCGTTTGTGCCGTGTGAAAGGGGCTGACCTTGAGTGGCATTTTGATGCCGGTTAGGCATAGGATATTGTTTACCTGGGTTGAACTTGGGCAACCCATCCATGTTTAGGTTAGAGTAGTTTTTGTTGTGATTTTTTAGTTTCCTTGCATTTATGTAAACTTAGCTAAGGTGTGTTTGTTCATTGGCCCCCTTTTTTTCTGTCCCCTTTTCTTTTCCTTTAGTTTAACTCCCCATCCCTCCCCTCGTTAGGTGCTCAGTGATTTCAATTCTCTGGAGGATGCGGGACGCCTTTCGTTTTCGTGTGTGTGTTCCTTTTCGTATGTTTGAGTGTGAATCAGTGCGTGTTTGTGTGAGTGGTTGGGATGGATAAATGTTTATCTATAAAAGTCCCGTGTCGATTTCGCCCAGTTAATTGATTTTACTGGCACATTTAGGATTTGTGGGGGGTTTTTAATTACTAACATGATTTTGTTTAGTTTCTTGTACATATTTGTATTCATATTGTATATATTCATTGGGGATTATTTTATTGTTAAATTTTTACGCCCGCCCCCCCCCCCACAGACTTTATTGTACATATGGGGTTATTTAGGATTTTCATAGAGACAATGAGGTATTTTGGTGGTTGTTGAAAGAATGGTACGTATGAATGTGGTGTTTTGGTGAAAGGAATATTGTTTTGTATGCTTGGGTCAGTGCTTGCGACTAGCTAAGTTTAAATTTAAGACAATTGATGACCTCCCTTTCCCAACCCCCATTTTTGGCCTTGTGCCACATTTACTGTCATTTTTCACAGTAATAAATATTGTCGTCTGGGTTTTTTTACTATTAACGACAAAAAGTTTTTCGGCGCTTTTTTCGGCATTTTTTTCGTACTTGTATACTTAAAGATTCTTTCTACAGGGGGTTTTGGGGTTAGAATACGTTATATTGAACTACAATTTTAAAATATTTTACTCTTAATTAATAATAAACTATATTTCTTTTTAAATCAAGTAAATGCAATAGAATTACTTAAATTATTTAAAATTATTTTTTCATATCAAATTTATATATATATATATATATGCGTGTGTGTGTGTGTGTGTGTGTTTGTGTGTATTTGGGAAGGAATAGCCTCTTTTATACAAGTTTAAGTCTCTTAAGGAAATGTGATCCTGATCAAACCAAATTCATAACTTATACTATACTACAACATGCCTAACAAGAAGACTCCCGTTACATCTCTCTAGCCATAACTCAATTACGTGTCATTTAAATACACGTGGCGACCTATTGTTGTAACCGAGAAAGGGTTACTGAATGAGGAATAACCAAAACGGAGGTTGGAAATGAAATGGTAATCTTTATAACATCAGCAAAATAAAATACTCGCCAGCGGCGGGAAGTAGGTAAACCACTGCTAGTGGTGGACTACTTATAGAGCATATTATCCCCACTTACAATAGTGTCCAACGTATTTATGAGTCTTGGGACATGCCCATTAGTGTTCATAGCTATGGTATATAAGACCTACCAAAAACCATCCAAAACATACTCGTTAACAATACAAATATAATAACCTCATCCAAATGTAAAAAAGGTTAAAAATAAATACAATAGTATTTATAAAATAGAATGAACCAACACCTAAGAACATCAACTATGAACACAGCCACAATGCGCTGACCGTGTTTAGAAAATAAAAAAATTCTATAACTCTAGATACATACATTAAAAAATAACAAAAAACATGCATTCAGTTAAAAGTAAAAATAAAATTATCTTCGATAATTGCTAAAGTATATCTGCAAACGATCTGACATACAGAAGATTTGGAGAATTTCTACATTTATGTCCAGAAAAGAAAAAATTATAAGAACACAACAAAAAGTAAATCAAATAAAAAACTTAACCCCAGTATCTTATCAGTCGTTTTTAATGAAATATATATATATATATATATATATATATATATATATATATATATATATATATATATATATATATATATGATGAAAATGTGGAAAAGACAAAGCAAAATCCGAATATGTGAGTTTACTGTTTTTATTTTGTTTTTGTTTTTGTTATTCTGTCGACGTCAGACGTTTCGGTCAAATAGACCTTCTTCGGGACATGGTTAATGGAGACATATTTATATTAGATTTAAGTTTGATGAAGAGACGATATATACAGGACTGGTCAGAAACAGAAAAACTGAAATTCTAAAGTCAAGTATTCTTTCTTGGAGTCGAATTTCAGTTTTTCTGTTTCTGACCAGTCCTGTATATATCGTCTCTTCATCAAACTTAAATCTAATATAAATATGTCTCCATTAACCATGTCCCGAAGAAGGTCTATTTGATCGAAACGTCTGACGTCGACAGAATAACAAAAACAAAAACAAAATAAAAACAGTAAACTCACATATTCGGATTTTGCTCTGTCTTTTCCACATTTTCATCATACCGTCGGATCTACATCCACACATTTGCTTACATATATATATATATATATATATATATATATATATATATATATATATATATATATATATATATATATAACGGCCAGCTTAATCGTCAACAATAACAACTCACCCGCAAGATCCAAACTACAGAAGTATTACATCAGGATCCATTTAAATGCACACGGAGACCTACCAACCTCTGTCGCAACATACTTGTGTAAAATATGACCACAATAGACTCCTCCACTTGAAAAAAACGGTTAAAAATAATGGAAACATTAATAATAGAAAAAGAAGCCTGCTCTCTCAATGATCGTGTTGATCATGTTCGGAAACTTAAAAATTCCCCATCCATATACATACATATTAATAAATCTACATATCTACAGTTAAACAAAAAAACATCCTTGATAATGACTAATAAATTCGCCGATAGCATTGGGGTCCACAGATCATTTGGACAAGTTTATATATATATATATATATATATATATATATATATATATATGTGTGTGTGTGTGTGTGTGTGTGTGTGTGTGTGTGTGTGTGTGTGTGTGTGCGCGCGTGTGCTTTGAACAATAAAAATATTAAAAAATTAAAATCTTCAAACACACTGAGTTGTACATTAATATTCTTTCGGTTTTATTATTTCAGTTAGATTCCTCAACATGGCCATCATCAGGAGAAAACAAATTTCTGCTTGTTAATAGCAGTTAACTACAGAAATGAATGACTTGATGGAGAAAATGAACTTTATCTGTAGTTTTCATTTGTTTTTTTTTTGTTTTTTAACGTGAATTTTGGTCAGACCTTGTGTTGGTCAAACAGTCACTTTTAAGTCACTGTTATTTAAGATAAGAGCTGGATGGATTCATGTTGCTCTGAATTCCCTTGGTCATTTTGACAGTTTTATTGGTTCCTGGAAAGGGGATGTGTCTGTGTTAAGTGTGTGTGCTATTTGATTCTTAGGTAGTATGATGTGTGCAAGTGTGTATATTACTATGGGTGTGTGTTATCATTTGGCTCATTAGGGAGTAAGTGAGTATGATGTGTGTAAGTGTGTATATTCGTGTGGATGTGTGTATGTCTGTCTTGTGTAGGTGAGAAATATGAGTATGTCCTGATTTGTAGGGTTATATATTAATACTATCTATATTGTTAACTTTGTGATTAAGCCCGTCTGGATGGATCGTTTTTAGGCGCCGAATCCACTTATTTTCATGTCCTTCTAAAATCGTTCTAATGTTATCTGCTCTAAACTTTTCGATTTTCTCACTTATAGTGAATTTGGCATGGGTTTTAAAATCGTGTTTTTGTAGGTGAACATGTTGTTCTACAGGTAATAATCTTTTATAGGGAGCCGACTTAATTCGATTGCGATAATTATTAATTCTGTAGTGAAAGGGCCATTCAGATTTCCCTACATATTGTTCCTGGCATAATGTGCATTCTAGGAGGTAAATTATGTAATGACTTCTACAGTTAGAGTCGTGTTAGATTTTGAAAGTAGATTTAGTGACTGAGCTAGTGAATGAATTCGTGTGTTTAATGTGGTTACAACATAAGCTCCTTTTGTTGTATATATATATATATTATTATTATTATTATTATTAATGCATGTTTCATTAAATAATATAGACAAGTTTTGTCTATTTATTTTAAGTAAGTTCCTTTCGTATTGTCTGATAAGCTTAATCACATTATCGTTGAAAGACGAAAGGAAAACACCATATTGACACATGTTTGAATCCAATCTAAGCTTTCGGCTTACATAAGCCATTATCAAAGATGACGATTTTAATAAATCAAACAACACATATACGAAACCACAATAATGGCCCGCCGTTGCTGTTTGAATAAGCTCAAAGTAACGACAAACTATTATTTACGAGCCCAGGAAACGAGAAACGCGTCATAGCTCGTGACGTCACGAGCTACGACGCGTTTTTCCTTTCATCTTTCAACGATAATGTGATTAAGCTTATCAGACAATACGAAAGAAACTTACTTAAAATAAATAGACAAAACTTGTCTATATTATTTAATGAAACATGCATTAATGAAAAATTGCTGCCGAAATATACACAACATATATATATACATATATATATATATATATATACATATATATATATATATATAAAAGTGGACATGGAAGTCAGCACTTAGAGGCGACAGTCTGTTTCATGCTAGTGCAATCGGGCCTGACGATTGCACTAGCATGAAACAGACTGTCGCCTCTAAGTGCTGACTTCCATGTCCACTTTTATATTTACACACGCTCTATCTCTGATATTGAGCACTTTACCCCATAAATATAGCACACTTTAAGACTATATTTCTGCATATATATATATATATATATATATATATATATATATATATATATATATATATATATATATATAAGATATATTTAAGCAGCAAATATCCATCCAAACATGTGTAAGTTTTTTAAAAAAATGACAATGTCTGTTTAATTTAAGTTTTTACATTTGTCTAGCGATGTCAGGTGGTTAGACATACATGATTATTTTTGATGACGTTTTCCTAACCGCTTCCATTGGTGTATCAGATCGAGCTTGTACTGATTAGATATTTTCTATCAAGGGCTTATCGGAAAAGAATCAGATCTGCGACTCATACATCAACATAATATTCAGAAGCAGCTCCCCTCTACGGTGAAATCTCACCCAAGTAAAGCCTAACACGGAAGAGAAAATGACCAAGAACTGTGTGTAGTTCATTCCTTGCAGTTGTGGCAAATAATGTAAAGGTGAAAATGGCCGCTCTTTAAAGTCAAATCAACATTCTAATCGACGACATAATACCTCCTTTTTGATACGACCTTTCACCTTACAAAAGCTTTAACTTTGAACATTGGACTTTGTGAATCATGTTTGGTAATTTGCCATTGAGTGACTAATTCCTATAAATGAATTGTTTTTCGTATCAGAAAGAAAAAAATGCCCGGAAGAAGTTCTTGAATAAAAATCTCGAGAAAAAGACATTTGATTTTTCCTCTTTATTTTGAGTTATTATTTTTCTTTCTTTCTTTTTCACTTTTCTTGCCATTTCTTAACAGCGTTTAATTTTTGCAAAAATAAATTATTTCATTTAGAAAATTGAAGAATGAATCTTACAAAATTATTTAATTTCTTAGTTCAAGTACTATATGTTTTTTCTTTTCTTTTCAATTGTGGTTTCATATAAGGAGTCTGCATTTAGTTTCAGGGAATTTCTGGCTTTTATTGTATTTTTTCAGCTTTTGTGCCTGGAAAGTTTTGCTTTTTTAACTTAACAGTGAAGAATTAATTTTACTGTTTTAATTCCTTGCTGACATCGTACCCATCAAAAATGACAAGTTTACGTACGCATCAACACTATTGTCTAACATCAAACCAACTGTATTCTCTGCTGGGTATGAATATTTAATTATTTACTAATGTATCCATGTCTGTTCGTTATAAGAATGATTTCTGGTATCATGTAACGTAGTACTACCTATCAAATAATTAGATCATCATTAACTAAACCAGGTTTTTCTGGTGACGGCGGTGCGCTAGATACTCCGTAGGATTGAAAACAAAACCTGTTAATGGACGGATTAATCGTCTTGTAGGGTTAATGGCTATCTAGCACAGTGCGGTCGACTGGTCTCCATAGCTATGCAAGCAGGCAATGCGATGTTGACATCGCATCGCTGGGTGAAGGACATACTAGCGTGGAGGGTTCCAAGAATGGAATCAACGGTCACATGTCCATGACCAAAGCGAGCCTTCAAATTGAAAGACATCGGCTGTGGTTTGATCTTGATATGGAGTGACTCCGTCAGGTCTACTTAACCAAGACATGAATGAATGAATGAATGAATGAATGAATGAATGCGTTTCCGGTTTTCAACATAGATATATGGAGTAACTAGCGATGTGCTCGGTTGCACAGCGACACTATCACCAATCCTGGTCATAGGAATGATGACAATGATGATGATGATGATGACGATGATTATTATCTGTATAATCAAGTAATATATTTAAGCCTTGGCCTACTGACTCCTAGGCTAGCCGTATAAACGCATTTCGCACTTACAAGTTCTGTAACTATTTATATAAAAACCACCTTGAAAACATAAAATCAGCTAAATCTATAATTTGAAGTGCCATTTTAATCGAAATATTTTTTACTATAATGTTATTCATAAGGTCTCTATTTAAAGGTTTCTGATAATTTTTTTAAATAAAAACTACCTATTTGCAGGAAGTACCTACATACATGGTAATTAAATATTCAACAATTTTACGTATTTTTTAAAAAATTTTCCTTCAAGACGTAGGTGATAATGGCTCCCCACATCTTCCTGATCTTTTTTAATATCAATGAATTGCCATGACGTCCTGGGAAAAGATAGTATAGTTGCTTCCCGTTGTTTTTTCCATAGTTTGAAATTCAGAATTTTCCTTCTATTAGATAAGTGTCTACCTAAGGCTAGAGAATTTAGTTGCTCTTGCTATTTAACCCATAATTGTGGGGGAGAAATAGATTCAAGCCTTTCCCAAGAGATTTTTTGAAAAACTGAAAGCAATAGACAATGCGATCATTTTAACTCGACTCGCCGATTCCACATTCAATACCGACGAAAAAAATGTATAAGGAAACAGAAAAATAATTCTCCAAAAAAAGTAACGATTGAAAGAACTAAAAAATTCTTACACGAAAAGAAAACATGTTCTATGAACTTCTTGTATGAGTGTCAGTCAAAATGTAATGCATGGTGTTACTTTATTGCAAAAGATTTAACAAGAGAAGCACACAACATTTACTAAAAAACACGCAGTAGTCTAAACATTCCAAATCTAATCTTTAACAGTTTTCTTTCCTCTCATTACATTCTGCAATGAAGATATTTATACCCGCTTCATAGAAGATTCTTGACTGCTTTCTAAATCATGTGTAATTTGCCACTTGCCCTTAACATTATTAGAGATCAGGTATCCTCTGAATGCCTCCTTTATTGTATAACTCTAGAAAATCTTAAAAAGCAGCCAGAATCTGGTCCTTCATCGATTTTGTCAATATCCAGGGAAGCTACTTGCGCAGACTTTTGTCTAGTTAAGACTGCCCAAAATTGCAGACCTAAAAAATTACCAAAAGCTTTCAGAATGTTGTAATAGTGATCGTTTTGTCGGCTATAATGAGAACATCTATCTCTTTAGACTCATCCTCACTCACAACAACAGCTAACTTGGCACGGCGGGTTCTGTCAATAAGATCAATTTCTCCTTTTTCTCTTGGATAGCCATTAAATTTACTGATTTATCTCCTAAATAGATGCTGCCTTTCCATAAGCATAACCTTCTGTGAATGTTTGCAACAGTTTTTTTTTTTTTTTTTTCAAAAAACAATAATTCTATGACAGCTTTTTGCATTTTAGGTGTCTCGAGGGGGCAGTTATTTTGACCATTCAATTTTTTTTTTACATTCTGGATTTTTGGTCCTTTTATGTGACTAATACTTTTAAAATTAGAAATTGTATTAATTTTTACCAACTCCCGTAGTTATGGGTAAGCTAGGTAAGACGATAAACTACATCCGACAACAAGGCTTTGATCAGAAGGTTTTGGGGATCGTGGAACCAATTCTTAAATGCTAGTGTTCCCAGGTCCACCCTGACCTGGCTTGGTAGAAACTGTCACGGTCCCAGCTATGGGAAAATAGTTAACCTCCCAAAAGTGATCAAAACACTATGAAAGTATAAAAATAGGTTTTAATACCAGCAATACCTTTTTGGAAAAAAAATTTAGCAGCAATACATTTTTGAAAAAAAAGCATAACCAATAATCTTTTGAAAAAAATATAACCAACAATAAAAATCTTGTCGGCATTAAATAACCCATTGAGTTTGATATGCTGTAAAACAAAACAGACCAAACCATTAAATAACCTATTGAGGTGTAGATATTATTACCAGCAATACATTATTGCCAACAATAAATTTAAAAAAAAAAATTACCAGCAATAAAAATCTTGTCGGCATTAAATAACCCATTGAGGTTGATATACCATAAAACAAAACAAACCAATTAGATGAGGTACAGACTTTACTCAAACAATTACTGAA
This sequence comes from Acanthosepion esculentum, assembly GCA_964036315.1. NCBI lineage: Eukaryota > Metazoa > Mollusca > Cephalopoda > Sepiida > Sepiidae > Acanthosepion > Acanthosepion esculentum. Next base: position 147,860,931 of record OZ038475.1, read on the forward strand.
TAAAAAAATCTCGTTATTTATTTGGCCTCCCCTTTTCATCATTTATAGATATTTAGATAGATAGATAGATAGATAGATAGATAGATAGATAGATAGATAGATAGATAGATAGATAGATAGATAGATAAAATATTACCAGCAATAAAAATCTTGTCGGCATTAAATAACCCATTGAGGTTGATATGCCGTAAACCAAACCAAACCAAGAAGTCAATGTTCGGTTGTCAGCAAAAAGAAGAGCTAATAAGCGAATTACAAATTGGAGATGCTAAAATCAACCAAGTACAAACATTTTAATATCTAGGAACTGTTTAAACAGGGACTGAAAATGTGACAGCATAGCATAATACGATTACTTTTGGGGACATCAAAAGACGACTTCCAAAAGCTAAGCAAAGTAAGAAACAGTAAAAAACTCATCAAAAACAAAGAAAAGAATATTGAACTCTTATATAATATCGCTACTCATATATGGCAATAAATGCTGGATAATCTTATTAGAGATTAAGAAGAAACTTGAAGTAGTAGAAATGTTGCTCTACAGAAAAATGCTGAGAATACCATGGGCTGAACATGTGAACAATGACGAAGCTTTAAAGAAACTTGAAACAAAATGGTCACTTATACTTATCCTCAGAAAGAGACAGTTTAAATTTCTGGGACACATAATGAGGAAAGTTGGCTTGAAAAATCTAATACTGAAAGGGCATATTAAAGGCAATAGGGACAGAGGCAGGCAGCAAACGAGCCTATATACATTGTTGGCATGACAGGGATTAGGAGAGACAGCAAAAAGACTCAATTTTCTAAGGGCTACAAAGGACCGAAAGGACGCGGCGCGTAGAAACTAAAGTAAAATCGTTTATCTTAATTAGATAAACCATGTTCGACTTGAGTTCCAGTGCCTAAGCCGTTTTGCATAGAAGCTATTAAACTCTCTCTCTCTCTCTCTCTCTCTCTCTCTCTCTCTCTCTCTCTCTCTCTCTCTCTCTCTCTCTCTCTCTCTGATCTTGCCTTGAAGTACAATGTTTGTTTGGTTCTCGTTCGATCACCGACGTTAGGAAACTAGTCAGTATCTGACCACTTGGTAATACCAGTTTCTATAATATTGGATGTGTTGGATAAGGGCTCGGAAAGAGAAATCGGAGCCCAGAGTTCGAATTCCAGTCAAGTGCGCTATTTTCAATTACACGCGAATACTCTTGGGTGAAGTATGAATCCATCTCTTCTCTACACAGCTATGGGTTAATAGCAAGACAGACTTAGTTGATAACAGGTCTACCACAAAAAGTAAAGGCAGCCAATTGCGTGAATTCAATCCTGAATCGACGAGACGTGCATCACGCATGGCACCGAAGGAAGGAAAGAAACTTAGATATGTGGGTTATCCGCATAGGAAATGGAATTAGCGATCGAGGTTCAAATTCCAGCCTAGTCCTCTAAGTTAAATTTGCACTAATGCTCTTGGGAAAGGCATGAATAAAGTTGGAGCGTGCTGGGCTCATAACCTGTAGAGTGGCTATGGTCAAATGTAAATAAATGGCAGAACTAACCAACTAACAGAATTGACAAAATTTGTAATAAACGCTAACAAGAAAAAGAAAATACTATAAAGCAAGCAAATACTATATGCAAGGCAAATTAAGAGTAATAAGGCAATGCAACAGTAATATGACAAAAACTTTACATACTAAAAATTGGGGTTGGCACACAAGAGCAAATTCGGATAAGCAAATGTTCTGATTTCAAGACAAGACAGACAGAGACTGAGTTATATGAAACCAAGAAATAATCTATTTTATTGGCTTGGAAGAAATCCTAGCATGCATTTCGGGTGCTTCTATCGATAAATTGGGTGTTTTGCAGTTATTCCCAGTGGAATGGAACAAACACCTCTTCTCCCCAGAAATATGTTACAGCAGGGTTAAATGTGCTCTCTTGCTGTGGGTAGCAGCTAGTTTAGAAAAATAACTACTCTAAATTAAAAACCGTGTAGAAGACAACGGCACCCGCCAAGAAGTCACAGTAGTATGTGGAGAGCCATGATCGCTTATATCCTTAAAGGATATGGTATTTAGATAAAAGAAAAGTTGGAATTAAAGAACAAGTCTGTTTTTATCTAATTAACTTTACGATAGACGTGCATGTCTCAGCTGATCTCCACAATGTAAAAACAATGAGATCGCAATCCAGAGATCAACAGCAAGAAAAGAATGATCAGCATCATCACCAAAAAGATAACGATTATCACCAAGTAACGCAACATCGAGAGAACTTCATCGGATCGTCACTCTGAGGCAAGCACCTCGGGGGACGAATGACAAGAAGTCAGTGAATCTATGCCAGATTAAACACAATATTCGCAAATACAAATCTGGCATAGATTGTGGCTGGTTTTCGTCTAATCACCAAAGTTGAGCTGCAATCGAACTGGGTCACTATTCAAATGGAGGGGGTGACCGGTTATGTACTGTAAGCAGTTTAGGACCTTGAGCCAGGTTAAACAAAGATTATTAAATATATAAAAGCGGCTTTAATTATTTTAAATATGGTCCCTTTATTTCTCACGCCAACAAAATAATGTTTAAAATAAACAGAGTGTCTACTCAAATAAGGGTATCCACTAAAAATAACGTTTGAATAATAAAAATACATGTCGGATAAAAAAATAAAATGCAGTAATTCTTTAGAAATTGCTTTGTTCACATATCGGATACGAAACTGAACAGAGATGTGTTTCGAAAAAAACAGAACGAGTAAATTTGCTTTAACGCCAAAATAGAACCTTGAAAAAAAAATTGGCATAAAGATTTAGATTTTCACCGGTTCTTTCAGAGTTATTTCCCCTTGTAGCCATTTCAAACATGGCGGAGGTCAACACAAAAACACCAATTTCCAAAGGGGGAAATGCTGCCTCCCGAGGATCAGGGCAAGTACACACAACCGGACTATTTCGGCTACTAAACTTTGAACGCTATGCGAAACTAAACAAAGTTGTAATGATTCCTGGAGTGAACCTTGCCTTATTGTAAAGTTTTTTGTATTTTTTTTTTGGGGGGGGGGGGTTGTAGTATGACGGTAAAAGCACGTTGGATCATACAGTGGCTCCTCCTGCGAAGAAGAACGAATGTTCGAATCCTACCAGAAGGCACGTTTTCTTTAAGTTATCCAGAGTGCGCATGCCAGTGAACAAAATAAATACTGTTTAAAATAGGCGGAGCGTCTACTCAAATACGGCTATCTACTAAAAATAATGTTTGAAATTATAAAAAAATATATCAGTTTTAAAAGAATTCATTAGAATAATTACTTAGTATTTTATTAGGAAATGCACGCATGCGCCCACACATTGACTACGCAAGCCTGAGCGCGCAAGCCTGAGCGCGCAAGCCTGAGTGCGCATGCGCACGCTATATTTAAGTATATTTACATATTTACCTTCAAAATCTCTCGGTTCTGGTGATTAGAATCGCCAGTGGCAGAAACGGATTGTCTTAAGGCAATCCTTACCGGATGACTCAACAATATCAATTAGTTATTAAAATCAGTATTCAATAACTTCGTATTTAATTTAAATATCTTTATATTTCCTATTAGTAAGATTATTCACAAACGATAGATAGATAGATAGATAGATAGATAGATAGATAGATAGATAGATAGATAGATAGATAAAAACAAATCTTAATATTATATATCTAAAAACAATTATCTGGGCAATATAAGCGAACAGTAATAGTTACGTGTCTTAAAATATAAAATAATAAAATTATAAATCTAGTATATTACCCGTAAAAAATAACAAGATTATTATTATTATTATTATTATTATTATTATTATTATTATTATTATTATTATTATTATTGAAATCTTGATTGGCACTACTCCCGACTGCCTAGAATCAAGGTGTCACTTTCCGATCCTCTAAATTTGGATCAGAGTGTAATATCTCTGCATTTTCACAAGTGTAGAAATATCACAAACATACACTAAAACTGTGATTTTTATATGTAAATAATAATAATAATAATAATAATAATAAAGCTCATATTGACTGACAAAAGCTTGTTCAGCAATCGCCAATATCACACTTGTGTACAAAGGTATCCAGGAATGGATACCGATATACATTGCGATATCTTGGGATAAGATCATCGTGATGGCGGAGTAGGCAAAAATACAGAGGCATTAAGACGTGACCGGGCAAATTAGAGAAGTAAACCAAGCAGCAACTCAAATTGTTCTTTTTGTGGTTTATAAATTCAGGGTTGTTTCCAGAAATCATTTTATTTCGCAAGACAACTTGTGAATAACAGAATAGGATAACGGACGCAAGAAACCTCCCCCTCCTCATTGGGATTATTAATAATAATAAATGATTGGAGCTTGAACATGAAAACAAATGGTATATCGTCTATCTAGACCATCTTAAAAGAACCTGGGATTATGATGTCGGCCTCCGTGTTGAGTCTGAAGTCATGTGAGAAGATGAATGGAGGCATAACGTCGCCATCAGCATGACGTTGACTGGATATATCATCAAACTCTTTCCTCATCTGCACATGAACGAAATTAAAAATATAAAATGGCAACAATTTACCCATCGCACCCTGCATATGGTGTGGGCGAAGATGGCGTCATTTTAAACTGACGCCGAGAGGATATGCGTTACTTTCAGATTCTTAGGACTCGGCACATACAAGGTTCAATAGGTAAATTGTCGCTATTTTATATTTTTAATTTCGCGCATGCGCGTTGTTTGTTTTCCATTTTGTCGGCTGCACAGTCTAATAGGGTCAGTTGGGCACTGCCCGTAAGGAAAAGACTACCATCGCGCAATTCACTCCGCCAGAAATTTGGAAACTGCATGCAATAATGTTTGGCATTCGCGCCGGAAGTTCCAATACCAACATTTCAGAGTGTTTGGGTGTCAATCTGAGAACAATTTAGTGGATTTGAAAAGAGTTGGATGGATATAATGGTGATTAAGCATGTATGGCATCTCGGAAAACTCACTCTGATAGTTCTGATGAGAAAAGAACTACTGAATTTCTTGGTGAGGGCCTCAGACTGAACACGGAGTCCTATATTAAGTGCCTTGCGGAAGTAGTGCTGCCCTAAGTCAAGAGGTAGCTGCTGGTAGACCCTATGTCTGACAACAGAACTTTGAACCATACCACACAAACAGGACAACCCAGTCATGGCTGTCAGTCAATTTCTGCGACAACATCATCCCTTAAATCTGGCCACCTAACTCCCGAGAATAAATATGATTTTGACCTGGAAGCTGAATGGGGATTTTTCTGATGGGTGTTCAGGAAGTTTTATAGATTTTGTACTGGCCTGAACACACATCAGAAAAATCCACATTCAGCTACCAGGTCAAAATCACATTTACTGAAACATAAATTCAGGGAGTTTTATAGTTTTTGTACAGACCGGAACATATCAATCCTCCTATATGACAGTGAATGCTGGACAATTTTCGTTACAGATGAAGAGGCGACTTGAGGCAACAGAAACAAAAAAGGGTGCTGAACTGCTATCCATTGTCTTCTCTTTTTTATATGAAATATTCTTTCAGGACGTAGTGAGTCATGACTCTCCACAACATCCTCTACTTTGTTTTTCTATGTACTTCCTGTGTCGTGCTCTTTCTCTATATGTATGAGTTTTCCAGAACATTATTTTTCAAAACTACACAGTACAATTTTTTCTTTTTTAAATTAAAAATACGAGTGGTTGTTTTGTTTGTTTCATGACATATCAACATCTCATGGCTCATTTAATGCCGAAATTTTATTTTCCTGGGAGCTTTGGTAATTCTTTTACTCTTAAAATTAAATGTCAGCATGATTATGTGTGCAGCGCAGTTGAGAGAGAGACCAACAAAACTCCTTCTAGGAAATGGTTGAAGCCAATGGCGATTTTATTGAATAAATTTACTCTTTCATATTTTCAGATATATTTGTGTAATTTTGGTAAATATACGAGGGTCATTCAATAAATAAGGTGAATTTTTTGGCATAAGGACTTCTAATACAGATAGAAGCCTACTCTTTTTTTATTTTTTTTTGTTTTACTTCTTTTTCACATGGATTTAATTTCTTTTCCAGATTAAAAAAAAAACTTTGAGAGTTTTGGCGATTAACAATGATGGCCGACCAAGAAGCATGCTCCAGGATTGAACAGCGGTCAGTTATCAAGTTTTTGGTTGCTGAAGGGTGCAAACCAGTTGAAATTCATAGGAGAATGTCAACTGTGTATGGTGCCACATGTTTCAGCCAAAAAATGTCTACAAGTGGGCTAAATTGTTTAAAGAAGGACGAGGCAGTGTTGAGGATGAAGACAGGCCTGGGAGGCCTACAGAAGTGAGGTCTCCTGAGGTGATCGAATCAGTCAATGACCTCATTCAGTCTGACAGAAGGGTGACAGTGGATGACATTGCAAGGACTTTGAGCTTATCTGTTGGGACAAACGCAGGGGTCATCAGTCAGAAGGAGTCATCTTGCATCATGACAACGCAAGGCCTCACACAGCAGCCCAAACGGTACAGACCATCAACGAGCTGGGCTGGGAACTGCTCCCTCATCCCCCTTACAGCCCAGACCTTGCCCCTTCAGACTTTCACCTGTTTGGTCCCTTGAAAGCGTTCACGAGAGGCACGAAGTTTAAAAGTGACGATGAAGTCAAAAGTGTTGTGAGCGACTGGCTGAGACATCAGTCCAAAGATTTTTACGCTGAGGGAATACGGAAGCTTGTGCACAGATGAGAAAAGTGTGTGACAGTGCTGGGAGACTACGTTGAAAAATCTTTTTAAAAGTAAGCTTATATCTGTATTAGAAGTCCTTATACCGAAATATTCACCTTATTTATTGAATGACCCTCGTATGTTAAAATGAGATGTTAGTATTATTTTCATTTTTGCGTCATTTAGACGACAATTTATCCATCGCATTCTGTATATGAACAGGATCTGCCAAGTTTTCACTTTCCTGTTTTAATTTCGCGCATGCGCGTTGTTTGTTTTTGTTTTTGTCGACTGCATAGTATAGTAGGGTCAGTTGCGCTATGAGAAAAAGAGCACCCTGACACAATTCACTCCGCCAGATATTTGGAAACGACATGTTGCAGTGCTTGGCATTTGCAACGGAAAATCCAATACAAACATTTCATGGTCTTTGGGTGTCAATCTGGGGACAGTGCAGAGGATATGGAAAGAGTTGGGTGAGTTTTATGGTGTTTATGAAGGTGCTTGGAATAAGGCCGAGTGTCGGCAACGTTATGCCTCCATTCATTCCTTCAGGGCCTCAAACTCAACACGGAGGCCTACAGGAAGTGCCTTGAGGAGGTAGTGCTGCCCTGGGTCAAGAGGGTGGCTGCTAGAAGACGCTATGTTGTGGCAACAGGAATCTGCACCATGCCACACTAGAAGGAGAACCCAGTCATGGCTGTCAGACAATTTCTGCGATCATATCATCTTTTACAGCCGGCCATCTAACTCTACAGAATGTAACACTCTTGTTTATTATGTGTTGGGCTTATTCGAGAGAAAGACCAACAAATCTGCTTGTAACAGCAAAGATAAATTGAAGGCAAGGGTTATAGCAGCATTCACCAACTTAATCAAGGAGAGCGTCCAGAAGAGATGCAAGAGATTCTGTTGAAGCCAATGGCGATTTTATTGAATAAATTTACTCTTTCGTATTTTCAGATATATTTGTGTGATTTTTGGTAAATACATCTGTTAAAGTGAGACGTCAGTGTTATTTTCATTTTTGCGGCATTTAGACGACAATTTATCCATCGCACCCTGTAGAACCAGAACTACACAAACACTTGTCGGAAGCATGGAATGGATAACAACATAGAAGACGGCCATGATACAAAATGACACAGAATAATGAACCACCGCATGCTATCCGAAGCCTATAAGGTACCTGTCTTTGATGTGAAATAGCGTAATAGGATAACGTACGCAAGAAACCTCCAACTCCTTTGCACGTTGAAGATATTTTGAACTAGAATCAGGCGAACAAATGACATTTATTGATCGAAAAATCGTTAAATAAGTAAAAAGAATAAAAAGAGAATAAAACTCAAGGATTATCATGATCAATCTACAAAAATACATGATTTACCGACCAAAGATCCAATATTTAAAGGTTAAGAATCACAGAACATCTGGTCAAATGTATAGCCAGGGCAAAATATTACCGGAATGTAAATCTAATTGTAGGAGAAGAATTTCAAGTGAAAGTCAACGTAAAAAGAAATGTCCTTATTATTCTTTAAAGTTGCAATGATAGCCTCATTTCAATCTTGACTGATTATAATGACAATTTAGGAACATGCAACCAAATGTATATATATTGTCTAGCTAGACTCTCTTAAAAGAAAGGAACATTCTCTGTAATTCAAGCAGTTCACCGAATCTAGGCTAAATGACTGTTGTCATCGTAAACAAAGAAAAGAAGACCTATTCCAACAGACAACAAAAGAGAGCTGAAAAAATTATAGAATATGAAAGTTATGGTTATACTTACATCTTTAAGAGCACTTGAAATAGACCTTGCAAGGATCTGGAAGAGTTTAAAATCGAGATAATGTCGAAGTCATTTGATTACTTCTCTGTGAGACATCATTCTTCACCTGGAACACAAAAGATGTCTAAGAAGTTCATATGGGTTACAAAAAGCAACACCCGATCATCTAACGTATACAAGTGATCTAAAATTATTTACAAAAAAAAAATGAAATGGAAATGCAGTTGACAAAAAAAAGATTTTTCTTTTATTAGCTAAGACATTGGAATGAAGTTTGGAATTGAAACCGGTACGATGTTTTGTAAACATACAACACGACCCTAGCTCTGCGTTTCACCCACGTTTCATTCCGTGTTCATGCAGGTGGGAAGAAAGAATAGATAAAAACAAACACCACCTCGAAAAATAACATGAGCAGTTTCTAATATATTTGGATGTTTTATTCAGAGCTTTTTTTTTATTCGGTCTAGATGGTTAGGTAAGTGACACTGTGGAACAACTTTTGTGACGTAGATCAGCTATATTCAACTACCAGCTCCCTATCCATTTGCACGTCCCGATATGTAGCTGGCAATACGGACGGACGGACGAGCGGACGGGCGGGCGGCATCGGAACTGTGCGCTGGACAGTTTGTCCACCACCAAGCACGGACTAGAACTAACTTACTCGATCCTAAACATATCTGTTAATATATACCAGCAACCGGATACGCTATATATCCAGTTTTATTGTCACTTGGCTCACTTGGTTTTAAACGTCCCCGTTCACTCATTTAAAATCCCGTTCCCCTTCGATCAAAGTAGATGCTGCTTAGAACTAAAAGAAGCCACCCGCTGACTATAAAACAGAAACGATTGATATCGAGATAAAATCACACCTTCCTCTTCTACATGGGTATCTCAACAATAGTGTCACAGTTGATGAGTAAATTCAACAATCACGCAAGCTGGACATAAAATCTTTGCTCGATAGAAAAGTTGTGCAAGCAAACACGCAGAAAGATAGTATAAATGCAAGTGTCATGGCTGCATGTAGTGGTTACGAAATATTTATGAGTTGGAAATATCTTAAATGATTTACAAATCCGGTAAAATTCTTTTAAAATTTCATGCATAATATAAATGTCGCAGTCACAATGAATTCTAACTTCAAACACCAAAACAAAATCAAATTATTGAACTACAATTGTTATCGATGTTAGTCAATTTTACTTGACTTTATTTTATAAATATAAATCAGTACAATATATATATATATATATATATATATATATATATATATTTATGTGTGTGTGTGTGTATCTGTGTGTGTGTATGTGTGCATGTGTGTGTAATGGATTAAATCCGACAAAATATTTTAATAAAAATAATAGATTTCTTGAATATTCCGATGTGTAAATGTAATTAAGGGTGTTTAATTAAAACATAGCATTTACTCAAATAAGTTACATCTATAAGAACGTATAAACAGAACACGCGCACACGCACGCACACGCACATACACACACACACATATATATATATATATATATATATATATATAGAGAGAGAGAGAGAGAGGGAGATAGATAGATAGATAATGATAATAAGAAGACGGAGACTTTAATTATCCATTTCGTTTATAATTTTTATTTCGTGAACACGGAGATATTCATCTCATCAGAACGAAAACCTGCTCTGCGAATGGAGAAAGTGCACCAGACTGACACTTTAGATTGGTAGTGGGGAGGGGAGTGGAGAGAGAGGGGTTGGGTAAAGATAGGGCTGAGGGATTAGTGGTTAGTAGTAGTCGGTTTCCTCAACCAAGAATTTACTCTACACCATTTAGATTTTGATATTGGTTTGAATGTTACTTTGGCTGATACCGCTTGTTGTTTTTTATGCACGAGAAATCAGGTCGATTCAAATTAATTTAATTTTAATGGATCTTAATAAAATTTGGTGTTAATATGGTAAAACTTAAGCCTTTGTTTTTGGGGTTTTTTTACGTCTAATACCAAATGGAAACAGTTATAGAAGGAGTGAAAGAAGAGGATGCGAATGCAAAGGCGGGGTTAATGGTAGCTTTAGCAGCCTACCCTGCCTAGATACTTCCGAATTTTTTGAACTATGTAAATAGGTTTATACAGTGGCTTAATTGTTATGAAGTGGTTTATACAGTGGCTTAATTGTTATGAAGTACAAATAATAATTAGACATTGTTAGATACAGTAGGTGGATGCAGTAAATAACTCTGGAGAATTAGTAGACATTCAAAAACAAATACTAAACTTAAGGAGTGAGCTATGGATTATAGAAAGTCAGGTAGTCAATGGAGACATTGCGTTGAGGGGCACATAAGGGTCTCCACTGAGACATAAATGTCTCCACTGACTATCCTATCATACACACACACACGCACACACAGACATATATATATATATATATATATATACATATATATGATAAAAAGAAGAGAAAACTTTAGTTATCCATTTTGTTTGTAATCTTTATTTCGTAAGACCGAGATGTTCATCCCATCAGAACGAAAACCTGCTCCGCGAATAGAGAAAGTACACCGGAGTAGGGAGGGAAGGTGAGAGGGAGGGGGTTGGGTAAAGACTGAGAGATTAGTGGTTAGTAGTAGTCAGTTTCCTCAACCAAGAATTTACTCTACACCTTTTAGATTTTAATATTGCTTTGTATGTTATTTTGGCCGATACCGTTTGCAGTCTTTATATAGGACAAATCAGGTCGATTCAAATTAATTTAATTAAATAAATTGTAATCTAAATAAAATAAAAGTCGGTGTTACTATGATAAAACTTAAGCCTTTGTTTTTTGACCAAAGTCTGATGGTCAGTGGAGACATTTATAGAAGGAGTGGAAGAAGAGGATGAGAAGGAAAAGGCGGGGTTAATGGTAGCTTTAGCAGCCTGCCCTGCTTAGATACTTAATTGATTGTTATGAGGTGGTCACTAGTACAAATAATAATTAGAAATCACAATAATATGTCAGATACAATAGGTGGATACAGTAAATGACTTTGGCATTTTCCTTCTCACCCTCGCCTTCTCCAAGCCTCACTCCCTCTATATCCCCTCTTATGTTCCCCCCCATCTCAATGTCTCCACTGACCATCAAACATTCCATAATCCATAGCTCACTCACTAAGTTTGTTATTTCTTTCTGAATGTCTATTAATTCTTCAAAGTCATTTACTGTAAATGATTCAATAGAAAAAAATCCCATCCATCCATTTTAATGGGTGAAAAAACTAAAAAGAATGCATAATCTTCATTTAATACTTTGTAGAATCGCCATTATAGCCAGCAGCCAACCGCTTCTTCTAGTTCTCAATTAATGATTTGCAAATTTTAGTTGGTATTTTGTTCCTTTCTTTTTCACATATGGTCTTCAGATCCGGGATGTTTGTTGGCGCACTCGGTTGGATTTGAATTTTCAAATAACGCCACAGATTCTCGGTGAGTTTAAATCTGTGGACTGACTTGGCCATTTCAGGATATTTACATTATTTTGGGCAAGCCATTTTTTCGTAGATTGTACAGTGCACTTAGGATTGTTATTTTGTCGGAAGATCCAATCAGGAGGAAGTTCAAGATTTTCAACCGAAATCATTAAATTTGCTTCCAAAATATTTTGATATGCTGCGGCATTCATTCTACCATCTATTACTGATATGTTGCCAGAACCTTTTGCAGAAAAATATCTGCAAATCATGATGCTACCACCACCAAATTTCACTGCTGCAACTGTGTTCTTTTGTTTGAAGGCATCGCCATCTTTCCTCTTTACATGATTTCTAGAATTACATCCAAACAACTCAATTTTGGTTTCATCTGTCCATAATACTCTTTCCCAATACGATTTTCCTTATCTTTATATTGACGAATGAATTTCAACCTAGCATCTCTATCTTTTCAATAGCAGTGGATTTTTTCGAGAGGAGCGTGAGTTTAATTTGTTCCTATGAATTTCATTGCTTATTTTCCGTTTAGTGTCACAGATTCCTGGTGAAAGCAAATCATCCTGCAACTCTTGACTAGTAACCATTGAATTTTGTTTAATTTGACGCATTAATTTCCTTGCATAAATTTTCCTTGTAGCAACTGATCTTTGGTTTTCAAAACCTTTGAGATTTTTATAACTTGTAATGAATGAACTAATGGTAATAAATGGAATATTCGGGTAGTCTGAGATCTACTGTAACTTTTACCTTCTTTCCGGACCTAAATATTCAGTTGTTTTTGCGAATTTGTCAATACTCTTGCCATGATGAAAACCTTCTTGCACGAATATCAATTACAGTATGTTTAATTTGTATTTTTAAGCTAAGAATAACAACTGATAACATTACTGGAACATTCTAGAATATTCCACTTGAATAATCTAGAGTATTAAAGCAATTTAAAAGTTTTAAAATCTTAAATTTGCATTGAACGAATATTTTTTCTTCCATTAAAATGGATAATTGGTAATTATCAGTTTTTTTTCTGTTTTCTATGCATACTTAGATATTATGCATTTGCGTACAGTTAATTATAAGAAAAGTATATATATATATATATATATATATATATATATATATATATATATATATATATATATATATATATATAAAGTACAATGTATGTGTGTTTGTGCGTGCGTATGTCCAAGCAACTCCTCCGCTCCCACTGGTCCTATTTCAATGATTCATGAATCATTCAAAAGCCATAGAAATGTTAGGCGCAGGAAACGATTTTCGTTGAGCTCAGATTCAGGGTTGCCAGATTATGCGGGATTAAAAATCTATATTAATATATTATACTAGCCCTTATCGTTGCTTTCTTGGTCCAAGGGAGTAACACTTATTTTCATTTTGTATCCAAAATTGCAGTTAGCTTAAAACTTTAATGCAATAGGCATCAATAAACTACAGAAGAACTAAAAATTGGTCGCTGCATTTAAGTATTTTATTAATGTTTAAGCTTACCTTTTAAAAGTTCAACGATAATTCATCTGCTGCCACTTAAAGATGATTTGATGTACATAGATCCCTATTTTCCGTACAAAGAATTATTTTTATTTCATGGCTGACAGAACAGCGGACAATTTATTAGATAAAATTAATATAGTGTAAAGATGAGAAACTAGAAAATAGAATTAGTTATACATTCAACACTTGAAGAGTTAAAGAAACATAATTGTTAATTAAGTAAAACCTATATTATGGAATCTATATGAATCAATGCGAAATTGGAGATCAATTCTACCACGAATTCTGTGATTAAAACGCCCAGAGATTTACTTGACCCCAACTGAGTCAGATTATGACACAAGGTCAGTTTTTAACGTGCGGACCCGAGCGTTTTCATTCGGGCCGCTGGTCTAAGTTGGTCAAAGCTTGTCTAAGCTAGTCGTAGCCATGATACCACATGGACGGAGCCCTGGGGCAGGTAAGGATATTTACTTGACCTCAAACTGTCTCAGGTTGTGACACAAAGTCAGTTTTTAACGTGGGGACCCGAGAATTTTCACTCGGGCCGCTAGTCTAACCTGGTCATAGCTTGTCCAAGCTGGTCAGAATGGTCTAAGCTAGTCTTAGTTGGTCTTGGCTTGTCATAGCTGGTTAGAGCCGGTCCAAGCTAGTCGTAGCTGTGATACCACCAGCACAGGGACGGAGCCCTGGAGCAGGTAAGTAGATATTTACTTGACCCCCTACTGAGTGAATTTGTGACACAAGGTCAGTTTCTAACGTGGGAACCCGAGTGCTTTCACTCGGTCCACTAGTCTAAGCTTGTCTTAGTTGGTCATAGCTTGTCCAAGCTGGTCAGAGATTGTCTAAGCTAGTCATAGCCGTGATTTCACCAGCACAGGGACCGGCTCTGACGAGTTTGGGCCAGCTATGACAAGCCAAGACCATCTATGACTAGCTTAGACCAGCTATGACCAGCTTGGACAAGCTATGACCAGCTAAGACCAGCTTAGACCAGCGGCCCGAGTGAAAGCACTCGGGTCCCCACGTTAAAAACTGACCTTGTGTCACAACCTGACTCAGTGGGGGGGGGGGGAGTAAATATCTAATTACCTGCCTAAGCTAGTCATAGCTGGTCTTGGCTTGTCATAGATGGTCCAAACTAGTTCTCCACCGCCTTAAACAGGTATTGAACTCACACTCTTTGGGTCCTGTCACTGGATCTAACTAATGCCTTTATCCACTGTGCCATGACTATTGTCCTCATCTTTGTCGCCTCGAGGACACATGGCACAGTGGATAATGGCGTTGGTTAGATCCAGTGACAGGACCCAAAGATTAAGGCAGTGGAGAACTTGGAGAGGGGAATTAACAGGAGATAACTGACAACTGACATCCATTAAACATGCCACGTGGAACTAGAACAGTCTACCCCAGTGAGCGAAATAAAGGGTTCAGTTCGACATTCCAACCAGCTGAAGAAGGCCGCAGCGTACAACGGCCGAAACGTTGTGATAAATATGGCAGCAAAGATGAGGAGAATAGTCCGAATAATGTAAATAATGTACATAATACTTCATCTCAGAAATATAGACAGATACTGAAAGGCCGAAACGTTGTAATAAATATAGCGACAAAGATGAGGACAATAGTCAGATTAATGTAAATAGTGTACATAATACCTCATCCCAGAAATATAGACAGATACTGAAAGGCCGAAACGTTGTAATAAATATGGCGACAAAGATGAGGACAATAGTCAGATTAATGTAAATAGTGTACATAATACCTCATCTCAGAAATATAGACTGATTGTTATTTACTTAATTTGATTATTTATTTGTTTAGATATTTCCAGCGGATGGTGGGGGGTATCGTAACTGAGAGAAAAGATTCCCACACAGGTAAATAAATATAACGCACTCGACAGGAATAGAGACACGGCTCTCTAATTTTAATTTCCGAGTCATTGTCTACACCACCCTCACATCCATCCAAGCTTACAGCACCTGGTATTTATAGTTGGTCACCTATTTATGTACTGACCAGGCTAAGCCCTAGTTATGACGATAAACTACATCCGGTAGCAAGGCCTCTGATAGGAAGATTGGAGGTTTTGACTAGCGTGTCGTCACTTCTTAATTGCTGTTGTTCCCAGGTGCTACCACCCCTCTGACGTGGGGTGGTAGCACCTGTTACGGTCCCAGCTATGGGCAAGTAATGACCCCCACCAACAAAAACACTAGGAAAGTATAAAATAAAATACGTTTTCATAGTAAAAATATCAGCAATACATTTTTATATAAAAAAAGACTAACAATATATGTAGCAAAATGACTAACAATACATTTTATCGGTTGTTGAAGGCGTTCAAAATATGTTTAGTTGAGGGCATAAAATTGTTCAAATTATTTAGATTACGATATTAAATAACCAATAGTGGTTGATATGTCGTTAAACCAAATTAACCCACCTACTGACCAGGCTCGACGTTGCTGAACTTCGGTGATCGTATGCGACCCTGTGTTTCAACGTGATATGTCCGTAAGTCTCATGATTTAAGTCAGTCCTGACCACGATGGTAACAAGCTCTGTAAGGATAATGAATTACGTGCTAATACCCTTGGGAACGATATGTAGCCTCTTCTTCTCCCTGGGTAAATAGCAGGAAATACCGGGTTCTATAGCTTTGGATAGCAACTGGTCTACCGCAGAAAGAAATGGCAACCTACTGATGGAAAAATCTGCCTCGTCAGTCATGTATCGAAAAGGCTATTTTATATTTAAAACTTGCTGTCACTCAATACCTAACGTTAAACATCAGACATCTGGCGGAAACATAGAATTGCGTGAAATGTACTACTACAACTACTAATACTAATAATAATAATAATAATAATAATAATAATAACAGTAATAACAACAACAACAACAAAACCGCAACGGCTTCGGGGCATCACACAAGGAGACACTATTATTAAAAACTAGCTCAAATATTAACTACCTAAAATACAAAATGAAAACAACAGAGAAATCTTCAAAGGGATAGTTAGTATAAATACACAAAAGAGCAAATATTGATTGTACACAGCAAACTCATTATACAACACAGACGTCGACTGGATCCGAAATTTATCTGTTAAACATTACGGCAACGGTTGCAAATGTTCCGGATCGAGGGTGGTGGCAGTGATGGAGATCCTCAATGATGATGGAGGAGGCAGTAGTGGAGTAGAGTTGTCAAGAGTAGAAGAATTGGATGGCGACTATGGGATGAGGTGAGGTTTTAAGAATCGGGGAAATTGAAAATGGTGGTAAGGTCAAATGAACAGCCATTACGCTGACTGCTACCACCAAATATATCAACAGAAGAGAAACCGACTTTCAAGGCGAATAAAACGAAAGCTAAAAACGACGTTTTTCTCTTTATCTTCACCAAGAATATTTACAACGGTTCGAAAATTTTCATGAAATTTTATACTTGGATTTATTTACAAGGTCTTCAAAATAAATTGATAGACACTTACAAACAAACCGAAATAAATATGAACAGACTTAGATAGATAGATAGATAGATAGATAGATAGATAGATAGATAGATAGATAGATAGATAGATAGATAGATAGATATAAAGAAGAGAATAGGATATGAACAGACTTAGATAGATAGATAGATAGATAGATAGATAGATAGATAGATGAGCTATAAGCTAACATAGATAGATAGATAGATAGATAGATAGATAGATAGATAGATAGATAGATAGATAGATAGATAGATGAGCTATAAGCTAACATAGATAGATAGATAGATAGATAGATAGATAGATAGATAGATAGATAGATAGATAGATAGATAGATAGACATAAAGAAGAGAATAGGATATGAACAGACTTAGATAGATAGATAGATAGATAGATAGATAGATAGATAGATAGATAGATAGATAGATAGATATAAAAAAGAGACTAGGATATGAACAGAGATAGATAGATAGATAGATAGATAGATAGATAGATAGATAGATAGATAGATAGATAGATAGATAGATAGATGCCGATGTATTCATTTTAAAATTACTTTCACATCAGTCTTCCGGAGACAAACTTCAGCCATGATATAGTGATATAAAAAGGAAACATAAGGATGCAATGAACTGAACACAACCGACAACCTATTTTCAGGCTGGAGAGAATCTAAAAAATTAGTCAAAGTCACAGACAAAGAAGAAAACGTGGAAACCCTATACGAAGTAGACACATCGCAACAGATCACAGTTATTCTATGACGTTGTATTGAGATGAAACCAGCTCTGAATTTAACAGAGATTATGCCTTATTTGTGGTCTTCATAAAATGTAACGATTTGTACGATTGCTTGATTGATTTCTTTTTTACGGTTTTTCAACCCGTTGTGGGATATCTAAAGATGAAACATTTTTTCATTCTAAGAATAATTATTTTTTTGCAAGTGAATATTGCATTACCAATGTTTTTTAGAACAATATTATTTTTCCAGATACAAGGCCTACTATTAAATAGTTAAATCTAGCCATAGGGAGAGGAAATGGATCGATTTATACGAAGAAGCGGATGTGCTTCCCTTTCCATAAACTGTATTAGTGTATTTGTACACAGAAGTAACGTAAAAGAAAATATCCTTAAGTTTTCAAATTTTAAATTTGAGAACGCCCTGCAATATGTTTACAGTTTGCTAAGTCAGGAAATGTAAACTATGGTGGACACTAAGTGATGTAATTTATTGCCTAATAAACGAGAGTTAATATTGTGATTGGATTTTTTTTTTTCATTTTTATTTTAGTTTTTAATTAAATTAATTTTTATTTTATGTATTTTATTTTGTTTATTGTTTTATCTATTTGTTTATTTTAAATATTTAAATATTTTAATGTCATCCATTAACCGTTTTCTTTTGATTTTTTTACATTTTTACGGCTATAAAAAAATTGGTATAGAACATTTTTCTTTTTATCTTTATTTATTTTGTCTATACAGATATATTTTATTTATATCTGAATTTTTACAAACACGCGCACAAAAAACACGCGCGCATACTCACACAGATATATATACATGTATGTGTGTGTGCGTGCATGTGATTAAATAGTTTTATGATATGCTATATTTATGAGTAAAAGTGCTCAACATAAAGACTAGAATATATGTTAATATAAAATTGGACACTGGGATCAATACCGAGGCGGCGTCAGTCTGTATTATACTTGAACTCAACCTTCAGGCCTGTCTTCAGTCATGATACAAAGAGAGGCCTCTCGATATTGGCTCCACTGTCCACTTTTGTCTACTTTGATATATATATATATATATATATATATATATATATATATATATATATATATGTATGTATATATATAAAAGTGAACACAGAAGTCAACACTTAGAAGCGACAGGCTGTTTCAAGCTAGATGCAATCGTCAGGCAACTGACGATTGCATCTAGCTTGAAACAGACTGTCGCTTCTAAGTGTTGACTTCTATGTTCACTTTTATATTTACACACGCTCTATCTCTGATACTGAGCACTTTAGCCCATAAATATAGCACACTTTAAGACTATATTTCTTCATATATATATATATATATATATATATATATATATATGTATATAAAAAGTGAACATTGAAGTCAACACTCAGAGGCGACATGCTGTTTCATGCTAGACTCAATCGTCAGGCCGGACGACTGCGTCTAGCATGAAACAGCCTGTCGCCTCTGAGTGTTGACTTCAATGTTCACTTTTATACTTATATTTATACACGCTCTATCTCTGATATTGAGCACTTTATCCCGTAAATATAGCACAATTTATAACAATATTTCTTCATACATATATATATATATACACATATACATATATATAACAGCGTTGTTGATAAGTAAATAAACAAAAATCCTATGCATATATATATACACACGTATATATTGACATATATATATATATATATATATATATATATATATATATATATATATATATATATATATATATATATATATTTATATATATATATATATATATATAGAGAGAGAGAGAGAGGGAGAGAGAGAGAGAGAGAGAGACAGACAGACGCCCGCCCAGTATAGCATATTTCTTTTATATAATGTTAAAAATTAATTTTCTCCATTTTGTGCGTTGATGGAGTAGGGGTGAGAGTCTCCGACCGCTATTAAAGCGGTTGGGTTTCGGTCCCAGCTTGAAGCAATCCTATATCTAGCCACACTGATGAGTTGCGAAACGGTCTGTATATGTATATATATTTACATTCATGTTTATATATAAACGGCTATATACTAAAACTTAGTTCCCTTGTTCTTCCTCTTCCTGAAACCATGCCACTACTGTCCATTGCTCTGTTTATTCCAATATTGCCTTTGGCCAGAATGGAAAATTTAAATACAAAGTTCAAGGCAAATTGGGTACAGACATCAACTTTTAGAGAACTCTGTCGGAATCGTTTCTTACCCAACAATTCTAAGTCTTGTAATACCGTTTTTTCAGGAATGGTATATTTCAACCTTTACATTTGTTATTAATATATTCTTTCGCTTGTCGATGTGTGGATGCGCTGTTAGCCTGATTGTTATCTACACGGGGAAAGTGAAACCGGTGTTCTGATTTCGAATTCTGGCCTATTCAGTGTTATTCACTTTGCGCTAATACCATTGGGAAAGGCATGAACACATTTTACTTCACCTGTGTATTAACTAGCGGACAGGGTTCTCTTGTTTTGGATGCCAGCCAGTAAAATGTAGATCTGAATTCAAAACCAGCGTGAAGAGAGATGGGCTCCGTCAAGTTGTCTTTCTCTAGACACACACCCACTGCTGTTACGGATGCTATATTTTTTGGGCCCCAATGATTACAACCGGTTACTGGACTCGTGACTGTGCAAAAATCAGGACCCTAAAAATCAGTATATGCTCTTTTCGGCTTACAGCCATATCGCGTTGAAACACCGGTTCTCGTACGATCACCAAAGTTAGGCAACGTCTAGGCTGGTCAGTACCTAGATGGTTAACTGCTGGGAATATCAGGTGCTGTAAACTTAGATGTGTGGGTGGTGTAATGGATAACGGCTCGGAAATCGGAGAACTGAGTTCCATTTCCATTAGTGTTCATTGCATTCACTTACGTCTTAATATCCTTTGGAAAGTTATAAATCCACTATTCTCCCCTCAGCTATGGGTTAATTAGTAGGATTTGTAAATGATTATTATCCGCAGAAAATTTTTACATTCTAAAAATATTTTCTGGCTTTAAATAACCTAGAAAAGGTTGATAATGTGTAAAAAATAAATCAATCGATTCCTTTCTAAACCCGAATCAGTCTAACAAAATGTAATGATTAAGTCGTCCTTGTAGATCGTTACAACTGTAATGAGGTCAATTCTCCCTGATGCTCTGATTGTCCTTGTGCCAGTCTAAGTTTAGTAAATGCTGATTAGTATTTAATTTGCAGATCATTACTACTGTAGTAAATTCAGTCCTCACTGAGTGCCTCAAACTTTATTATACTATGCTATGTAAAAATCGAAACTTACAGAACTTATTATCGATTGTTTAAACTGATTACTGAAGGAATTTAATGGGATTCGAAACCTCACCGATAATTCATCTGCCCACAAGTAGAAGAATACAAACATAAACTTTCAATTACCCATGTTAATGTTCAAGTTCGTGCTATACTATATATACGTACACATGTATACTTTCTCTCTACCTCTCTTTATCTCTTTTCTCTCGTCTACTTTCAATTCTTCCAACTCTCTCTTTCCCTTTCAGTCTCTCCCTCTCTATCATTCTCTCTGTTTCCTTTATTTCATCTTTCTTTCTTAATTGCTCCTCGATATACTGTGGTTCTCTCTCTTTGTCTCTTTATCTTTTTGTCTCTTTCTCAGTTTTTCTCTTCTTTTTGTCTTTCACACTCTTTAATCTCTTTCTCTATTTTCAGTATCTTTCTTTCTTTCATTTTTTCCTTTTCGCTTTCTCTCACTTTCTCTTTTTCACGTTCACACTTTTACTTTCCTTGTCTCTTCTATCTCTTTCTTTCTCTTTTTATCTATCTCTGTCTTTCTCTACCGTTCCTTCTTTCTCTTTTTCCCTTTTCTTAACTCTTTTTCTCTCACTTTCTCTCTCTCTCTCTTTCTTTCTCTTTCATTCATTCTTTCTTTCTTTTACTTTCTTTTGTTCCATCTCATCTCACCCCAGTCGCTTTTTTCTCACTTTCTTTTTCCTTTTCTCTTTTCCTTTTATCTTCCCTTTTCACTTTCTCTCTTTCTCTTTTCTTTCTTTTTTCTTTCTCTTCTCCCCTTTCACCCTATCTCTTTATCTCTCTCCAGTCTTTTTTTCTCGCTTTCTCTCCCCCTACGATTATCTACGATCATCTATTCGTTGTTAACCATAGCCCAACGAACCAAAAGCGCACGAAAGCATATTTTCCCTAAACTTTCATACATTTCCCTAAATTTACATCAAAGTATTCAGCCCTTGAGAGATTATGGTTGTGGAGGGATGAAGTTTGCCGAGAATGGCTATAAAGACGAGTTACTATTCGCCTTGTGCACACAAACCTATGAGTAATCATGTTTGTAGTTGTTATGAATGAACTCACGCCGCCATGATTGGGTCGCTTCACGTCACAGCGCTTTGCTTGTAAAATAAAATTCGAAAAGAAAAATAAAGCAAGGATATAAAACAATGAAAATAATGTACAGATTGGTTGGATGAACGTTACGGATTGCCAACTTCGTTATTGCTGTTTCTACATATAAAATCTTCTGAGTTTTGTATCTATTAATGTCCTCTACAGAGCGATTATCACACCTTTTGCAATTCAAATAACACTATTTACCTCCCTTAGCCAGTGTTATTTTCCGACAACTGTTTGATCAGCAACTTTTATAAAATACATTAGAAAAAAGCCCATACTTCTTTCGTTTGATTTATAAACGTTTTCTGGGAACTTTTTTTACAGAATTTTATATTTGTGAGCCAAAAAATTCTAATGTGTTAGCGAAGATGACAAATTGTTTATTCTTAAAGGAGTGAAAGGTACAGAAAAAATGTCGATTCAAAGAGAGACACTTAAAGTATATGAATGAGAAAATGAAACAGAAACTTAAAAAAACGGAGTGTTTACAAAAGAAAGAAAGAAAGAAAGAAAGAAAGAAAGAAAGAAAGAAAAGAGACAGATGGTGCATATTTGAACTATTAGAGGAAGTAAAAACGAACGTCTAATTGATGAATGATGTTTCAGAACAGATAACAAGAAAAAAGTAAAGAACGTGTATAAGAGTCTTGAGATAACAATACTTCCCCTTCACCAACTAATACGCATCTCGGTTGGCCGGTCATGTGACCCTCAACAGCCAATCAACGAAATCCTATCTTTACAGTGGAGCAATCTTTTGATAGACACCGAGGAAAGAAAATGTGTAGAACACTGATAGACGCAGTCTTTTGCAACAGGACGTGCCGGACTTGTGAATAAAAACAGTCTTTTGCAACATCCACTAGTTTTTCTTTTCAGAGTCGGAGTGAAGGTATGTAAGACATTTATTTACTTTGTTAGCACGTTCTCTATCTAGAAAATAAAAACTTCATTTACGTTCTTTTGACTTTATCTCTCTAGCTGTTTAAATATTTGTGTAATTTTCTTTTCCGGTGGAGGAAATTGCCAAGGTAACCAAAATATATATTTTACAAACCAAGACAAGTAATGGTGCTTGAATGAATTTAGAGAAAGAACAGAGAAAACAAAAGATATTTTTTAAAAATTAGTGAAGATAAATATGTAAAATTAAGAAAAACAAATATGCCATTGCACATATCCAACCAATCTCCTGTCAGTAATTCTTGATCAATGAAAATCCTTTTCTTCATAATTTCCAATATGTTCCAGTAGTATATTTAGCCGAGTTCGAATTCCAGTCGAATCTATTACATTCGCTTACGTGCTAATACCCTTGGGAAAGGTATGAATCCTCTTCTTCACTCACCCACCCCCCAGCTATGGGTAAATAGCAGGACAGACCGGGTTCTATAGCCTTGGATGGTAACTGGTCTACCGCAGAAAGAAATGGCAACCTACTAATTTTCTGAATTGTAAGAATAATCGTCACTCATGTATCTTTCGATACATGATCGCCTAAGCGTTTATCACGCATTCCACATAATTGACTGAGTATACTTATGTACTTGTGTGTCTCAACGACTACTGTGATGCGTCTAGTGTAGTATTCTGTAGTGGTAGTGTTTGTAGCTTCTCGCTTTCAGCTACCGCCGCTGGCTAGCAACAATGCGAAAAGGGGAGCCGAGTGCGTAAGTCTTCCCCTGACAGTATATAGTCTCCATCAGCAAACCCTATGTAGTGCCTCCTCGTGGCGACACATGGCAACCGAGCACCATGCGGACTCGGGCTAAACTACAGTGGACGGAGGAGGAGTTTGGCCCCCTTAACATGCGGCATGCAGGCCCACCGGTGTGTGGACACGCCCTGGTGCCTTTGAACCAAATCCCAGCTATGGGTTAAATAGCTCCACTGCCTTGTGGAAATCTTCGGAGAAGAAAAGGCTAAGGAGTAAACCCTACAGAAATCCGGAGTGGAGCCCCTAAGGCGGATCGACGGCACTCTGTGCTACCTTCCGGTAACTCCTGCAGCCGCGCTGGTACCAAACTGTATTGGTTCATCCTTTCCTTTGGACTCTACTAGCAAGGCTGAGAGAGGGAACTAGACGTCCGGGCAGCCCTAGTTCTCCATACATCCCGCCCAGGCTCGTGGCGCACTGGAGACGACACTCCATTGCGCTACTCCTTCGTCTCCCGAGACGGACGGATGCCGAGCGATACTTATATACAATGTAATTCTAAATTAAAATCGCTAGGAATACATTTCCAGTATGCTATTTTCAGCTCTATACTGTCAGAAATTCTTGCATTAATTCCTGACCACTGTCAATCTTTTACTTTCTTATTTTCAATGCATAAAATACACATTGACTGTTCAAAATTGTTAAATCATGATTCACAAAGCAAATTAAGATTTTAACGATTACAAAATTCAATGATTAAATCATTGAATTTTACTTTTCTTTTTTCGTTTCAAGACTTGTTCCTATCATTGCATCTTTGTAACATTCGGACGCTAACAATGGTCGACTCAAGCAAATGCATTAAGTATTAAGTTTATATTTATATCAGGTAAATGTAAAAAAAAAACATCGTTAACTATCAAAAAAAGATAATGTCTACGGTGAAGAGCAGCATCAGATATAACGTCTTTTTTTTCTTATTGAATAATTGAATTTCAGTTTGCACGAACGACCCAAGAATTAAGTCACTCAGTTTTACTAAAAAAATATTTGAGACTATAAGAGAAATGTTTCGAGTTTGCTGACATCTCCCGCTGCGGTAAATTCCAATGCAAAAATACAGTAGAATCCCTCATATCCGGAATCCCTCATATCCGGAATCCCGCATATCCGGAATCCCACATATCCGGAATCCCGCATATCCGGACATGATTTTGATGGGTATATTTGAACTATTTGCATGATATGTAACTGATTTGAAATTTGTTTTTCAGAAAATTTACTTTAGATAATTTCTTATGCTTATTTCCCCCTAATGGCTTGTATCAGTGAAAAAAGATGAATAAGAGGGAAATAAAAAGTTATCATAAAATGAAGATATTTTAAACAGACTAGACGCTGGTGAAAGTTCATTATAACTAATGGCTGAGTTCAACATAGGAAAGACAACACTGTATAATATAAAATCTTCCAAAGAAACTATTCTCCAGCGTTGACACTGTCACAATGAACAAGGAAATAAAAAACATGATTGAGATGAAACCTGAACTGAAATTGAAAAAGCTATTGAAAAGGTTATCAGTTTTATGGAAAAAAAGCCAGCATTCAGCTATGAAGATTGCAATAACGAACGGAGAGTTAAGAAGTTTCTTTCGTTTAAAAATTTCAAGAACAGAAGCAAAACAAAATGCAGAAAAAGTTGAGAATGACATTAGAAGAGAAAGAATCATCATTCAACCGCGATTAAAAAATCCTCGTTACATTATTTGTTTTGCATACGTGGCAGACTTAATTTAATGAATTTTCATTAACATTACGTAATTTATTTATTTTGTCCTTAAAATCAATTCCGTTATATTTCACTCACCATTAGATTACTTTGTTTACTATAATACACTGAAAATAAATGTTAAACCTGACTTCAGTTCTTTTATTTTAATCTGAATATAACTCCTCATATCCGGACTCTGTAACTAATTCCTCATATCCGGAAGGCCTTCTTAGTCCGGTTGTCCGTGATATAAAAATTAAACTTCTTTGGGTACGAATGAGACTTGAAATCAAGTAGCAACATTTTTAAAATATCATGAATGGTGCTGAAAAGTCTTTGACCTGACTCACTTCCCTTAATTTAAGGCATTGAGTTTAGTAGTGAAATAGAAGCACATTAAGAACAGTCTGGAGAGTCAAAAGAGTTCCCTTGACAGTGGAAGATGCTCGTGAACATGGACACCAGCCATGCATGTGGACATTAGAATCCTTCCGAAATAAAGAAAGATAGGATGTCTGGAGAGTGTTCCAAAAGAAACGATTCCACTCTGCAGTAGTTGGTAGGAATACCACGAATGTTAGAGAAAAAATAGTTGAAGTAGTTTTGGTGTTTTTTGTTTTTGTTTTTTAATGTTTTTGGCGGGTTGGTTAGTTTTACTTGTTTGTTTGCTTTTGGTCACGGTATGTTATAAACGTGGCAAAAAACAAGGATAAAAGTAGCTGCCGGTTGTCTAAGGTAATATGAGCTGGCAGAGAATTGACGCAGGCTGCAGCATAGTGTGGCCTTGGGGTTGACCACCAGAAATGCTTGCAAGAACACCTTTCCATGTGCGATATGGCATTGCAATAACCCTATATATGCGACTGTTAATCAGAGCAGTTCTCTGGGCACCATCCAAGAGTTTTGGCTCTTAACTACCAGTCGGGGTGTAGCAACCAAAACACTGTCAACTCGGAACTCTCAGTATCAGGAGTAGTAGCCACTAGCTTGTCATATCACCAAAACTTCATGACAGTCACCTTTATTAAGGCCTCAGAAGAAGGAGCTGAAAACCCCATCCTAAACAAGAAACAAGGGATATACATCTAATCCTGTTCAAAAGATGGGGGTGGGATATGGAACGGGTGATAGAACTATCTACTCCTGTTTAAAAAAAATAAAATAAAATAACAACAACAACCAAACAAAATAAAAATAAAAATAAATAGATTAGATCAGGGGTCGGCAACCTATGGCACGCGTGCCACACTTGACATGCCAAAGAAAATGACGTCACGAAGAAATGACGTCACGAAGCCGGAAATGACGTCACGAAGTCCGAACCAATAACTACTACAATGCAAAGAAGATATTTAACTATTTCAAAACTACTTACTCGTTCCCCCCTCCTTCTAAGAGCACCGCTAATAAGGACACCAACTAATAGACAAGGAAACCTTTCTATGAACCATACAAGGGCGAAGGTCCCATTAATAATAAAAACTTTTAAAAAACTTTCAAAAACAGTTTATTTCTATTAATGTGGTTTACATATTATTGTATATATTACTATATAAAATATATCGTAGAACAGGTATATTGACCTTGAGATGTATAAAAATTATGTATACTGTTGGCACACTGAATGATTTTAAAACCCTAAGTCGGCACATAGCGAAAGGTTGCCGACCCCTGGATTAGATCATAGAATATTAGCGAAAAGACGTGTATATTTAGGAGTAGAGTGTTACGAATTGAATTAAGACGATTCCTCCTCTTTCCATTATCGTATCTCCCCATGACTTAAAGAAGAAAATTTAGGAGCGGAGCTGCGTTGTCGGATTTAGAATTAAATGCAGATACACGCGCTAGGGTAGGTTCCTTAGGGAATAGACAGTATGATATTACCTACTGTTTTAACTTGACATAAGTTCAAATATCCGCTACCAGAACCAAGTCGGTAAAATCATAATCTATACAAGTTAAAATTAAAACTAAAATTAAAAGTGTTAGATACCTCTGTGAAGCCTCTGAAGAAATCCTAGTTTAGCATCATCTTGGAATATCATCCCAGATAACTTATTTTCAAAATGCCTAATGTCCAAATGCCAGGATATATACAGTTGGTCTTTCTTTTTCTTTACCTTTTAAATTTATATTAGACTCTATGTGTTTGATGCTGGGTGATTTTACATAGTGTTTGTTTTTCTTTTCGTAGAGACGTGTGAGTATATATAATGGAACAAACTTGTTAACGTTTTATACCATTAAAAGAAACAATGTCAAAACTCAGCCCAAAAGTCAAATAAATCCAATTTGCGCTTGCAATGACTTCTGAAGTCAGTATAAGAAAGTCTAATTGTTATCTCCCCTTGATATTTAGAAAGAAATTAAAAACTATATCTTTACCAAGAAAATAACGCCATTGCTAGATAAAAAATGAATTCAAATACTACAATTTAATATATTCAAAAGTGGCATGACTACAGAGGGTAGACGCCAATCAATGTAATGCGTCATCAAAAAATTGTAGACTTATATATACGTATGATTAAGTGTGGCTCTGGTCATAAAAAAAAAATATTTGAAAATGCTACTTCCTAGACTCAGTAAAAACAATCAAAAAGTAAAAACCGGGCGGGTCAAAATGTTCTTCTCTTTTACCGGGTGCTCGTAAGTTGACAGATGAAATGATTTTTTTCTGCTTTGAAGAATTTTTATCCCAGCTTCATTTTCTCTGCAAGCAATATTTCGAATAAATATGTATCTTGACATTCCTTACCAGTAAGACGACGTCACCGATATAAAAAGAAAGACAACGTTGTACGTACGAGTGTCAAAACGGAAATTTTAAGATTGACGCTATGGATGTTTCGCAACGTTTAGTATTTTTTTTGAATGAACAAAAAAGGTAAACAACAGTTGCATATATTCAGACATATTCAAGGGCACCTCGAGGCGGTGTAATGGTTAACAAGCTTATCTCGCTAGAACAATTACGACTGAGTAATGAGTTCGATCCTCATTGGGTACCCCATACATTCGGCCCTGTGCCACATCTAAGCTACGCTTAGGAAATCACTATTCAGACAGATTCAAAGAGATTGGCTAAAAAAAAAGGTAAACGTTTCTTATATATTTCTTCCTTTGAAATAGAAATGTTGATTTTAAATGAATTCATTATTTCTCATTTCTTGTCTAGAGTACGTAGTTCTTTTTTTCATTTAATAATTTCCTGATAAAAACAATCTTTCAATTTTCAATTTTTCCTATAATATATTGAGTCGTGAGTAATTCTCGTTTTGAGGAACCAACTGTAATAACGCATTCATCATCCTTCAGTCAAACCCAAATAAACGCCAGACGATCATCTATCTTATATGACTGACGAGGTAGTTTTTTCCCGAAGTACATTGCCATTTCTTTCTGCGGTAGACCAGTTGCCTTCCAAGGCTACAGAACCCGGACTGTCCTGATATTTACCCATAGATAGCGGGGGAGAAGAAGAGGGTTCATACCTTTCCCGAGAGTATTAGCAGTTAAGTGAATGCAATGGATTCGACTGGAATTCAAACTTGGATCTCTGATTCCTCAATTCAAACCGCTTACTTCACCGTGCATCATCCTTACCATTTCATAAATATATTATAACAGATGATGAAAAGAGAATTGTATACAACAATATTCGATACAAAAGCAATTCATAATCGATCCCAAAGGCTGAGTTCCATGGAAGAAAGATAATATTGCTCTTCTGGTGCAATCATCGGTGTATTTTTCATTTAAAGTTGTTAAAACGCAACGAAATACTTAATGCGCATGCGTACGTCCAGCAGATGTAAAGCGTTCATAAAAGTTTGGTTAAAAAGCAACCTGGGTTCGTCAATAAGAAAAATGGCTATTCTCCTCCATGATAAGATAAGGCCGCATACGGCAAAAAAAAAAACTCTCTTCTCCCACCAGCTATGAGTTAAATATTCACTCCAAAAACAAAAACAAAAAAGAATTATTCTTACAATGCAAAATACGTTTCAGCTTTAAATGACGCACGAAGGGTTGATAAGCCGTAAAAAAACAATCAAAAATACTACAATCAGCATACAATAAGGACAACACAAGAAAACATTTTGAACGCTGTTGGTCTGTTCTATCTCAAGCGCCATATTCACCTGACTTTGTACCAACGATTTAATAAAGAAAAATTTCTCTAATGAAAACAAGAGTTCATCGAAAACTTCTTCACATTAAAACCTGAAAATTTCGTGTATGAACACAAAAAAAATAAATAAAAACCATAATCACAGTTCTTTGTCAGTCGTCTTTAACAAAACTTGTATAAAAGAAGGATTGCTGCACAAATACACAATATATATATATATATATATATATATATATATATATATATATATATATATATAAATATAAAAGTGAACATAGAAGTCAACACTCAGAGGCGACAGTCTGTTTCATGCTAGTGCAATCGTCAGGCAACTAGTCAATAAATATAGCACACTTTTAAGACTATATTTCTTCATATATATATATATATATATATATATATATATATATATATATATATATATATATATATTGGTATGGAGGAGACTCAGAATGAATGCTCGACGGAATAAAGCAACCAAGCAACTGGAAATATTATAGAGAAAATAAACATTAATATAATCGTATATTTTTGCATCATTGCTGAACTTATGCAATAACTACTATTTCATTTAGTACGCAACTTTAAAACTTATTTGAATTCTTGATAAATTCGTTTATCCTATAATGACCAAACCTAAACAGCTCTGTCCTGCCAGCTGACTATTGCAAATAATAATTAGGCTAAACACTTACTACAATGCCTCCTCAAACGTTTCTAAACAATTCCAGCAGAGGAAAAGAGAATGAGCAAAAGAAACTGAAGAACAGCTGCGCAAGAGAAGGAGAGAAAACGCAGAAAGGCATACAACTTTACGAGCGTCACAGAGTCAAGTACAAGGGTATCTAAGCGAGCTGCATCAGCAAGACAGCCTGAAACTCAAGGAGAAGCTGGCAGAAGACGTGGATTAGATGCCCAAAAATAAAGACGTAAATTAAATACTCGACGTACTGCAGCAGCGAGACAGTCTAAATTATTCAAGCAAAAGATGACAGAAGACGTACATTAAATATTTAACGGAATGCAGAAGCCAGAGAATACAAGAAGAAACTGAAATGAGACAGACCAGGGAGGCCCAGAAGACTGCAGCTGCCAGACAATCTGAAATTCCAGAAATAAGGGAGTCTCAGAATGAATGCTCGACGGAATACAGCAAACAGGCAACTGGAAATATTATACAGAAAATAAACATTAATATAATTGTATATTTTTGTATTATTGTTGTTTGATATAATACTTACAAATATTGTAATATTCATATGTTTATAGTTTTCCTCAATCTCTTATTTAATTCATTTATAGACCAAAATATAGAGATCACAGATCAGAATGTTATATGCAACCATGATGATAATGGCCTGGAGGAAACACCTCATGTTCTACATGAAAATTGTTAGTCCTTTCTATTGCGTTACCTGGATGGATATAGCTGTATGACCTCCATGAATGTTAACAGGCATTTATCAATAATTATTGTTCAATACTCTTTAATCAATATCTTTCAAAACCATAGTACAATTTTGGCAGCTTCTTCCAAACACTGTCAACGACGAGTATTTTTGCTAGTATATATATGTGTGTATGTGTGTGTATATATGTGTGTGTGTGTGTGTACATATATATATATATATATAATGCCCTCCGTAAATGACGTACGGATTCCAGTCTCTCTCTCTGCAAGCAACTAATGAGTGATTTTTTCACCGGGATGCAAAAATCTTTATTCGCGCGTCCACGTGACGGCATCCAATGTACAAGTATTAAAAACTGTGTAATATATATTACAATATTATATTTTACATACATTCGTATATATACGTGTGTGTAAGTATGTATATCTGTATTCTGCATACATGCGTGCAACACCATAAATTGAGACGATTTATTTGAGTTTTTTTAGTATTTGGTTTTTTGTTTTTTTTATTGGTGGGGGTTCGTATCAATTACATTTCACAGACCCTCATCTTCAAAACGTGAAGATGCATCATGGTGTGCTAAGCCTGTCTTTATTGGCTGTTTTTCTCTGTACAAGTGATGGTATATTCGCCCATGTCCTTGAAATAACACGGAAAGGTCGTCATTTCTCGCAAATAAATATCGGTCACGCAAGGCCCAGTATGAATTCCCGCTTTGATATTTTACCAATTTCCAAAACAATTTATAATTTTCTAATTAATGTTTCCCATTTCGAATGTTACCCGGATCTTATCTACAAACGGACAATTCAAAAGACGCCTCAGCCACATCACCCCTCTTTCTGATACCCACTTTCTATCCATCCTAATTTCTACGTTCTTCGATTTTTCTCACTTGTCCCCATATATTTCCACATTTTTTTATACTTTATTTTCATCATTTGTTTGGATATAAAATGTTCCAGGGAAAGAATTTAATTACGTGTATAAGGCTGTTTACGCCTATTTCTAATATAAATTTCTCATACTAAATTCATCTAATACAAGGCTCGAGAGACCCTCAAAGTAGAGGCTTACTCTTGAAATTGTTACTTTAATTTTAATCCAAGTGGAAATCGTCCTGGGTACGACGTTAAACTGCATCCAACAGCAAGGCCTCTGATCAGGAGGTTTTGAGGAAGCGTGGAACCACCTCTTAATTGCTGGTGTTCCCAGGTCCGCCCCGACCCGGGGTGGTAGCACCTGTTGGGGTCCCAACTATGGAAAAATAGTGAACTTCCAGGTCTTTTCCAGGACATTGAAACAATGATGTTGCCAACTACACTTTTTTGAAACAATGATGTTGCCAACTAATACGTTTTTGAAACAATGATGTTGCCAGCTATACGTTTTTGAAACAATGATGTTGCTAACTTTATCCTTAAATTACGTTTGCAAAGTATATATATTTAGTAAATATGTGGAAACTGGATCTGGCATTAAATAACCCATAGTGGTTGATATGCCATAAACCCCAAACAACCAACCAACCAAGTGGAAATTGTCGGAATTGGAGATTACGAGGCGTTGGTTAGATAGCAATTAACCCTTGATTGGAAGAGGTTAATATTGTTGAGTTTAGGGAAGCATCTATGAGGGAGTCTATTCCGCAAAGCAGCAGTTCATGATAAAGAAAAAGCTGTCTGAGTGGAACTTTCTCCTAATAATTGAAATACGAGGAAAATGAGGGCGATTCGACTCGGTTGAAGCAGTATGTCGTGTCCTAGCTCAAAGGTTTGAAATAGTGGATCTAAAGACTGGAACTCAACTAAACATTTGCCATGGAAATAGCGATAGAGTAGCGTTAGACTTTCGACATTTCTCCCTAGAAAACTGCCTAAAAAATTTTGAACCTGGAAAGTGAGGTTTTATCAGCTGCCGCCCAGATATCGTAGCAATATCCCATTTCCATGGAAATAGTAATAGACTAACCACCAGCTTGCGACAGTGCAGTTGCGTGGAAAGAGATGTATTTTATGCGGCGTCTATGTAAAGTATGCAACAACTTAATATTATCAAGACATAGTCTATTCAAAGTAATTATCTTAGAGCCTCCTACACGTAACCCACTTTTCAAAATAATCTGAAATATCTTCTTTAGGGATCGTCATCAGTTGCCTCGTCAATGTCTCTTTAGTCCTAAACCTTGTCTGTGGTATCAACGGCTGTCAAACTTACCTGGTACAGGTAAGGTTTATCATCTCTCGGTTGTGTCTCTGTCTTCGGGGAGAGTGCGACTCATTGTGGCTCTGTCCGCGTACAGAGACGCAGCTGAGGAAAATAAATACTGTAAGGTGCCCGATCCCGGAGAACAGCTACTGACCCACCATTGCACTAAAGAGGGGGTATCGGTAGTCATACCGGCGCCAGCGCAAACAATGGTTGTGGGGGCTGGGCAATTTTTGTAGAACCGACTCCCGAGGGGATGATTCGCCGATCATTACAATCTTAACCACTTTAAGTCTAGGCTCAACTGATATCTCTCCTATATACTCTCATAATCTACCCTTACTTCCTCCTTTTATGTCCCTTTCAGTAACTTGAGTAGCTCTTGGGACTTGGGTGAACATTTAATTAAAAAAAAATGAATAAACACACGAGAAAGATATACGAAGATTTAATAATACTTGGTTCAATAATGAATTTAATCCAACAGTAAGTCTATTATTTACTTATTTCTGTTTACGAATCATCTATAACTATCTATTTTTCTAGTAAGTCAATTCTATCTCTGGACTAACGTGATATAAAATAACAACCGTGTCTTGTGTGACGTGTCCCTCTTATCAGTTTTCGTTTGAAAATATCCCTTACTACCCATAAATAGTTTATGCTGATTCAGCAATCACGAATAATCTTTATCCTTTTTTCGAGAAAACATTAGAAAATATTTATATTTTCAATTTGCCTTCTTTAAGTAATGATGAATTCTTTTTAAGGTTTTAAGCTGATTATCAGAGAACTTTGCGAATCAGTGTGATAGCGGCTTTGATGAGCAAACAGCCGATAGTCAATCTTTTTCAAACTGGACGCTCCTTGAACATTGAAGCTTCGGAACGTGTGACTCAGTTTAACAAATATCTATGATATAAATATTTTATACACATTTCAATATACCGTCTCGTCATTTTATATGGATTGTTTATTTATATTTAATATGCGTTGTTTTATTTATATGATAATGATTTCTAAAATGATGATTCTTTCGTCGCAAGGAGGGCTTCCGGCCATATCACGTTGAAACACCGGCTCTCGTACGAGCACCGAAGATAAGCAACGTCGGGCTTGGTCAGTACTTAAATGGGTGACCGCTTCAGTTGGTTGGTTTTGTTTAGCGGCATATCAACCTTTATGGGTTATTTAGTGCTGAGATCTAAACATAGGGTGACCCCAAAAAACGGGAACATTTTAACAATCCAATAAAACCAAGAGTGATGGAAGAAAGATATTTAATTCATAGTAATTGAAACCTTAAAATATGCCATTTAAGAAACAATGATGGAATTTCATTTTTTTTAAATTACGTCCTGTAGATGGCGTCCTCGTACGAATGTACTCTTGAAATCTGCTGTTGAGATTCCTCATTGACTGCTGCAACATCTCAGCTGGGATACTGTGAATTTCATCTTGAATTCTCTGTTTTAACTCATCCAGAGTTCTTGGTCGAGTTGTGTAAACTTTACTCTTGAGATAGCCCCACAAGAAAAAATCACAAACGGATAAATCTGGCGATCTAGGAGGCCAGGCAACGTTACCGAATCTTGAGATCACACGGTTACCGAACAATTCTCGTTACTAAAATGGCGAAATGTTTACTTGCTCAAGGTCACTGTCTCGCAGTGTTGCCACTTGCTCATGTCTGGCAATACGCACTTCAAAAATTCCCGTTTTTTGGAGGTGACCCCAAAAAACGGATTTTATCCGTTTGTGATTTTTTCTTGGCTTCAACTGAATATATTTGGAATATATTTCGAGCACAATTGTATACCTTTAACTATAGAGAAAATGTATTTTTGGTGATTTTTCTATAAATAGGTATTTTCGCTATAAATAGGCAATTAGTATGTATTATTAGTAATTTTTACTATAAATAGGCAATTTTGGTAATTTGAGCTATAAATAGACAATTTTGGTAATTTTTGCTATAAATAGGCAATTTTGGTAATTTTTACTATAAATAGGTAACTTTGGTAATTTTTGCTATAAATAGGCAATTTTTGCTATAAATAGGCAATTTTGCTAATTTTTACTATAAATAGGCAATTTTGCTAATTTTGCTGGTATATTTTTTATTGCTGGTATATTATAATATAAAACGTATTGCTGGTATTTTTACTATAAAAACGTATTTCATACTTTCATAGTGTTTTGTTTTTGTTTGATAGTTCACTATTTGCCTATTGCTGGCATCCTAACCGTTGCTACCCCCTCAGGTTAGGGTGGACCTGGGAACAACAGAAATTAAGAGGTGGTTCTACGCTCCTCTAAACCTCCAATCTCCCGATCAGAGACTTTGCTGCCGGATGGAGTTTACCGTGACCCCTCGAGAATACCAGGTGCAGTAAGCTTGAATGTGTGGGTTGTGTAATGGATAACGGCTCGGGATTGGATATCGGAGTGACGAGTTCAAATTCCAATCGTGTTCGATATATTGACTTCCGCGCAAATACCACTGGCGAAAAGTAGGGATCCAGCTCTTCTCTCCCCAACTATGGGTTAATTCAGACTTCTTTCAGTAAAACATTATTATCTGAAACAATTCTTACTATTCCAAATGATTTTCTGGCTTTAAATAACCTGAAAATATTGGTAAACCGTAAAAAACAATCAATCAAAGTCAGTCATCTAGGAGTCATTATCATACAAAAGAAACAACCTAAATTGAATAAAATATCTTTCTTCAAATGAGACATTATACAGAAGTATGCATAAAATATTGAATATGTATAAAATATTTAATATAGATTCAAAACACCACGTATTAATATAGATATAACACACACTCACACACACACATATATATATATATATATATATATATATATATATATATATATATATATATATATATATATATATAGGCAAATGTAAAAGAACGAAAAGAATATAAATTCAAAGGATCAGAACATTAATTTATAAAAGGGCTCAATACAAGAGTACAGCAATAAGTATTTATTATAACCTAAACGAAACATCTTTAGACGTCGAAACAAAAATGCATTTGTGTCGTGGTAACTTGCATGTTCCAATGTAAAAGTTTATAATATATATATATATATGTGTGTGTATATATATACATATATCAATGGCATAATACATACATATATATCATATTACATTTCTTCTTATTTTACCTTATATATATATATATATATATATATATATATATTACCTTATTATATATATATATATATATATATATATATATATATATATATATATATATATATATATATATATATATATATATATATAGGTAAGATGAAAATGAATAGAGTACAATTCCAACGTTCGTAACATTTAATTTAAAAGAGGGCTCAATACAGAGTTGAGCAATATTATTTAGTTTTGGGATATCACATCGAAAACGTGTAAAATTGCTACACAATTGCAGTCGTGTTTCAACACATATCAATGCGTCTCATGAAGCTATTGCAAATTACTGGCGAGGGAACGATTCATGTGGATTTAAAAGCAAAATCCAACCACTTTTTAGGGAAAAAAAAGGTTATACGGCTTGAGGGCTTTACCCTGATCAACCAATCATATATGACCTAGGTTAAATTTAAAGTAAGCGAAGAAGCAAAAGTTAAAATTAAAAATTATTTTTTATATAAATGGGTCATAACCCACAGATTGACAGCTAAAAGCAGCCAGACATTTACTTCAAACTGATACAATATGGTTACATAAATTATACAAAACAGACATTCCATTTTCCTAAAATGTAAGAGGAGGGTAGAGAGGTAATTTAACTAAATGCTAAACAAGTTATATGCTTTGTGAATTTCCTACATAAAATTTTTGGTAGTTGATAAATAAATAGCTTCTTTCAGAAACTAGTAAATCATTTAAATGTATAGAATTAGTTGGTAAATAAAGATTCTTTACATAAGATGTTAATAACACTAATTAATCTATCTAAAATATAAAAAATACCAATACATCCGTACAAGATGTTATACTACCAGAAGATTAATACAAAATTATATTAAATACAAATTAATCCTACAAATAGAAAAAGAAAAAGATTAGCCATATATGGTGCAACGCAGTCAACTAAAAATATAAGAAAAAGCAAAAAATTCAAAAATCAAATTCCAAAGTTTAACTAAATTGTAAGGTAAAAGTTAAACAATGTTTACAATTTACTGTTAATTCACTTCTTTGATTTAATAAGGAATTTTTATTAAATCTGATAATTTCCAATTGTTAATGTAAGCACAGAAGATAGGGTTCATATAAATATCTACATGTCCTGGCCGTTTTTAAAATTTTCCAGGAGTCTTATTATCATTTTTAATATCCAAAAATATTTAGAAAGTGATGTATTATTTCTGTAAGTAATATTAGTGAAGAACAAGATATGCTGATACCACCCATTCTTGAAAGAATTCTTAGTACTACCAATATAGAATATCTCAACCGTCGGATTCTTTATTGTAGAGATAGTACAAGATAAACAAGAGATCTAGTGAAACATTTGTTTGGCAATGAGCATTGGTCAGAATTCCTACAATTACATTGGCCAGTATCATTAATAATATTTATCTTAGAACGTGTATTATGAACCAGATTATTACATTGGTTTAAAATTTTACAATCTTTCTCAAGATTATTGGTGTAGCGATAACTTAGTTTTAATGTAATTTACAATCGCCTTTTGAGACACGTTGACACGAGATATGCGTTGAAACACAACTACTTTTGTGTAGCAATTTTACATGTTTTCGGTGTAATATCCTTATATATATATATATATATATATATATATATATATATATATGATGTGATGTAATGGCTGGCCGCTCGTATTTGAGTTCGCCTTCTTTCACCCACAGAGCCCATCTGTTGTTTATACTACAATTATGCTGGGAGAACCTTAGTTAGGAAAGAGCGAATTATCTAGCGTGATCAGCAATCTGAACAAGGCCAGTACGTTCAATCACTCGGTCATGCTGACTTTTGAATTCATGCTAACACAACCATCGACGGGTTCCAAACAGTTTAACTCAGAAGACTTCGGTCAAACCGTGATACGATTCTGAGGCACTTTTTAAAGGTTCCGCGCTCTAGGATAGCCTCCTCAGGGATCGATAACATCAAAAAGTCACCCTCCCAGACAAATCGGCTACGGTGAGATTCGTACCCGCGTCTAGTGTCCGGAAAGCGAACATTCAAAATACAGAGAGAGAGAGAGACACACACACACACATATATATATATATAGAGAGAGAGAGAGAAAATAAGTCATTTATAGAAAGTGCACTAATTTCTGAATTTTTCAAAGTAAATCTACATACAGATTCATACAGCATACCGCCTTTCTAAACAAAATGTGGGAAATTTAAAAACAGCATTGTTAAAATCAAAAACATAGGCGGTTGAAAACTGAACAAAGTCGATTCGATTTTTTTAGACTCATCAGAGACGAAAGATTTAAGATTTAAATTTTGTAATGCGTCCCTGCATCTTCAACGTTTCTCTCAATGTATAGCCATAACCGACTTTTGCCACTTTTCGTTCCCTTCCCTTTCCTTACATTCGATAAGTGACTCACCTGATTTTTTTTTACTTAAAAATTTTTCGACTATTATTTTTGGGGTCAAACTAATTTTTAATCTTACTAATATAAAGACCTCTTCCCGACCACCTAGTAAAA
Organism: Acanthosepion esculentum; assembly: GCA_964036315.1. Taxonomy (NCBI): domain Eukaryota; kingdom Metazoa; phylum Mollusca; class Cephalopoda; order Sepiida; family Sepiidae; genus Acanthosepion; species Acanthosepion esculentum. Next base: position 147,900,032 of record OZ038475.1, read on the forward strand.
AAGTTTACTCACCCTAAGCTATTCTATTGATAATTATAATTTTGGATATAAATGAGATTTAGGGAAAAACTAAAAAGTGACTCACTTATTTCATGCAACTAGTAATCACTAGAAACAGAACCGAACAGCTTTAAATAAAGAATAATAGAGGTATAATTTATTTATAATAGGTAATATAGTTTCAAATATTTAATAATCTATGGGTCCTCCTTTATTTTGAATAACCTTTTCAACCCTTTTTGGCATTGACAAATCTCATCTTCAAGCATTGAATTCCATTCGGATATGAAATTCACAATCTTTTAAGGGGTCTCCCCTTTTCACACAAATGGACTCGCCCAAGGTATACATATACTACTACCAGTGAATACCCGAAGTGTGAAGGAGTCGAGACGGAACGACAGAAGAGTAGTAGAGTTCAGTAGTAGTAGAGTAAGTCACAGTTAGCGATCACGTAGCCTCAGTAAGGAGTCATACCGCGATACTTCAATACCAAGACAGTATATATATATTATTGCTACTAACCCGCATTCCTGGATCTACTAACCCGTATTACCAGTTTGTATTATTACGTTAATACATTTATTTTCCTTATCCATTCCTGGCGTTTGTTATTCATTGATATCGGATTTCATCCCGGAATCCACAACAAATTTGCGACGAGGATTTCGAACTCACACGGAGAAGAACAAAAAACAATTCTCCCTCGTCGACAACAAATTGGCGACGAGGAATTCGAACTCACACGGGAAGGAAATCGAAACAAAAGTCTCCCTCGTTGCCCACAACAAATTGGCGACGAGGAATTCGAACTCACACGGGAAGGAAAACGAAACAAAATTCTCCCTCGTTGTCCACAACAAATTGACGACGAGGTATTCGAACTCACACAAAAAAAGTCTCCTTGGCCGTTTTTTGCCAGTGTCCACAACAACTTGGCGACAAAAGATTTACAAGGACTAAAATACGGAAAAGCGAGTTTTTCGTGAGACTTTTATCATGGAGGATTTTTAAAATATTTTAGTAGAACTTGTAAAATGCCAAAATGAACAGCAATTACAACTCCAGGAAAGAATGGAAGAAAAATGGCAAAAACAATTACTACAAACGCAGGAACTAATATTAAAGGTAGCTGGTAACAAACAACAAAATATCGAAAAAGAGGCGACTTTTTCCCAAGACGCAGTGTGGAATACGATAGAAACTTTCAAATACTCTCTAGAAGAGGAAAAAAATTTCGGGGATTATTTTAGACGCCACGAAGACATCTTTAACATCGATTGTCAAAACTGGACAGAAGCAAAGAAGCTACGTCTGTTGCTCAGAAAACTAGGAACAGAAGAATACACAAAATTTGTGGATTACATTCTGCCAAAAAAGACGAACGAATTAACGTTTGACGAAGAAGTTACATGTCTTACAGAGCTGTTCAGTCCAAAAACGTCACTCTTTCACAAGAGGTGGAAATGTCTTAACCTGGTAAATGGCGAAAATGAGGACTATTTCACGTTTGCCGCAATCGTGAATAAACATTGCGACGACTTCAAGTTGGCAGAATTAACACCGGACAATTTCAAGTGTCTCATCTTTGTTCAAGGCTTAGTCTCGGCAAAAGAATGCATTCAAAACTACAAAATGAACCTGGACTAACACTACAACAATTATCAGAAAATTGCCCAAAATGCCTGAGTATAAAGAAAGACTCGAAGAACATTGAGGAGTCAGGAGTATCACATATACGTAAGTTAAACAAAAGTTTACGTTCTTCATCCTCTCCGGAAAGAAAACAAAAATTCTATAATAAGGGAAAAAGTACAACATATAGTGCAAATTATGACGAAAATCAAAGCATATATAAGCCCCCCCCCCAATCTGCATGTTATCGATGTGGAGGACTACACTGGAATAAGGATTGCCGTTTTAAATATAAAAACTGTCTTGTGTGTGGAAAAACGGGGCACAAGGCATCCCAATGTAGGAACAGAAAAGCTACTAGTAGGATAAGAGCTACTAGGATGCATGACGAAGACAATACCAACATAAGGAAATATGTGGAACTTGAAATCTTAAATAAAAAGATAAAATTGCAACTAGACTCGGATTCCCATCTAACGATAATTAACCTACAGACATGGAAAAAGCTTAACAGAACAACCATGCTAAGTCGGTGACAGGAAAGCGTATAAAATTCGAAGGAGAAATAATCGTAAATATTAAATTTCACGGGAAAACAAAAAAACTCAAGATATACGTAATGAAAGATACAGAAAATCTAGTGGGTACAGACTGGATGCAAAAATTTGACGTTTGGGACGTACCTATCAGCTCATTTTCCAAAAAGACGGTGAACCATCAGATACGACAAAGTTAAAGGAAGAATTACATAATAAATTTCCCGAAGTATTTGCGAGCTGGTTGGGACGATGCAACAAATTTACAGCTAGAATTGAATTAAAAGAAAACGTCCAACCAGTATTTAGAAAGATGCGAAACGTACCGTTTGCTACTATAGAAAAAATCGACAAAAAATTAGACAGACTTGAACAAACTGGGATCCTTTCAAAAATAGATTTTAGTGAATGGGCAGCACCAGTAGTCTATGTAAAAAAGAAATGAGGAGAAATCCGTGTATGTGAAGATTTTTCGACGGGGCTAAATAAGGCTATAAAAGACCATCATTACCCATTACCGAGCCCAGAGGAAATATTTACAAAGCTCAACGGCGGTAAGATATTTTCCGAAATAGATCTAAGTGAGGCTTATCTGCAAATCCCAGTACAAGAAGAGAGTACGAAAATTCTATGTATTAATACGCACAAAGGGTTGTACAAATTCAACAGACTACCAGAAATTTTTCAGCAGACGATGTACACAATGCTCACGGGCCAGAATTTTGCGACCGCTTATCTGGATGACATTCTAATTAAGAGCGACAATGTTGAAGAGCACACATCGCACATAAAGGAGGTTTTCAGAAGACTTCAGGACTTTGGGTTTAAAGTAAAAGGAAAAAAGTGTGATTTTTTCCTAAATGAAATTAAATACTTAGGCCATATAATTAATGAAAGTGGCAGGAAACCAGACCCAGAGAGGGCATCGGCAATTAAAAACATGCCTGAACCAAAAGCCGTTGCAGAATTACAAAGTTTCCTAGGCCTAGCTAACTACCATGGCGAATTTATTGATAATATGCATAAATTGAGGGCCCCACTAAATGAGTTACTAAAAAAGGAGAATAATTGGAATTGGACAGAAGACTGTAAAAAAGCGTCTAAGGAAACAATACAAAAATTAACTTCGGAGTTAGCACTGATACATTTCGATCCCGAATTAGAAATCATTATTGCAAGTAACGCGAGCTCACATGGGGTAGGTGCGTGTATTCTACACAAGATTCGGGGCGGTACAAAGAAACCCGCTACGCACGCATCTAGATCATTATTACCGGCGGAGAGAAACTATTCACAGATTGAAAAGGAGGCATTAGGCATAATATTTGCAATAACTCGTTTTCACAGATATATTTATGGGAGAGAGTTTACGCTCCAAACGTACCACAAACCCCTTCTAACGATTTTCGGTTCAAAAAAAGGTCTACCAGTCTATACAACGAACAGACTTTTAAGATGGGGAACTGTGTTACTAAACTACAATTTCAAACTTGAGTTTTTACCATCAAAGAAAAGAAAATTGGGCACGCTGATAGACCATCGCGATTAATACCGGCGAAAAGCGAACCGTTGGAAGACTCGGTAATAGCTGCATTACAAGCTGAAGATGAAATCAGTAAAGTGTTATACAATACAATAAAGGAACTACCTGTGACTTTGCTAGAGATAAGAAGAGAAGCGGAAAAGGATGAATTTAAAAAAAGGCAAAGATGTACCGACGGATAAAGCGATACAGCAGTTCCTCCAAATATACAGAATAACACCTAACGGGAACACACCATCTGGTCTTTCACCAGCGGAATTGTTGTTTGTCCGGAGAATACGGTCTGTGTTTGATAGATTATTGCCAAACAAGAACAAAAACCAGAATACACCTATTGTACCAAAGAGATCATTTAAACTAGGAGAACGAGTTTACTTTAGGATGTTCAGAAACAATATGGCTTACTGGGAGCCTGGCACAATAATTAACAGACTGGGAAATGTGATGTACACAGTACAAGGCGAAAAGTTTACCCATAGAAGACATATTGACCAAATACAAAAAAGCCGGGTTGAGTAGCCAAGATCGTCACCCGCAGACAATGACGATGCAGTGGACGCAATCTTTGAAGCTTTTGAGATTCAAAGACCACAGGAAGATACAGAATTTAGAAGGTCAAACAGGAAAAGAAAATTTACTGAACCTCTGATCCTCAACCATAAAAAATACTAACTCCCTATCTAAGGAGGGGGGTGTTAAGGGGTCTCCCCTTTTCACACAAATGGACTCACCCAAGGTATACATGTACTACTACTAGTGAATACCCGAAGTGTGTAGGAGTCGAGACGGAATGACAGAAGAGTAGTAGAGTTCAGTAGTAGTAGAGTAAGTCACACACAGAGACGGCGGCAAGCGTCACAGTTAGACTCAGTAAGGAGTCATACCGCGATACTTCAATACCAAGACTGTATATATATATTATTGCTACTAACCCGCATTCCTGGATCTACTAACCCGTATTACCAGTTTGTATTATTATGTTAATACATTTATTTTCCTTATTCATTCCTGGCGTTTGTTATTCATTGATATCGGATTTCATCCCGGAATCCACAACACAATCAAATCCTCTTTGTTGCTCAACTGCTTTCTCGAGAGCCTCTACTTTTTAATGCTCCATAAGTTTTCTATGGGGTTGAGGTCAGGAGATTGGGGCAGCCATGTCATAACACTCACCTGTTTCTTATCAAAGTATTCCTTCATCAATTTTGATTTGTGACAGGGAGCATTATCCTGCATAAAAATGAGCTTGAAAATTCTCTTGGACTGCTCGCTCCTGAGGGTCTTTTCAATAGGTTTTAAGAAACCAGTTCCATGAAAAGAAAAGCATCCCCAGAACATTATACTGAACGGATGCTTGACAGGACTTACTGCTAAATTCAAAGAGCTTTCAAAGCTTCTTCTTCGGATTTTAGATCGCTTATCCTTTGAATTTAGCTCAACTTTCGTTTCATCGGAGAAGAGAATACTTAGTAAAAAAAAATCAGGTGAGTTATTTTTATCGAACAGCACTGTATATATGATTGTATCACATTTAATCTGAAGTTGTCCTCTCAAATGACGAAGCGAAGCGCGCCACATTGATTTTTTCTATTTTAACATTCAATTTCCCACTATACACACACACACACACATATATATATATATATATATATATATATATATACATATATATATATATATATATATATATATATATATATATATATATATATATATATATATATATTATTCATAACGACAAAATTCGTAAAACCGATAAGTAAAATCCAAACATTTGGTATTACACAATCACTTCCCACATCGTCATATTTATCATACAATTAATATACACTTATAAGCCCAATTTTTAATACAAATTTAAAATACGCCAACATTTCAAGAATTGAATATAAATACAGACTTCATAATATATAGCCGTGACGTCTACACAACCAATGAAATCAAAACAGTCATAGAATTTAAAAATAGAAACATAACTCCGCATTATTCCACTTCCCAAAATCTCTGAAGCTAAATAAATAGCGAAATATTTTAAATTTAGATATTTTCCAACTTGTTCCATATTTAATCGACTCTAAGTAAATATGTCTGCAGCTCCTAACATGTTCATGTGCGTATATAAGTACATTTTTGAAAGTGTGTTACTGAATATGAAATGTTTCTCTTTATCCGTGTGTGAATTTCTGCTTTAGGGGCCATTTTTATTTCGTTCTTATTTATTAGCCGAGCCATGTATCTACGCATGCGCCTACCACGCACAACTGGGTCAATTCTGACAATGTCAAAAGCGACTACAAATTGGCCGTCAATTCTAATAAATTTGTGTTGGGAATATTTTGCTTTAAGGTATGTCTTCGTGGATATGCCTGGTTCTCGTTCAAATTGACTGAAAGGTCGATTGATTGTGAGGACAGAGGGTCAGAATTATGCTTGAGGAAGTAGAATCCTATGGCTATTTATTCATGGCTCAACAAAATGTAGAAGGCGACGCACACTTTTTTGACAGCAATATATATAATCTTGTAATACCTGTGGTATATACGAATTAGCGAAATTATAGTAGAAAGTCTATTAAAGTGTATCTAATATTAACTCTAAAATGATTATATATCCACAAATTCTCAACAATTCTTTTTTACTGGATTTTTTTTTCAAATGCTAAATTTAATACTTCTAAGATATAGATTAACTTGTGTAAAACACGTGATGTTATATAATATATACCATGCATTTTTTAATATCTGTCTATATCTCTGAGATGAGGTATTATGATTACTTGCATTATTTACATTATACGGACTGTTATCCTCATCTTCATTGCCATATTCAGAATGTTTCGGCCATTGTACGCTCCGCCCTTCTTCAGGTAATTGGAATTTCGAACCAAATCCTTTATTCCGTCTACTGGGGTAGATTTTTCTAGTTCCATATGCCATGCCTCTTCCAGATGTCTTAGTTATTTCCCTTTAACTGAACTCTCCAAGTTGGTTAGATCCAGTGACTAGACCCAAAGAGTTGTGAGTTCAATACCAGGTGACATCAGTGGTGAACCAAAAATTTGAGATGAGGTATTATGATTACTTGCATTATTTACATTATTCGGACTGTTATCCTCATCTTCATTGCCGTATTCACAATGTTTCGGCCATTGTACGCTCCGCCCTTCTTCAGGTGATTGGAATTTCGAACCAAATCCTTTATTTCGTCTACTGGGGTAGATTGTACTAGTTCCACATGCCATGCCTCTTCCGGATGTCTTAGTTATTTCCCTTTAACTGAACTCTCCAAGTTGGTTAGATCCAGTGACTAGACCCAAAAAGTTGTGAGTTCAATACCAGGCGACAGCAGTGGTGAAACAAAAATTTGGAGAATTGAATTAAAGGGAAATAACTGAGACATCTGGAAGAGGCATATAATGTAAATAATGCTTTTTTTTAATATGGCACAACGTCAAGTGTCGAGTGGAATATAGTGTTGCACTAGGTCTTATGCAATATTACAGAAATCGTTGACTGCATTGAAGATATTTACATAGGTGTAAAGTGTTAATATGTGTATTGTCAGAATACAGCTGAAATTATGCCTACTTATTGTTCAATATTCGACTAATTCCTATTTACAATATAAATAGTGGTATTTTGTTGATATTTTGCTTGACACAGCTAAAATTGGGACATGAAAAATTAGGGAAACATTAAAACGGTGTTACCAGAAACAGATTAATCCCATTGTCTAAAACGTTTATATGATTCATTGTCATTAGACCAGAAATTATTCAAACGCGTAAGCTGGTCGTTGTTATTTTTATCATAACCTTTCAACCAATTGATAGCATCTCAATGGTCTTGTCTAAAAAGGTACCATTGCAAAGAACTCAGTTAAATTTGGTTTTGGTTTGTTTTATTTTGTGGCATATCACCCTCAAATGCCAACAATTTTGTATGTATGTATATATATATATATATATATATATATATATATATATATGAATAAAAATTATTCTTTGTGGTTTGGTTTGTTTTGCTTTGTTTTATGGCATATCAAACTCAAAGGGTTATTTAATGTCAACACACACACACACACACACACACACACACACACACATATATATATATATATATATATATATATATATTTATATATATATATGAATAAAGAATTTTTTGTGGTTTGGCTAATTTTGCTTTATAGTATGTATTAAATATAAACAATATTTTTATTGCTGGTAATATTTTTTTACTTAAATGTATTGCTCGTAATAGTGTATTGCTTGTAATAATTATCTACAAAAATGTGTTGCTTGTAATATGTTTTCCTTCAAAAATGTATTGCTGGTAATATTTATTTTCTTCAAAAATATGATGCTGGTAATAATGTATTGCTGGTAATAATTTTTTTTTAATTTATTGCTGGTATTAAAACCTATTTTTACACTTTCATAGTGTTTTGACCACAGTTTGGGGGGTTAACTATTTGCCCATAGCTGGGACCTTAACAGGTTCTACCACCACGGGTCAGGGTGGACCTGGGAATACCAGCAATTAAGAGGTGGTTCTACGCTCCTCAAAACCTCCGAATCAGAGGCCTTACTGACAGATGTAGCTTATCGTCATACCCAGGATGGGAACTCAGTTACGGTTAAACTCATTACACAATAGCAATGATCTGCTAGACTAACGTACAAATGTCGTGGCAACCCTTTATAAATTTGCTAATGGCTGTGCAAATAATATAGATGATTTTGTTACTGAATTTAAAATCGAAATCCAAATTCTTATTCTGTGCTAATCGATTGAGTTCACTTTCGAATTAGTGCCACTGGGATAAACATGAATAGATCTCTTCCTGCCCAACCAACTATGGGTTAAATAGCGGAGTAGACTAGACCATCTATCCTTGTGTGACAATGTGTCCAAGAGAAGGAAAACTCTGAATTTTAAACCGTGAAAAAAGTAACGGGAAACTACTTAAATATCTTTCCTAAGAATATATGGCAATTCGCTGATAATAAATTGTTATATACTGTACCTATGAACATTAATGGGTATGTCCCAATCCTCACAAATACGTTGGACACTATTTTAAGTAGGGGTAGTATGCTGGCTAAGTAGTTCGCCACTAGCAGTGGTTTACCTACTTCACGCCGCTGGCGAGTATTGTACTTTGTTGATGTTAGAAAGATTACCATTTCATTTCCAACCTCCGTTTTGGTTATTCCATATTCAGTAATCTTTTTTGCGTTACAACATAAATAAAATGGAATTTATGAATAGTCACGATCGCTTACGTCATGAAGAGAATCGATTACCAGCTACGCTAACGTATTAACTATTGCACAAAGGCAATTTTTTATGAATTGACAAATGAATGTTGTGTAACGGATATCGGCTCCGAAACTGAAATTGGAATTACGTCCTGAAGAGACATAACATTTAAAAATATAGTTTACTATAGCATAGTGCATAGGGTTAAATCAGGATCTGATGAAGATTGTATCGTGTAAATCTTATACGTAGAGCGAGACTGTCTGTCTACCTGATTTTGTAATCATCATACGCTGATGTGCTGAAAGGGTCTCCACCTGAAAAAAAACACTTAAAAAACACGTCTTTTGTTGAGATTTTTGCGATGTGGATCGGACCGAGAACTTCTCGTATGTATCAATAAATGTATCAGGAAAAATCAATCATATGACTTCTTTATACTTTTTCATCAATTACTTCAAATCGATGCTTGTATTCTTCACATAGTCCTGAAATGGTGAGTCAGTCAGAATTATTGCTTCCAAACAAGACAATTCGAATAGAACACTTCTATTTTAACTTTAGAAATATTACCAATAATGTAAGAACAACTCTTCATTTATGTGCTCTTCAGTGACTGATCATGCTTCTCTATGACTTCGTTATCCCTCCCAAACCGCGTTCCGCCATCCATTCACACAAGCGCCTCAGTTAAGTTGCCCGCTACCTTTCTTTGACCTTATTGCCATCGATATGTCTAGTGAGTGTTAAATTCGCCAAGCTCTCTTTACTCATTATGTATCCCAGACATTTCATCTTTCTCTTTCTTATTCCGAGTATACGTCTTTTTTGTTTCTATTTTTCCATCAGACTTTGTTGCTTACACGCTCCGTCCATGGAATTCTCAGCATCCTTATGTAGAACCACATTTTACTGCCTTCAGTCTTCTCTTCATCATTGAGAAAATTGTCCAGCATTCATTGCCCTATATGAGGATTCATATGACAAAGCAGGTCAGCATTCTTTTCTTTGATTCTAACGAAGTTTTCTTGTAATAAACAAATATATACATCCGGGTTATGACGATATACTACATCCGCGTCGTGGGAAAGACGATAAACTATGTCCAAAAACAAGGCCTAAGGAGGTTTTGAGGATCCTGGAACCACCTCAATTGTTGGTGTTCCCAGGTCTAGCCTGACCCGGGGTGGTAGCACCTGCTAGGGTCCCTGCTACAGGCAAATAGTTAACCCCGAGACTCGGGGTAAAACACGATGAAAGTGTAAATATAGGTTTTAATACCAGCAATACATTTTTTGTAAAAATATTATTGCCAACAATGATTTTTTTAAGAAATAATGTTACCAGCAATACATTTTTGAAAAAAAACGTATTACCAGCAATAAATATCTTGTCGACATTAAATAACCCATTGAGGTTGATATGCCGTAAAACGAACCAAACCAAATATAAGACTTAAAATGAAATGCCATTCCTACGACTTTTTTCAAAATTTGCTTAAAATAATTTTTTCAAAATACTCTATTAATTTATATAATAGATTCATATTAATACTTTTTCATCAAAACCTTCAATGTAACATGTCTCATGTATTCCTATTATTACCTTTTCCGAAAGTATTGGTGCGAAGTGAACAGAGATTATCTCAATCGGAGTTTGCACTTGCTCTTTCAATTTACCATGATGCAAACCATTTGACTACTGGCATTTCTCCTGATGTTTACAATGGTTTTACAATTAGAGCGCTTCAAGATTATGTGATGTCGGGTAAAATCGGACCTTTTCGCCATTTTCCCGGAAATAGTATTGATCTTTAATTGAACTATAGCGATCAACTAATAACCTCACATGTCAGAACCACATAACCCATATTCATCCGCAAAACAATTTCTTCTCAGAATTCAGTCGTTAGAGCGAACATAAGATGAATACAAGCAAACAGTTACCGGCTACATGGATATTTAGATAATTTGTTATGGGAGTATATGTAATACATATATATATATATATATATATATATATATATATATATATATATATATATATATATATATATATGTATGTGTGTGTGTGTGTGTGTGTGTGTGTGAAAATTTCAAATGTAATATATCTGTAAAAGTGTAATATGAATAAAGACAAAAGGAAAACTTAGCCGACACGTTTCCTCCTCTGCGAGACTTCATCAGCGAATGAGAATGCCTTGATAAAGTCGCACAGAGGACGAAACGCGTCAGATAAGTTTTCCTTTTGTTTTTATTCATATATATATATATATATATATATATATATATATATATATATATATATATATATATATATATATATATATATAAGTGAACATAGAAGTCAACACTTAAAGGCGACAGTCTGTTTCATGCTAGATGCAATCGTCAGGCCACGAGTGCTGTTATTTGCCTCGGCTATTTATATATACGGGTCAGTGATGCATTGTGGGTAGTCTATTTTGGCAGATATTTTACCGGAAGTCGTTTATTTGTATATTTGTGTCAAATTATTTTGCTTGTTTTTATTTACTTTATAGTAGACTGAAATAATGTCCAGGTGCAAACATATAAGTAAAACTATTCTTGGTCTCTACGACCCCGGATGAAGATTTTTTTTTTCTGTGTACGTTTATATATGTTTTTGCCCCTTTTAGTATATATATATATATATATATATATATATATATATATATATATATATATATATATATATATATACTCGATTCTCTTTTTGCACGTATCCTTCTTGCACAGTTTTGAAATACAGTGTAACCCGGATATAAGAGAGTTGTCGGGACCGGAGAAGCATCTTATATCCGGGTTTCTCTTATATCCGGGCCTCTTATATCCGGGTTACACTGTAACAAGGTCCAACAAAAAGAACAGATTATTTTTTGCACTATTTTTTACTTTAACACGGTTTAAACATCTGTCCTTGTGTGAATTTATTGCAAGTGGCAAGTAATCGATTAAGTAACATCAATCAATTATAATTTACATAATTTCGAAACTCTATGTAACATGATTAAGTCACAATTTATCGAAGTAAAATAGAATCCAGTATATTTTTTTCGTATACTGATCACCCACTCTCTGGGTTGGGCGGGACCTATGCACTATACAGACCTCTGGCTACGTGTAACCGCTCCATCAGATGGCGCGCAGCGGCAGTCGTTAGCATCTAGAAGACCTCGAAATAGTCAATAAAAGTGGAAATCATTTTCATACAAATGATAACAATCTTGAACGAGCTGTGCAATTCCAACATGATTTGAAAATGATTATGGCACGTTATGAAGAATCATATAAAGAACTAACAAAAACAAAATCACTGTGTCTGATAACCGAATTCGTATTCAAAGCCACTGAAACAAAAGAAACACAAGATGTTAATTTTATTCAAGATACACATGAAGATATATCGCCATTAAATATTTCCAGTGACGTCAGTGATTTTTCGCACCGAAAAAAAAAACAGAAAGCGGGAATTGTTACAGTCTAGTAGTGACAGTGAATGACTGAATGATTAATAGTTCAATTTATTTGTTTATGAGAATTAACATTCTTTATTAAATATATTTGGATGAATCTCTAATTTTCATATGTACACTGTATATTTTTTAGACGTTTTTATTTTGCACGGTAGTCTCTGGAACGTATCCCCCATGCAAAAAGAGAGTTGGGCATGTTTATATATAGTTACTCACAGACAGACTGCTTCGCTGCTGATCAGTGTGGCGAGACGTCTAGTTGCCTCTACTTAAGATCGAAACCTGACCGAATCGCCGTCAGTCGGATAATCGACACCGTCGCCGTTGGCGCACGGCATAGAAGAAGAATAATTTAAGCATATTTATTTTTTAGATAAGCACGCCAGTGACTGAGAGAACTGATTTCGTTTTATCGAAGATATAACTTTAAGGATTGTATATATATATATATATATCCTTCACCATTTTAATCAAATCATCTGTGCAGGTGTCTGTCCGTCGGTTCCTAGGAACTCAGTTGCTTGACCTTCATACGTCGAAAACTACGGGAGAGTCCAGCATATATATATATAATTTTAGTTTACTCAATACAAGGTCAAGTAGCAACTCATGTTACACGTTTACAGTAATATATTTGCAACAGAATGGGGGAGGAGTAAATAAAAAGTACATCAAGGTTCGGCAACCTACGGCCCGCAGGCCGGATCCGGCCCGTGAATGCATTTTGACCGGTCCGCGAGCCTGATTACCAATGACTCTATTTTTAACATGAGAGACGAGGTTTTCGAATTCGACAAAAGGTCTGCTGTTATCTTCCCCTGATACACCCAACCGAATTTGAATACTATGACCGCAAGAACCCGATCAAAACCCAATCACCTCCATTTCAGCGTAAAAAATTAAAAAAAATAAGCATAAAACAAAAACTGAGAGCCGATTTGACCGACCGACCGACCGGCGACATCTTCAAATGGACAATGTTGTCTCAGTCGGCTTTCTATTTCATTCCTCCAACAGCGACCCCCCCCCCATCGCTTACCCCTGCCGCCTACCCTATGTAAGTTGCTGGAATCTTTCAATGGGCCATGTTCTTATCTTATCATACCCCTCTTTTTCTCAAACAAGAGTCTTTCACTGATTTTTTTGCATGCGGCCTGGCTCGACATGGGCCATATATCACGCTTTTTAAAGCTTAATTACTCTGCAAATAAACTGAATAAAATTAGAAATGTTTTAAATACCGAAATAAAATTCAAATGAATGTAATCAGTGCTCTTCGTATTTACTTATTCAAAAAGAAATAAATTTAGGATTTTGTTTCATTTAAGTAATTTGTTTGAAAATTGAAAGTAAACCCAGAAAATATAAAATATATTGCAATTTTTGATTCCCGGATATAAGCAAAAAAATAATTTTTAATGATTACTGATTTGATTTCCTTATTTCATTGTTACTGAGCGAAAAGCGAAAGTGCTATTATGATACGTATGGGTCTGTAGGAACCCTTCTACTCGTATTTTTCGTTTAATGTTAAAATGTGGAGTGTCGGGATTCCATACAATAACAAAATATCGTTACAGGGTTGCTCGTAATATGGCCGTTTAGAATAATCACACGATTTTCATTGAAGGAATAAAATTCAGTAGAAAAGACAACGTAGTTTCAGCAAATAAACATTTAATTTAACGACAAGAATACAAGCAGTTGGTGACAGTAATTCAAGGTTCGTAAAAATATTCAACTTGTAAATTTACTTAACTAACATTTACCCCCAGATACATATAGTATTTCGTATTTTAATGTTTGTTTACATTTAAAGCCCATTTTTTAAAACATTTTCTTTCAACATATTTCATAATTTCATCCATTTCACTTCGGTTGATTTTTTTCACTTTGAAGTATTTTGACGTTCCTTGGGGAAAAGTAATTTTTGTTAGGTGTTTTTTAATTTTAGATTTTCTTTTGTTTTTCTGATTTCTCAATATTTATTTTCATTATGGTTTTAAATATTTAGGTTGACAGGGGTCTGCATATGTAATTTTCCTTAATTTTTCATTAATGGCCTTCGTCCGGCCCGCTACCCTTCATTATAACACGAAACGGCCCACGGGGTCGAATGAGTTGCTGACCCCTGAAGTACATATTATAATGGGATGTAAGATACATGTCCATTTACCCTGGACTTGAATAGGTTAACGGTGTAGCGGTCAGCGAACTATCCTCACGAGTGTCTGTTCCACAAAGTATCAGTTCTGAGAAAAAAGCTGAGTGGAACTTACTGCTTACCAAAGAAGCACGATGGAAATTGGGATGATTTGCTACCGTGAACATGACATGGTGGACGATAGCGCTGAAGGCCTGAACTGATGAAATTACATATCATACTGGTAAAACTGAGTGATAAAATGAAAATGAGTGATAGCTGGTAAAACTGAGTGATAAAAATGAAAAGAAAAAAATATGTGACGCATTTCGTACTCCAAAAGGATTTCTTCAGACTAAATAATTTTTATTATTATTGACAGAATCCTATATATGTGGAGAGATGGAACAAAATACAACTGTCAGTTTTAATTCTACGCCGATAGAATCGCTGAAGAGACACTTAGCTTTAAATTTACATTTTAAATTTCTGGCATTTCATATGTCTAGAAGCGCCATCTTGTCGACCATATTCAATTTTATACTGGTTTTTTTTGTTTTTTTATTGATGTCGTTTTTAAATTTCTCACATTGTAATAGCAGTAATTTTATTAAGGTGATATGCTGTATGATTATAGGCGTAAATTTACCGTGGAAGACTCGGAAATTAGTGCACATTCCATAAATGTTTCCCCTTAATAAATTACTTTTACTTTTTTATGATACCTGCATTCTTTAAGTCGAATTTATGAATGACGAATGTTTTTTGTAGCCCACATTTTTTTCGTGGTGAAGAGCAACACATTGAAATTGCATTAAACACATCCAATATCGTAATTATTATTTAATGCTCATCGTAAAGTTGGTTGTTTATTTTAGTTTAATGGCATTGTAATGAAAAAGTACGCAGGTGTAGGCCTTAAAAAGCTTTATTCATCTGAGAATACAAGGTTCACGTATAGTGTCCTTTTATAGTCCCAGTAAAGAGAAATAGCTCTCTTAAAGAGGAGAGTAACAAAACAAGGGGAGATCACACTTGATTATTCATAACAGGTATATCAATCTCTATGGGTTATTTAATGCCGAAATCTAAATATATTGTATGTTAATTTATGCTTTCAACTACAGATATTTTATACAAAGGTATGTTTTTTAGTAATATAGTTTGTACATCATAATATGTATTTTTGGTATTTTTACTATAAATATGTATTTTTATATTATTTTAATTTGCCATTGATTGTCATTTTTCTACAAAAAATGTATTGTTGGTTATTTTATTATAAAAATATATAGTTGATTTTTGTTTGGGCGTTCACTATTTGTCCATAATTGGGACCCTAACAGGTGCTAACACCCCGGACCAGGGTGGACCTGGAAACAACAACAGTTAAGAGGTGGTTCCACGTTCCTCAAAAATTCAATTCTTCCGATCAATGGCCTTGCTCTCGGGCGTGGTTTATCGGCATACCCAGCTCATCGGATATATAATATTAGAAAAATAATAGAAAAATCTTAATTAGAGTAGGCACATAATGCAAACTAAAAACTCGATAACGACTACAATTGAAAAGAATTTATCTAATCTAAGCAGAATATAAAATTTGCTACAACTACTTCAAAAACAATGATATATTTGAACAAAATAACAACGTCAATCTTGAAGCTGGAATTTACAGAAATCGTCATCATTTATTCAGTTAGCACATTTTGCGACGCTATGGACACCATTCCCTCCTTCTATAAATGCGGTTCATCAATTTTCAAGGCAAAATAGAGCAAATGTCCTTCTGGTTCCTTTTTCACTGGGGATATTGAGTATTAACCCGTATCTCCTCTCAGAAGTTCCTCCGCCCACTGGTAAAACCGTTGAGCATTGAGACTCTGCTCTTACGCCCAAGTTGGAGCCTGATCGATCGCCGCTTGGCACAGGTGGGTTTCCCTTCACGGGTCGGGTCGAGAAACCCTTCCGATTACCTTCATACAGTTTCGCCGGCAGGTTGATGCCGTTGGCTGAGGTGTGACTGACGCAGTACCCATGCGACTTCTTGGAGCCATATGTGAGAGCTGGATATGCGCCGTGGACCAGTACAGTTCTGCATTCCAATTCACCTGAATTAAGCAGGGTACACTGCTTCACTGCAAAGCTACTACTATTGACAATACACACCATTTTCAGGATAGACTTTAAAATAACCACGAGAAATATATAGTTGAAATTTAAATAACAGAATATGTGAACACAAACGGGATCTTTTATGAAACTATACACTCAGTCAACCATTCTTATGTCTGATAATAATTTTGACTGAAAGAACACCGTTTTAATTAAAAGAGGTGGTGATAGGTTTTAACTAGTTTTTCATTCAATTACCCGCTATAAGTTGATATACAGATATCTACTAACTTAGGCTAATAAAAGAACAAGATAAAATCAGGAGAAAGAGACAAGAAAAAAGTTATATGAGAGAGAGTTTTCTGTATAGAAAATCAGCATTCATAAAACTAATCTTTGTTGGTCATAAACACTAACCTTTAATATCGGTTAAAAATATCTATTTTAACGTTGAGATGACCATATCATGAGGCTAGATAGTCTTATTTTTAACGCCGACGTCTGATTGTAGTAAATCAATAAACATTTTCTTTCCAGGTCATAGGTAAGTCATAGACGTATTTCGCCATTTTTACACGAAAGTGAAAGAGACAAGAAGGAGAATGTCAACGAGGTTCAGTCGGTCGCGTAAATTTCAACTGGAGACGCGTGTGATTTGCAAAGAACTAACATAAAAGGAATAATGATCGATTGAAAATATTCTTGGGTAAATATATTCGTGTTAAATGATATACTCAGTCAATGTAGGTCTTGGAAAAGCAGACACGCGTTTCTTCAGAGAAAGGAAATTACTGATTTTACCAGCATCTATCTATCTGTCTATCTATCTATATATCTATCTATATATATATATATATATATATATATATATATATATATATATATATGGGTTATCCTCCATATGGCTTTGCTAATTTTGCCAAGAAGTTATTAGGTGGCTCTTGTCAGGCACCTATAAAAACGGGACACTTCCTGTCTTTCTCTCTCGTATCCTTTTTCCTGTATACTTTAATGACAACCCCACCGGAATCTTTCCTCTGGGTGACTGAATTTTATTCACACACACACACACACACACACACACACACACACACACACACACACACATACACACGTGTATCATCCACCTAATACATAACTTCTAATATCTTCTTTCTTTTGCTTGTACACTCGCTTCTTTTCTCTCTTTTTACTCAGTTATACAAAAGCAAATTTATTGTTGAAATCGTTTTTCATTTCTTTACACCCTTCATTTACACATGCTAAATATTTTTGCCTCTGCTTTTAATCAGACTCAAAGTAGTGCCCGCAACACATATGTACTTGTAAAACCATGCTCGAAGGCCGATACTTATTCATTTAAATACAGTTTTTCATTTATAGCTGAATTCAAGTGAGCAAGCCAGTATCAACCCGGGATTTTAAGTCTTTTATAAATTAGAAGCAATAAAAAAAAATAGGAGAGAATTAAAAAGACGAAGAAAAGGAGAGAAATAAACAAGCAAAAAATGATAGAAGGAAAATGTTTTGGTTGTTTTCGTACGGGTTTATTTCCACATTTGTCGGCTTATTTAATGTTTAATATAAATCTCAGGAAGACAAAAGCCTAGTTTGACCTCGAATCAAATAAGTATACATAGGTCTGATTTACACTTGAGTCAATAAGAGAGACAGTGGTCCAGTTTTCACTAGAGTCAATAAGGTAGACATAGTTCTGATTTACACTAGGGTCAATAAGGTAAACGGGGGTCCTGTTTACACTAGAATCAATAAGGTAGACATGTCAAGTGTGCCCGAGAGTCAAAATGGTAGACACAGGTCCTGCATATATCTTACTCTACGAGTATCCACTTTCAAGATAACTCCTTTTGGTGGTGGGTTGAGGGGTACGCCTCTACTGCCGATGCGGTCGGTGTATTTTAAGCCCTGCTGGATGAATGGAAAAAGGGTAGAAGGAAATAAAGAAATAAACATACAAAGAAGAGATGGAAAGAAAGGTTTAGGTAATTTATGTTGTGCTTACATACAAACACCAGCATTAATTTTAGCGATGATAAATAACAAGGAAATGAAAGAACTGCTGTTTCAATTCTTATATTTCTTCTTCTTCTTACTATTATTATTTTATTTCCTTTGATTTTTGGTGTATACACCTTTCTTTCCGGGTCCCAACCAGAGACCTAAGGTTATAAATGCCATTATGACATTTTCCACTGACAAAAAAAAACATAATAAATAGATGAGATATAGATAAATTCCTTCGTAAGGTGTAGGCTGTACTCCTGAGAACAATATTTTGTATTTCTTTAAGGCATGGGCTTCCAGTAATCCCTTCCAACTACAACAGGGATAGTTGATGTTCCTATGTGCCACATTTTTTTGAGATTTCGATTTCAAGGTCCTTGTATTTTGATAGCTTTTTGAAGATCTTCAAAGATACATTGCAGTCAAAGATACATGCCAGGAACTGCCATATCAATAAGGAGGCACTATTATTATTATTATTATTATTATTATTATTATTATTATTATTATTATTATTATTACTAAATTGAGGGAGAGAATGAGAGGAATGTGTGTAAAGGAGAAAGTTAGTCTCTATGAAATCAGGAGCAAAAACATTATACAGACATGAAACAAAGACGATATTTTGTCATTTTGACACAGAAGATAGCTGTGATGTTAACAGTTGCAGAATAGCAAATGCAGACTGTAAGTTCAAGATGTGGTTATAGCTTAGGACCAACTTAATAAAAAAATATCCAAATATTGGATAATTTTTGTCTTTATTTTCATCAGAAATTAAAGCAAACATTAGAACGGCTCATGATCAGACATAATAGACATTCATTGTCTGTTATATTTATTTTATATACGTTTTTAATAATGATCTGCTGCCCCAATACACTATATATATATATATATATATATATATATATATATATATATATATATATATATATATATACATATACATATATATGTATATGGTATCACTGTGTAGCGAAAAAACCATATTTTAAATCAATTAATTTATAATATATACATATATATATAATTATTCACACACATATTATGAAATGGACAAAGTCCAACAATTATTTTAAGACATTTTTATGTTTATACATTCTTTTTGTAGATACAAATATGTTTTAACTCATTAGTATAGATATATGTATGTTGTCTTTAGACACGAAAATAATACAAACCTAACTGGAAATAACATATAAGCAAATGCATTTTATTTTCTGGTTATGTAATTTTGTAGACATTCTCTGGTGAAAAGCATGAAACGAAATATCAATATGCATAATGTGACGATTAAGAAACTCAAAACTTAAACAGAATTTTATGAAAACGACTTATTTTTTTAGAATCGAACTTTCGCTTCTGTTCTACTGATCCTTTCATTTCTTGATGTACACATTTGCTGTAACAAAAAAGCAAAGTAAATAATGGTTTAATAAATCATTTAGTGATAAAGGATAGTATGGCTCTACTATGGTTTTTCATAAAATATAGATAGGGCAATAATTTCTTGTCATTTGATATCACATGCCAACGCTAGCCTTTAAAAAAGACAAAAATAAGTTGTAAAGACACGGATATGCAACGTAGTTATCCCTGATCTGGCATCTCGTCTGCAGTCGCTCTCTCACACACGTGCCGTCGCCTCCCTCTGTCTTTTTTACAAATACTTTCATGGTAACTACTCTGATGAGCTGCTTTCTCTGGTTCCCAGACTTCATGAATTTAAGCGTTCTACTAGCTGGCATCTCGCTCACACCCTTTCACTGTCGAAACTGTTAAATGTAGCCGTCTCTTCTACTCCAATAGCTTCATGTCTCGCACTTCTCGCCTGTGGAACTCCCTTCCCTCTTCCTGTTTCCCTGATAGCTATAATCTCCAACTATTCAAATGTAATATCAATCGACGTCTCCAGATGCCTTGATCTATCCCCTATCCTTCTCTTCATCCTTTCCTCTATCACTCCTATTTGCTCTCGCTCCAACTCTCTGTAACCCCTTGCATGCTATTTACTATTTTCCATACATTTTGATTATACATATATTCATACTATTGTTTCAGTAACGCTTGTCTGAATTCCTGACCACCGACAAACCCCTTCCTGATTTTACTGCATTTTTTATATTTTATTAAATGTGTACCTGGACCTCGATACGATTTTTTCAGCTATATGTTTAAAACTTCCACTAAATTATCATCCGATCCTACAAATATCATGAATATTTTGCCTACTATGTTCGCAATAACCTTCTTGCTTAAGGGCGATGTCATCTGTCGATTGTCGTCTATAACGCACGAGGTTATTCAATAGACGTTCGTTCGTCCGTACTTAAAGCACTTGTACACAAAACAGTTTTGTACATTAGTTAAAACAAAATTTGAATCAAATTCTCTGCTCCGTAAAGTATGAGAATTTAAACGGTAGTGAAAATCATGACAACACTTACTAAGAACGCCACCTCTAAGTTTGACTGCCACTTTCACACGAATTTTCAAAAGATACTGATGACAAAAGATAGCAGTAAAAGTCCGTACTATATTCGGAGCACACGTGCTTTTCAAATTAAAATTTGATTAACAAATCCTACCTGTGATGTCATAGTATTTATAAACTATTAATACACCAAATTGTCCACTGTACAATAATGATCTTTTAAAATCTACAATAATAACAAGTTATTGGTAACCATTTGCATAATTAATACAATAACATAGTCAAAGAAAATATCAAAATATAACAAATATATATATGCACACGCACACAGACAGATATATATATATATATATATATATATATATATAAATATACATATACATATATATATGTATGTATATATATATGTATGTATATATATGTATGTATATATATATATATATGTATATATATATATGTATGTATATATATATGTATGTATATATATATAAATATATATGTATGTTTATATATATATATATAAAAGTATGTATATATATATATACACATATATATATATATATATATATATATATATATATATATATATTGATCGCTTTACTGTAGAGTTATTCATGTGCAGTCATTCGACTTATTTGACCAGTTCACAAATACATAAATACACACACAAATGTGTGTGTGTGTGTGTGTGTGTGTGTGTGTGTGTGTGTGTGTGTGTGTGTGTGTGTGTGTGTATTTTCGAACTGGTCAAATAAGCCGGACGACTGCACATGAATAACTTTACAATAAAAAGATCAAATAATTTCTTTATTTTTCTTCTTTAATGACAAACCATTTCATTGGTGGAAAATCTATGGGCTGTGGAGCATTCAAATATATAAAAGATGTTAACTTCTTTATGGAAAATGACTGGTCGTCTGTTCTGGTTCTTCGAGCGAAAACACAAAATTATTGATTGAATTCGGATGAAATATATTTTTTTGATTTCTCGGAGTTATTTTCCTTGGCTATTTTTTCCTGATTTATTTTCTTAAACAACTGTTAATAATAAACCGAAGAATTAAAAATTTTCACAATTGTCGGTATCAAATGCTAAATTGTCTTGTATATATATATATATATATATATATATATATATATATATATATATATATATATATATTAATGCATGTTTCATTAATTAATATAGACAAGTTTTGTCTATTTATTTTAAGTAAGTTCCTTTCATATTGTCTGATAAGCTTAATCACATTATCGTTGAAAGACGAAGGGAAAACACCATATTGATACATGTTTAAATCCAATCTAAGCTTTCGGCTTACATAAGCCATTATCAAAGATGACAATTTCTATAAATCAAACAACAGACAGACGAAACTACAATAATAGTCCGCCCTTGCTGCTTGAATAAGCTCAAAGTAACGGCAAATTCGTATTTACGAGACAAGGAAGCGCAAATCGCGTCGCAGCTCATGACGTCACACATGACCACGCGTGAGTGAAAAACGAGAAGTATTAGGCATGGGAAGCCGTTGGTATAAACCAATGGCTTCTGTTATAAATTATAGGCATTTAAGAATGTTTGTGGAGATTTCATAGTTTATTTTGTTCAGGTTAGGTTTCAACTGTTTTATGTATATAGCTTCAAGGAGTTTGAATTTTTGTTTATTGTTTTCATGTTTAAGTATAATTGTGCTGTCAACAACGATTTTCCGGAATTGTGTACATTTTTAGACATTTAAAACAACATGCCTGCCCGCATACTGCTGCCGAAATATACACAATATATATATATATATATATATATATATATATATATATATATATATATATATATATATATATATATATACGTGTAACTGCCGAGCAAACCACAAATATCACTTAAATGGCAACTGCTTGAAAGCTTGAAAAACAATATGGTATACTGATCCAAATCAACAGATAACGGAAAAAATATACATAAGAAAAACTGAAGAACCCTACAAACAGAGAAACTATACTGACAAAACATCCTTTACAAATAGTAACTAGGTGATCTGCACAACCCTCTCGAAACATATATAGGAAATTAAAAGCAAAAACAAAAATAGACTAAAAATATCATGGAAAATAATTAAAACAGAACCATCCTACGACAATAGCCCCTATATTGTCGTTAATAACTATTTCTGATTACCGACTAGTTGATACATTAATATATATATATATATATATATCATAAAAATATAGTTTTTAAAGTATGCTATATTTATGGGAAATGTTCTTGCTATCAGGGAGAAAGCGCGTGTAAATATATAAGCAAACACTGTCAAACATCACCAATGTAATAAAAGAAGGAGCCACGGTGGAGTAATGGATAACGGCCGAGTTCGAATTCCAGTCGAATCCGTTACATTCACTTACGTGCTAACACCCTTGGGAAAGGTGTGAATCCTCTTCTTCTCCCTCCAACTATGGGTAAATAGCAGGACAGATTGGGTTCTATAGCCTTGGATGGCAACTGGTCTAAGAGAAGGTCAACTCTGAATTCAAAACCATTCGGCGTCTGCACCGGCATCCGGCGGCCTCTTGGTTACTCCTGCCTCTGCGTCTGTGGAAATTCTGCGGCAAGTAAGAGCATATTCCTCCCTTCACTGGGATAGCACGCGAGGTGTGGGGACCGCGTGTGAAGTTCAAACTCCCTTGTTACTCCGTTTCAAGAATTCGCCGCCGTTGGAATCGGGAATGGCTGTCGCTCGTTTCAGCATTGGCGACGGATCGCCGTGCTTGGTCGGCCTTCGTTCTGGACGCGGTGAATTCCTTGGAAGGAGCCGGCTTAACCGATCCAGAGTGAATGCCGCAACATACATATATATATAATGTAATAAAACATACTTTAGACAAACACAGTTTCTTTAAACTAGATAAACAAATAAGATAACTACTCCATAAAAGGAATATATATATATATATATATATATATATATATATATATATATATATATATATATTATTATTATTATTATTATTATTATTTCCACGACATTTCTGCATATAAACACAATGTACTTATAAGCAAATATTTGTTCAGCGGCTTCCATTTCAGGAGTAGTGTACTAATTCTACACTCTGTCTAGAGTAACGTTGTCTCTCTACGATAGACTTTTCTGCCATGGACCAGTGTCGTTTATGTGTAATAAAATATGTAAATTATAACACCAAAAAAATATATACATACCTATTGCTTTTTAGGAACGCGAGCATTCATCTTTCCAATCTTTCTTGAATTTATGGGATTAGATGCTTTATGGGGCACAGAAAGTGGTTATTGTGGCTAACTCGTTTAAGAAAATGGCGGTGATTATTAATTATACTGAGGTCTTGACCCAACGTACAAATAAACAGACAATGATTAAGGCATTTAACGCAATGATTAAGTCAGGCATTTAAACAAGTGAATTTAAAATGAACAAGAAGATAAAGATTTTTTATCAACAGATGACAATTTATTTGGATGATTTATACATCGTGTGGTGAATATAATAAGACCGTTGAAAATAAGGATACGTTCACATGTAGACATTTAGGTATGTTTAATAAAGTCCATGTAGATGGAAAGATGCAAAGACACACGTTAAGGTGTTTTTAATAGAATCCATGAAAATGGAAAAGTACAAAGACACATGCTGAGGTATGTTTAATTTAATCTATGAAAATGGAATAGTTCAAAGACAAAGCACACATTGAGGTGTGTTTAATAAAAAAAAACCCTGAAAGGAGGGAAGTTCATGCCTTAGATTCATTGTAGAATCTACATCCAAGAAGCGTGAAATGTTTCAGTGGATCAGTAAATCAGTTGACAACGCGAAATACATTCGCCAACTGGCCCTTATTGTCTGTATATATAGCTTCCCTTAAGCAAGCGCTGGCTCACAAATAAAAAATGTCTCTCGAAAATGCGAGGGAAACGCTGTGAGTGGCCGATTAATAATTTATATTATATTTTATTATGTTTTCAACGCTACCGGAATTGCTACTCGGAGACTATATGTAAATAACTCATTTTGGTCATTGGACTCCTGACTGTTGAATTGGAAACTTCCGGTCGACTCGACACGTATACAACATCACAAATGAGAGATGAGTGCGAGATAGCATCAGACAAGAAACAGGCCCATTGGAAAAAGCTCGTAAGCACCGTCAAGAAGAAGTTGAAATGGTATGGTCACGTTAAGTGCTAACTATCATTCCACTAACATCCTACAAGTTAACACTTTTAGTCAAAAGAATAAAACGTAGACAACGTCACTGGGTGGACTGGAAATTCCTTCGCAGAGACTGAGACATTGGAACGTAATCGATGGTCAGATGGCGGGAAATGATCAGATGCACAGCAACGCTAACGACCAGAGATGGTCATAGGAATGATGATAATTATGACGATGATTGCTTTTTATTTATGAGTGTAGATATGTGTTTGTATGTTTATACTCAGAAACGCATTAACAAAAGTCTTTAGTTTTCTCTGCATTCTATGTTAATAATGGTAAAAGCCTTTTTAATTTGATCAGAGGCCACAAGAAGAAGACAGTTTCAGTATTACCATTCCATCCATGTTATCTTGCCATAATTATGGCAAGATAACATGGATGGTGTTATTATGCATGATTTTATTCTTTTAATGAATGTCGTTGGATTGTTTTAAAAGGTCAAATTACGAACAGTCTCGCAACATTTTATATTATTGTGTCGAATCCCGACACTCCGATTTTTAACGTTTAACTAAAATCCGTGTAGAAAGATTCCTACAACATGTACAGGTATTTTCGCTTTATATGATGCATTTTATTTTTAGTTCTTGAAATAAACAAACTCTGAAGGGATAAATGCGACGATTTTCTAATTGGTATTTTTTATTTTACAGGTGAATGGAATGGCTTCTCTCCGACCAGAAGATCTTGTAAAAGTAAACCGGGCGTATTCTGTTACATCTGCGGCAAATAAACTATTGTTTCTAACAGGAATCCAGTCACAAGTTTCATACAACATCCTTACTTTCCTTGGTATTAAACCTGATGACCAGGATAAAGCTTGGGCGTGCCATACATGGTATGTGGGACATGTACCGAGGGTCTGCGTCGCTGGGCCACGGGCAAGAAGTGTTGTTTGAAATTTGGAATTCCCACGGTTTAAGTCAAAGGAATAAAAGGTAGACAACATCACTGGGAGGACTGGAAATTCCTTCGCAGAGACTGAAACATTGGAACGTAATCGATGGTCAGATGGCGGGAAATGATCAGATGCACAGCAACGCTAACGACCAGAGATGGTCATAGGAATGATGATAATGATGATGATAATTGCTTTTTATTTATGAGTGTGGATATGTGTTTGTATGTTTATACTCAGAAACGCATTAACAAAAGTCTTTAGTTTTCTCTGCATTCTATGTCTATAATGGTAGAAGTTCTATAAGCACCAATCGGAAC
>OZ038475.1:147929199-147961699 GCA_964036315.1 Acanthosepion esculentum
TGTCACACACACATACAAAGACAGATAAATAGAGAGATAGAGAGGGTGATTAAGTGTCTTAGATAGATAGATAGATAGATAGATAGATAGATAGATAGATAGATAGATAGATAGGAACAAACTGAGATAGATAGATAGACAGATAGATAGATAGATAGATAGATAGATAGATAGATAGATAGATAGATAGATAGATAGAATACAGAGATTGATACATGCATACATTCATACATAGATGACTGAGCTAGATACATAGATAGATTATTTACATTATTCGGACTATTGTCCTCATCTTTGTCGCCATATATATTACAACGTTTCGGCCATTGTACACTCCGGCCTTCTTCAGGTGGTTGGAATGTCGAACTGAACCCTTTATTTCGCTCACTGGGGTAGACTGTTCTAGTTCCACGTGCCATGTTTATCCGTTATCTCCTGTTAATTTTCCCTCTGAAAGTTCTCCACTGACAATTTAACCGGGTATTGAACTCACACTCTTTGGGTCCTGTCTATCTGTTGGTATCTAACCAACGCCTTTATCCACTGTGCCATGTGTCCTTGAAGACATGTGTATGAATTTCTGGGTATTATAAACCTAATGTCTTCAGCAACCAATTTTACCAGAGCTCATATTGCAATGTTTGCTGTTATCATTACAGTTTTTACCAGAGCTCATATTGCAACTTTGTTGTTATTATCGCTTTTTTCTGGCACTCCTTATTACTGGTTCCCATATTGTATTCATTACTATGCTTGGTCGGCTCAGGAGACTTTTGTGGCCTAGCATATGTGCTAATTCCTTAAGTTTACAAATTTTCCAATGGTGTTCCTTGTCTATGATCTCAACCTGATCACACAGACGGCGGCGATCAATATGTGGTCAGCCATGCCTGATTTGTCCATTTCCCTCGTATTACAGCTTTCTGGTGTTCTTGAAGCCTCACCTTAAGAGGGAAGCCTGTCTCTGCTTTATAGAATATTCTAGTTCCACGTGTCATGTTTAAGCATAGAAATGAATACAATATGGGAACCAGTAATCAGACCAATCAGACCAGATCAGACCAAAAATTAAATATCTGAATTGGAGCCACCCAGTCTTCACTTGCTAACCTTGATAAAGTTCGAAAGCTTCGGCGTGGTCTTTTTGTTGATGAATTCACTGGTCAACAGCAAGATTATAGTCTAAATGTTTTTAGCCTGTTTAGAACAATTTTGATGTGCTGAATCCAAAAATCACATTGGTTTTGCTCAATCAGATCAACTTTTTTTAAATATGGCCACATGCTTTTTTTTACGTTTTTGTTTACATTGTCATATTCATTAAAATATCTAAATATGCAACATATTTCACACAATAAAACTAATTATTGTGTTAATTATAAACTTATTTTTAACCCATTTGAAGTATTTTCAGCCCAAAATAGCCTCATAAATGTTAAAACACGCCTCCGAAATATTTATAAACCAATATCATACAATAAAGTGCTTACATAACAAAACACACCAACTGAACAGTACAATATAAAACCACAAAATACAAATCAGAATGGTTGTTTTATTAGTTATTATAATTTACGTAAACCGACAAAATATCGCGCGTACGTAGTAATAAGTATATCACGTGACCTTTTAGGGCCAATATAAGTCAAATTATATAACTCAAAAACCAATTTCTCTAGAATAACGGTATAAAAATCACGATGTTTGACGTTAGTGATAAAGTCACTCAGATTGCACTAAGGGCCATGTCTCTAACTGCTGATATTCAAAACTTCATTCGCTTCCACGCACATTATCAAGAAGTGACCCAGCAGCACTAAACCCCAAAGGGGCCACCTTCAGACACAGGCGCCGTCGTTTACAGTAAAGGCTTAATTCTATTTCCTTTATGCCACTTAATACGTACGCATACACATAGTATCTCACAGAAACACACTAGTAACGACAGTTCACGTTTCTCACATACAGACACAATAGTTTGTATTATACACAAGAACTCTTTTAACAACCAGCAAAAAGACATTACTCGTTTAATACATTTCAACCAACTGCATATTCCAGCTTGAATTCTTGTCATAGAAAATTAATGTTATTTCTTGATATTACGTTGTGTTATTATGCATGATTTTATTCTTTTAATGAATGTCGTTGGATTGTTTTAAAAGGTCAAATTACGAACAGTCTCGCAACATTTTATATTAGTGTCGAATCCCGACACTCCAATTTTTAACGTTTAACTAAAATCCGTGTAGAAAGATTCCTACAACATGTACAGGTATTTTCGCTTTATATGATGCATTTTATTTTTAGTTCTTGAAATAAACGAACTCTGAAGGGATAAATGCGCCGATTTTCTAATTGGTACTTTTATTTTACATGTAAATGGAATGGCTTCTCTCCGACCAGATCTTGTAAAAATAAGCCGGATGTATTCTGCTACATCTGCGGCAAATAAACCATTGTTTCTAAGAGGAATCCAGTCACAAGTCTCATACAACATCCTTACTTTCCTTGGTATTAAACTTGATGACCAGGATAAAGCTTGGGCGCTCCATATGATATATAAAATATGTACCGAGGGTCTGCGTCGCTGGACCACGGGCAAGAAGAGTTGCTTGATGTTTAGAATTCCCATGGTTTGCAGGGATTCAACAAACCATAGCACTGACTGCTACTTCTGTGTTATTGATGTGACTGGGATCAACAGAAAGAACAGGTTCAACCTCAAGTATCCTAATCTTCAATCAGCACGTTATCCCGTTGTGATAAAATTCCCGTACCTGTCTTTGTTGAACTTCCTGACATTAGTGAGAAAGATTTCTCCAGTGTTCAAGAAAACGAAGAAGAAGAAGAAGAAGAAGAAGAAGAAGAAGAAGTAGTAGTAGTAGTAGTAGTAGTAGTAGTAGTAGTAGTAGTAGTAGTAGTAGTAGTTCTTGGCGATGATGCTCCACATCCTTTTTCGCAAAAGCAACTAAATGATCTAGTTGGCGATCTCACCTTGCCAAAGTCCTCTGACGAACTGGCATCCGGATTGAAGGAAAAAACCTCCTGTCTGACAATTCTTGCATCACCTTCTACTGCAACAGAATTATCATCGGGAGTACTTCCGTTTTTTTTCTCTGAAGAGAAGGATTTGCTTTACTGTACAGATATTGCGTAGCTTCTGCACAAAATTAGAGTGTCGCAGTACGCATCCAAAGATTGGAAACTGTTCATTGACAGCAGAAAGCGAACACTGAAAAGTGTTCTGCTGCACAATTAAAACCATTTTTGCCTCTGTACCCACTCGACTACTTTGAAGGAGAAATATGAACCCGTGAAGTACTTGCTGGAGAAAATTAAAGCCCTGGACAAGGATGGTGGCTTCTTCACTTACTTGTGCCAGGATTTTCCAGGATTGACGATGGAGAAGTTGAAATCTGGTATTTTTTATGATTCTCAAATCCGTCAGTGCATCTGAGATCCAGTGTTTGAAAACTCAATGTACGAATTGGAACTGGAAGCATGAAAAGCTTTTGTTCTGATTGTGAAAAACATTTCTTGGCAACAAGGCCAGGAACTATGCAGAACTTGTCATCAATATGCTGACTGCTGTCAGAAACCTCAGATGCAGCCTGAGCATCAAAATGCATTATTTATTCTCACATATGGATTGGATTCCTGAGAGTCTTGGATCAATGAGTGACGAACAGGGAGAGAGATTCCATCAGGACACGAGAAGAGATGGAGACCAGGGATGCTGGGATGCAATCATGATGGCTGATTACTGCTGGACTTCGAAGAGAGACACCCCTGATGCTGATCATTCTAAGGGTTCAAATAAATGGAATTTCAAGCCCTGAATTTTGAACAATGATGACGTAATATGCAATTTTCATGTACTTACATTTATCAATGTATACTATTATTGTAATCGATGTTTGCAACATTTAATTAATTAATTGTGTTAGAAATTAATTTTTTTCTCTTAAAAACTTATTTCGTATGAGATATATTAACAAAATTCAATCAATAACGTCACAAAAATCTAATCGATTTAGTCAGAAGATCGGATTTTTTAAAACTCAACATAGCAAAAAAAAAACATGACCTGATTGAGAGAAACGAATGTCATTTTCGTATTCAGCGGTGAAAAATTTTTCTAAATCATTTTGAAAAACATAGACAACTTAGAATTATTAACGATTTTCCACAATACAATCCCTTTCCTCACAGACGAAAGGTCGCAAGCCTCTCACTATTCTATCGCTATACCCATGGCAAATCTTCTGACGAGCTACATTCCTTAGTTCCACTAACTCTGCCCTTTCACTGCTAGCACCCGCCATGCCATGCCATGTACACTGTAGCGAACAATCCCCATTCCCTTTGTATTCTATTAGTAAAGAGGAAGTTTCACGAAGACAGCTTTTTCCCAAGAACAACTACTTTTTGTAACAGACTCCCGAGAGGATATTTTCCCGATCACTACAATCTTATCCATTTCAAATCTAGGCTTTCCTACATAACCTCATAAACTGCACTTTTTATCTCCTCCTCCTCCGCTCATACTACAACCTAATTTGATAACCGTCCAGCTTGTGTCGCTCTCTTTGGTCTTGTATTCGGTGAACAAAAAAGTGTCTCTATTGTCTTCTTCAATTGTTTGACTCTATAGAAATAACGACATTTCTTGCGCTGTACGGCTTCTGTTTTAAGGGGAATGAATAAATAAAAAATAATCAAATTAGAAACTAAAAGTTGCCCAAAGTAACCAAGATTACAGTGCCACTATTTTGCTAACATTTGTCTTTCTCTAATTACTGTTTCTTATTCTTTCATAATGATTCGTCCATACACAATTGTTAATGAAATATTAAGTCAGTGCTTTGGAAACTGTCATTTTTTATGCCATTGTTGTTATTAGCACTATTGTAATAATTTCGGTTTCATCAACACATTGCTGTCAAATCTGGTCTGGTGCTTCTGCTATCTTTTGAGAGATTCTTGATAAAATCCAAAGAAGAATCTGCAATGTTATTAATCCTGTTCTGGCATCTCAGCTTCAGTCTCTTCCCCACCACAGTAACGTAACTTTCCTGTGATTTTTCTATAAATACATTCATAGTAATTGTTCTAATGAACTTTCCGCTCTGGTACCTGAACCTTATGAATTTAAGCGCAGTACTAGATTGAAGTCAAGGCTTCCTATTTTACAATTGAAATGACGAGATGTAACCGTAAGTTCTATGCTAAAAGTTTCTTCTCTCGCACTTCTCGATTGTGAAAATCTCCCCCGGATGTTTCCTTTCCAATCAACTTGGACCTTCCAGAATTTAAATGCAATGTCAATCGTTATCTTCTGTCTCCTTAATTCTTGTTTTTTTATTAGTCTCGCGCCTTAATAATGTTTTCTTTTTCTCACATTCTTTTACAGTAACCCCATTGTGTCTTAGTGGCTTTATTTCCTTGCTTGGGCTGAAATGATTTTTTTTTAAATAACACCAATGTAATAAACTTCTTTATTTTCGGATTATCTTTATTTGGCTAATCGAGTTGTCGGATTGTAATTCGAACATCTGTTATTTCTGACTGAATGTTCTAGCTTTATTTAACCTGGTTGCAAAAAGAATTGGAGGTGGGACTTCCTTATTTCAAATCGTCTGACTACTTTCGAACGCACCCTAGTACAGCAGGAGCAAATCATTTTTTCTTAATTCCGTACGCTAGTTAGCTTTCGTAGTTAACTGGTTTCTTTTTTATGCCTTTTCATGCTTAAGTTCACATAATCATAAGTATCTATAAATTATGTGGCCTAGCGACGTCCTCGATCTACCACGCTGTCGATCGATAAATATTGGTTATAGAAAATATATTCCAACCTTGGCAAATATTGCCGTCCTTAGTGTCATTTAATGGTTATGAGGAGTGTGAGTTTAATGTTAACATGATTACCTGTGATATCTTTCTCAATACAACTGTTATATTCTACAGTTTTTAAATCAAAAGTCTCCATGATTTATACTTATTTAATCACTTATTATTATTATTATTATTATTATTATTATTGTTTTTATTTTTTTTTACTTCTGACGTGTACACATTTATTCTGGGTCCCGCCCAGAGACCTAAGGTTAGAAATGGCATCATGATTCTTTCCACGGACAAAAAAATATTTTACATAGATAAAGCCCTTCGTAAAGTGTAGAATGTACTTGTGAGAACAATTTTTTGTATTTCTTTGAGGCATGGGCTTCCAGGAATCGCTTCAATTAATCTACTGGAATCTTTTCCAGCCAATCCTAGGGCTCCAACTACAACGGGGATTGCTGATGTTCCGATGTGCCACATTATTATTATTATTATTATTATTATTATTTCGTGCATTTTTCGTTCACACCAGAAGTCTGATTGTCATGTTTTAAAAGATGATGTCTCCTCAAATCTCCAGCATCTTCGTAGACGTCAGCAATGCTGTGGTCTGTACAATCACAACCCTTTTCCTGGATTTCTAATTCATCTCGATTCTAGTGTTTAGGTCAGGGTTCAAAGTTCATCTTTAGGTATGACTCTCTCCTTCATATTTCATATCTTCCTCAAGTAAGGTGTGGGTATCTTCGAATTTTTACATCCCCTTTATGTTCATTTTGTTGTATGGTGACAGATCTGCCGTCTGAAAGGGTCCATTTTTTATATTCACGATTATTAAATCCGATCTTTTAGCATCGATGTTTGGTTAGGCCGGGCACAGAAATCCAAAAGTATTTTGTGATTATTTATTTTCCTGGACTGGTTCGAGCATATACCATTGGATTGCAGGATCAGATCCTACTCTAGTAGCTGTTATTATTATTATTATTATTATTATTATTATTATTATTATTATTATGTTTTGTCACACGGTATAAGTTTTTGAATGCACCTGATACATTAAGTT
Organism: Acanthosepion esculentum; assembly: GCA_964036315.1. NCBI lineage: Eukaryota > Metazoa > Mollusca > Cephalopoda > Sepiida > Sepiidae > Acanthosepion > Acanthosepion esculentum. The sequence continues at coordinate 147,936,116 of OZ038475.1, forward strand.
ATCTGTCAAGTTATAACAAGAACCTGACAAACGACATTTTCCTAAAAAAGCCAATTTTTGGATTGACTCCAAGTGGTGTTAGGGTATCCCCAGCTGAAGTCACACAGTTGTAATGGGATTGAAACCATATGCTCTATTTACCATTGGAATCACCTTGACATTCCCTTTCATTCTTAACGTTATTATTATTAGTAGTAGTAGTAGTAGTAGTAGTAGTAGTAGTAGTAGTAGTAGTAGTAGTAGTATCGTTGTTGTGTTTTGCTTTTGCTTTATGTAGCCCAAGTTGTCCCAATGTCTCAACTAGAAACGAGGGAAACTCAGGCAGAGGCTTCAAGAGACAACAAGTTTTTTTGTATCAGAAGATGTAAACAGATGAAGTGACATACAATAAAGGATAAAAAATATGTAACTGTGATCACTGCCTAGAGAGAAATCTACACAAGATGTGAGAAGAACCCGTGAGTATGAGTTTTGAAATTCATGTATTTTAGGACATTATAATTGTTATTATTATTATTATTATTATTATTATTATTATTATTATTATTATTGTTGTTGTTGTTGTTGTTGTTGTTGTTTTTTTTTTTTTTTTTTCTTTGATATCTGGCGTTTACACATTTCATTCCGGGTCCCGCCCAGGGACCTAAGTTTAGAAATGGTATCATGACACTTTCCACTGCAAAAAAAAAAATATTATTATTATTATTATTAGTTGTGTATGTTATATCTCCTGCTTTGCTTCCTGTAGATCCGGGTCCAAACTATGGTCCTTAGGCCCTATAGGAGGATTGTCATTTAATTTTCTTAGTATATGGGATGTTCCTAGTAGGGCGATCTTCTGGGAAACTTTTTTGTTGATGTTATTTGGGACACTGTTAGTAAAATTGTCCATTCCTTTTCTCACAAGGTTCAGAATCCGATTACTATTGATACAGTCTCAGTCTTCATTCTCCACATCCTGTTAATCACAATCTCCAAGTCCTTGTTTTTTTGGACAATTTCTCGATAATATTCGTGGAAGTGCTTCTCTCAGATGGTACTACTATAAGCATACACTTCTTGAATTTCTTGTATTATTATTATTATTATTATTATTATTATTTCCTAAGGTCAGAAATGGCTTCATGACATTTTCTACTGATTATTTTTGTAAAGAAAAAAGAAAACCTCAGATCACACACATTTTATATAGATAAAGCTCTTCGTAATGTGTGAGTTGTATCTGTGAAAACAATTTCTTTTTAATTTCTTTAAGGCAAAGGCTACCAGAAATTCCTTCAATGAGTCTATCGGAACCTTTTCCAATCAATCCAAAGGCACCAACTACAACTGAAATTATTGATGCCCTCAGGTGCCAAATTTTTATAGATTTCCACTTTAAGATCCTTGTATTTTGATAGTTTTTTTTAATCTAATTATTATTATTATTATTATTATTATTATTATTATTATTATTATTATTATTTCCGCACTGGAAGTACGTGAGATTCGCCGTGAGTTGATTGCCAGAAAAAAAGTGTTTATTTCTGGAAATCAAACCATAAGTTTATTCCTTCCCGTTGTTTATTACTTTCACACCAGTAATATCAAATATCACACCAGTAATATCAAATATCACACCAGTAATATCAAATATCACACCAGTAATATCAAATATCACACCAGTAATATCAAATAGCCTGCAACAGGACAATCACTCAGGCAAAATTCAACATTTTGTGGTTTGGACGATTTGAATTCACTTACATAAATATTTAAATTATTATTATTATTATAATCATCATTATTATTGTTCTTGCATTTCATATATTTGTCTTTTCAATATCTCTTTCATAAAAACCGGAAGTGTTCCTTATTGCTTTCTCTTTTTCTCATGCAAATTATATCGCGATTCGGTGGAAAAATTAAATACGCATGACGACAAAATCTTCTCCATTTTAATCGAGTTGATAGGGAGTCTGCATCTCGAAAGGACATTGATGTGATTAAGTCCTAAACATACATGCGTGCATGCATACATACATACATACATACATAGAAGACTGAGATAAATAGATAGAAACATACATACTTACATAGAAGATAGATAGATACATACATACATACATACATAGAAGACTGAGATAGATAGATAGATAGATAGATAGATAGATAGATAGATAGATAGATAGATAGATAGATGTCTGAGATAGATACATACATACATACATAGAAAAATGAGATAGATAGATAGATACATACATACATACATACAAAAACTGAGATAGATAGATAGATACATACATACATACATACATACATACATACATACATACATGCATGCATGCATACATACATAGAAGACTTAGATAGATAGATAGATAGATAGATAGATAGATAGATAGATAGATAGATAGATAGATAGATAGATAGATATGGATTCTGAAACCAGCAAGTAAATGTATTTTTCAATTTTTTAGCTATTAACACAAAAGTATCTGACAAGAGAAGAAAAGACTATTTTTCCTCTATAAACTGAGACTAATTAATTGCTTTGTATCTTTAATACATCAAATATGACTAAATACCTGTTGTTGGCTTCTAATCAAAACGGATCGATTGCTGACCATAATAATTATCCTATGTTTACTTACGTGTACAGCTACATCTATGTGTATGTGTATGCAAACGCACGCATCTGTCTACATACACACACGCTAGAAAATTTATAGTTCTATGAGATTAGCGCCTCCCTCTAGACTCTCACTTCGCTGTTGTCATCGCGTCCAAATGGCCGACTTTCTTTATCGGCTGATCGTTCACTAATTTGAAGCTTATCGTCGAAAACAAGCCGTCCCATAATTTTAACAGCGACAACAATTAGCAACAATTAATGGTTGACAACCAACGGACCAGTGGGCTTTGTTCGATCTTGGCATGATATAACGGCTCCCCAATGAGTAGCCACTGAAAATGGCGACGATTACAGCGATAAAAATCAAAGACATTATTTGCAATCGTGCCAGAAGAAAAAAAAACAATTGTATCTTTAGATTAATGGCGCAATTGTTGAGACTCCGCCGTCCACAACTTTGCCATCACTGGATTCGTTGTAGAATTGTTTTCTTATTCTAAGAAATTAAGAACGACGACGCGAAAAATTGAACCGGAAGAAGTGGTCTTGAGAAGAGCTAAAGTTAAAATTCTGTCTACCCTTATTTCATTCTTTCTTTCTTTTTCTAATGTTTAATTTTCATTTTCTTTTTTCTTTTTCTTCCCCTTCTTCCCTCTCCTTCTTCTTCCCGTAATTTTATAATTAATTTTGTTAGAATGTACCAAAAATAATATTGTTGTAGCGATACAAAAGGCGAAGTTATCTGGATCACGTGACGGCCGCTTAGTGACGTCGCTTCATAGAGTGACAAAATGTGACTAGTCCGTCAGTCAGCTTCCAGGAGTCTATCATTTAGCTTCCTTTTTATATTACATGTTGTATAGAGATGTGTTATAGTTTCTGTACGCGTGACAAATGTAAATATGTGTTTATAATTTTGTGTATAAAACTGTCTCTGAGAACAAAGCATGTTTTTCTTTCCTTTTCTTCCAGCTGTTCCGTTCCCTCCGTGAAATAAGGGGGCGCAAACGGGAGAATATTCCTTTCTTCCATATTCCAACCATTATCTGAAAACTACGACGTGGCATATTATTAACCGCCATTGTTCTGTGACCACGATTTATTATTAACTCTTACTGTCGTTTTTTAAACTTGGTGGAAACTCATCTATGCTGTGTGAGGGTCTATATAATGCCCTACATATGCTCTATTTAAATGATCCGATCTTTTCAGAAAGTTTTTACGAGCTTTGCTTTTGGTCAGTTATTCCTCTGCCATGCATTTTAAAGTATCATAACTGATAATTAATGGTTGTCCAAATTCTGGAATTTACTTCAAGGGTCAAATGATCGCAGTAAACGCCTTTAAAACAGCTTTGTGGTAGTATGGTCAGATATAATTTCATTTCATTCTGAAATGAAACCAGCTTCAGCGGATTTGAAGCCTGGAGAGGAATTCACCCTGGCAAAATGTAATCGGCAGAAATGCTCAACAAAGAGAATTAACAAAATGTCCAATAAACTATAACAAAAGACAGAAAAGAACAGGGCAAAAATTAATAGGATGAAAGCAATATATATATAGACTGTCGCCTCTGGGTGTTGACTTCAATGTCCACTTTTATATTTACATACGCTCGATTCCTGATATTGAGCACTGTAACCCATAAATATACAATAGCTTAAAACACTATATATATATATATATATATATATATATATATATATATATATATATATATATATATATGCCGGAGTATTCTTTTGTCTTGGAGAAGCCATATTTCGGATTTCAAATTCGTGTGGTCCGGATTTATTTGCTATATCATTAGCGAGGATATATTCCGCAAGCAGGAAAACAGAGAGTTATGGGTTTCTCCCAAATTGAGGACTGCTTGACGGAGATTGTTTCTATATATGGTGAAGAATTTACATAGAACAACGATACCTTGGACTTGTGAGCAGCACCTCATAGCAGCTGGCTGGGGAAGGGGAGGCAAATTTAGCACAGGTTGACTGTCGGACAATCCATTTCATTATATGTGTGTGTGTGTGTGTGTGTGTGTGTGTGTGTGTGTGTGTGTGTGTGTGTGTGTGTGTGTGTGTGTGAGGAGTAGGAGGAGGGGGATGTGAAGAAGAAGAAGAAGAAGAAGAAGAAGAAGAAGAAGAAGAAGAAGAAGAAGAAGAAGAAGAAGAAGAAGAAGAAGAAAGGGAAAAATAAGAAAAGCAAGGGCATTATAAATGTATCGGTGTGGGGTTAATTGAAATGTACATTGCCTTTTTTATCCAGCCTCATATGTACTTAAGAGGAATTTTCTAATATGTAAGAAAAGACTCAAAATTTCGGTTGCTGGTTCAGGAGGTTCTCTGTATCTGGAAATGTCATAATTGGTAATTTTTCCTGTTGGCAGAGGTTGCAAATATTGTCGTGGTTGTTATAAGGCTTGGCCTTTTTTTTAAATTTCCACCTTACAATCGGATCCATATTGTTGTTTTTCTTGTAAATTCCACTAACCTTTTACATATATATATACATATATATATATATATATATATATATATATATATATATATATATATATATATATATATATATGGTGGATAAGGGACTAACCCGCATTTCGAATGGAGATTCTTATCAAGAGCCACAACCCCAAACAACTTCCGCTATCGGTGCGATCTATGCATTGCGGAGAAAATTTTTATTATTAAAGACAAGAATCAAGCTGAGTTGCTAAATCTTCGGAGTGAGATCATTTCCAAATGTAGATATAAAAAACGATTCAAAACATATACACGGTTTTATAACGTGTTGTCACCTGTGACAGTTCCATCTTGGATCAATAACATCGGACATGACATTGAAATGAAATGACTATTATGATTATCTATATGTATCGAGATATATATATATATATATATATATATAGAGAGAGAGAGAGAGAGAGAGAGAGAGAGAGAGAGGGGGGGGGTATCATTTAATTTGGTTTGGCAAACTTTATTCATGTGTTGATATATGTGTATGTGGGTATGTAGGCAATAGGTTTCCCTAATAACTGATATACAAAATCTGATAGTTATATTTATATACCTAGGTATATATGTAAACTTAAGAGAGAGAGAAACGCGTTAATCACCCCGCCAGTTTATAATATTTTTAATATTGTTAACGTTTTCTTCCTCAGTGTTCTTGAAGTACAAATTATTAATTTAAGTCCATCCATCTAATTTTATATGTTAGATGTATATATGGTTCTTTGAATAATTTTTTAAATTTAAAAAAAAATTTTAACGTTTGCCTTTTAGATTTAATATATATATATATATATATATATATATATATATATATATATATATATATATGTGAGTGTGTGTGTGTGTGTATGTATATGTATATATATATATGTATATGTATGTATGTGTATGTAAGTAGGTGTGTATGTAGATGTGTATATATATTTGTGTGTGTATATATGTGTATGTTTAGGTATGTACGTATAGATATGTATATGTATGTAGGTGTATGTATATATGTCTGTGTGTGTATATGTATAGTGTTATGGGACATTACCTATAACGACAATGAACTCTTCCTGACACTATAAATACTGCGCCTCTCAAGTGGGGAGAGGGAATCGAGTCGAGCCAATAGTAGTTCACTCCAAACCAGACTGACTGTCATACTAACACCTTCAACATTTTGTATTATTATTATTATGTTTAATATATCTTTGTTATTTCTACTCTTGTGTTCGTGTTGTTCTTCCTTGGTCCTAACCTTGGACCATAATAGTGGCGACGAGGATATTGGACCATAACAGATAGATAGATAGATAGATAGATAGATAGATAGATAGATAGATAGATACGTTGTACATATGTTTAGATGAGTGTGTGTAGGCAATTGTATGAAGATGTGTTTTGTTTTATTTATATATGTTTAAGTGCACGTATGTGTATGTCCGGATGTATATGTGTGTAAATGTATATATATGCAGGAGTGAATGTGTATGGATGTATGTGTGTATATATATATATATATATATATATATATATATATATATATATATATATATATATATATGTATGTATGTATGTATATATATATATATATATATATATATATATATATATATATATATATATATATATATATATGTACATATACATATATATATGTATATGTATGTTTATGTGTGTACACACCTATATGTATGTATGTACGTGTAAATATGAATATGTTGTTGTGTATGTGTATATACGTATGTTTTGGGGCATAGAAATAATAGATTAGATTGAATTAACGTTTTTTTTATATGTTTATATTTAATTTGTAAACTGTAGTTGATATTACTTTTGTCAAATTTTCTTGATTGCACAGCGGCCTTTTAGAAATGCTCTTCACTTTTCGTTGTCCCACGCCTATCTTTCCCCTTCTTCATTTTTATTTTTTTTACCCTCTCTCATCTTCTGATTTTTAAGTTCTGATTACATCGTCTTATTGTGCGTAGTGTCCACAAATGTATATAATCATTTCCGGTGTCTGTCTTTAATTTTATTTCGGTCAGCCATTCCGTGATGAATTTAGACATCGGAAAATATTCATATTTATCGGTGTTTTACTCACTTAAACCGTCTTTTACCTCCCCTTTTTAAAACTTCTTTCTGTTAAATTTTAGTTCCCACCTTCACCTTTAGGCCTTCCTGTTCTTCTCTCGTCTGCCCCCCCCCTCTCTATAGCTTTCATTTAACCCTCACATTCGCCTCCCACTCTTATACATACACTCTGACTAAATTTTATCTTTTTATTCCCGGAGTTGTTTTTTCCGATTTCTTTTTGAATTTGTAGGTCTGTTGATTTGGATCGTAATTACGATTCCAATGTAATAAATTATAACCATGGAATATTGGTGTTTAAGCCTTTTTATTATATTCTTACTCTTCCCTAGACATTGAGTTCTACCTGGATTCTATCCTCTTGGAAATTTTATAAATATATATATATGTATGTGTATGTATGTATATGTATTATATATATATATATATATATATATATATATATATATATATATATATATATATATATGTGTGTGTGTGTGTGTGTGTGTGTGTGTGTATTAACCACAAATATTATATATATATGCTATATATATATATATATATATATATATATATATATATATATATATATATATATGCAAGATAAAAGTAGGCAAAGTGAGAGTAATAAAGCAACATGATCACAAAGTAAGAATGGTGTTAACATCCAAAAAGGGGTACAAACAATTGATTGCAGTCTTTTGACTTCAAGGCAAGGAAGAATAGATATATGGTGGATGACACCGAGGAATGGTATATTTTATTGTCTATGAAGAAAACCCAACATGCATTAGTACAAATTGTTTGTAAATTTGGGGAGGGAGTATTTTTGCAGTCATTCCCGCTCGGGAAGACTCATTTTAAAATAACCAGAATCTTAATATTTATTTTTGTAATTATTCCATTTGAAAGAAAAATTACTGCAAAATTGAATCGATAATAATAATAATAATAATAATAAGAAGAAGAAGAAGAAGAAGAAGAAGAAGAAGAAGAGGAAGAAGAAGATAAAGAAGAAAAAGAAGAAGAATGTTAGAGTTATCTTCATTTTTTATATTCTTATTCTACGCACCATGTCCATTCACTGCGGGTGGTGTAATAGATTTCAGCTCGGAAAAAACAATTCGGAGAGCAGAGTTCAAATTTCAGTTGGATTCCTGGCATTATTTTACGTGCAAATTCGATTGGGAAAGGCATTAATCCATCCCTCCGCCTCGCCCTAGATATAGACTAAATAGGAGGCGCATAGTAACGTGTAGTCTTGGTTGGCAACCTGTCTAGGAGGATAACTCTGAATTCAAAACCATATGTAGCCCTGGCGAAGCATATGCTACGCGACTAAGGAAGGTATCCTGCATTTCACATGATCCCGAATACGGTTGACCTCTTTTTCTTGATAGAGAATCTTCAATTCTGTACATGAAGTTGAGGTTCGTAATAAACGAAAATATTTTTGATGCACAATAATAATAATAATAATAATAATAATAATAATAAACAGATATAGATATTTTATGGGACAACACAATACACACAAACAGACCCATCAAAGCTAATCGCCCTGACATCGTCATTAGAGACCGTAAACAAAACAAATGCTTCCTTATTGATATGGAAATCCCTGCAGATTGCAATGTATCTTTGAAGATCTGTAAAAAGCTATCAAAATACAAGGACCTTGAAATCAAAATCTCAAAAATGTGGCAAATGGGAACATCAACAATCCCTGTTGTAGTTGGAGCCTTCGGATTGGTTGGAAAAGATTTCAATAGACTCATTGAAGGGATCCCTGGTAGTCCATGCCTTAAAGAAATACAGAAAATTGTTCTCACGAACTTCTCTGGGCAGGATCCGGATAGAAATGAGTAAACACCAGAAATCAAAGGAAATCATAATATTAATACTAATAAATTTACTAGTGCTCTACCAGGCATGGTCTTCATAGCTTCTGATGATTACACATTTTATATTGGGGAATTAATAAGTTCTACAGTAAATATCCCGTTCAGGACCACATACCTGCTCATTAACCAGATGGACATCTCCTCTAGATTCTGACGCACTATGCAGCTGCATCAGGAAGGAATGTCGAGACGGCTGGGGCTTTTTCTGTTTTGTTTTTTTAAGTTTGACAGATGATGAAACCACGGCGACTTGGGGAGACATCTATATACTTGGGAACACCTGAGCAGAGTGGATTACCCGAACTGAAGGTATTTCTAAATAAGCGCCTTCTTGCAGGTAGGACCCAGTTAAAAACGCGTGGTAGGCATAGCACTGAAATGAATATAATATGGGAGCCATTAATAACAAAAGGAAGAGAAACGACTGCGGAGAGGGGCAAGCTTGACAGCAAAGGTTTCAGCGGCAGCGGTAGCAGTAAGAAGGGCAGCAGTAATTAAAGAAAGTCAAGCATCACAACAAGACAGCAAAGGCAGTAAGAGGCAAGTAAGCAATAAAAACATTAAATCTCCAAGGATCCAGAAATCCAGGATTTCCCACGGGATAATAATCTAAATGAAAATTCGCGGCATAGTAATAGTGATTTCAATCCCTGTGCCGGGTAGTTCAGATTCGTAATTAGTCGAAGTTGGGATAGCTATTACTGAGCAAAAACTAAAAAATAACTCTAGACACGGACAACAGAAAAGAAAAATCTACAAAGTAGATTAAAATTCTCCTTTAGTCATGTCTGATTAAATAAATTAAAAACATTGCTTATTTTTAGCATAATCCGTTCATATTCACGGATATTTTTCTGTGTGTTACAACGAAATGGTGCAAGAAATGCACTGTAACCGTGAAAATCACTTTTATTCCCCAAGTACTTTCCATCTCTTTCTGAGATCATCATTAGGAGTGCATCTAGTAAGGCAAAAACTATGTGTAGCCATACATTACTGATTTTTTTTTCTTTTTGCGTTTAAATGCAACAGCCGACAGTTTTCCTTTAGCATTCATTAGAACGTGGAAAAAATATCCACTATCGAATTTTTTCTTTTATGCTGAAATGTCATGGTCAAGCGCACATTAAAGCGTGAAAACTGTCCTTTTTATAGGCATTTTAGAACATTATTACAGTATTCGAAGCTGATTCTATTCAGTGTCGGCTTCAATTTTTAATACGGATTACTTCGAGGATCTGTAGTTTTAATTTGTTATTTTCTTGTTATAGGATAGTTGTGTCAAGTATCAGTATTTTTCTATACTGTGAATGTGGGCATAAAATAAGCAAAAATAATGTTTGTAATTTATTTATTCAGACATGATTGAAAGTAGATTAAATAAAAGAAGGTTTATCGGATCGATAGTCACCTGAAGATGGCCGGAAGGAACAACGCTTTCATAAAAAAAACAACAAAGACGGGGACATTAGTCCGTATGCAACTAATGCAAATAATGATAATCCTACTCCCAGAAATTAAAAAATAATAGTAATAAAGATGAGGACATTAGCCTGAATGCAAATAATGATAATGCCTCATCCCAGAAATCCAGACCTCATCCCAGAAATCCATACAGAATAGCAATAAAGATGAGGATATTAGTCTGAATGTAAATAATGATAACGCCTCATCCCAGAAATCCAGACGGAATAACAATAAAGATGAGGATATTAGTCTGAATGTAAATAATGATAACGCCTCATCCCAGAAATCCAGACTGAATAGCAATAAAGATGAGGATATTAGTCTGAATGTAAATAATGATAACGCCTCATCCCAGAAATCCAGACGGAATAACAATAAAGATGAGGATATTAGTCTGAATGTAAATAATGATAACGCCTCATCCCAGAAATCCATACAGAATAGCAATAAAGATGAGGATATTAGTTTGAATGTAAATAATGATAACGCCTCATCCCAGAAATCCAGACGGAATAGCAATAAAGATGAGGATATTAGTCTGAATGTAAATAAAAATATGAAACAAACCTGTGAAGCCTACGCAGCCTGAATACGAAATAGTAAGAAAAACACTTACATGGTTGATACCATTTGCGAGAACAAGCCCCCCCCCCCCGGCCCCGATATCTGGAAAATCTGACCCAACAGCGGTTGTTCTATACTGAAACTAGAAACAGAAGAGCTTATCCTTTAAAGCCTGCTGACAAAATTTTAGCATCACATATTTTAAGGAATGGCATTGATCCAAAGTGCCGTCTCTGTAAAGACGCTGGTGAGCCAATCTCTCATCCAATAGCTCGCTGCTTTACTCGAGCGCCAAATGATTGGTAAGGGCAATAACTTTATCGGAATAAATGTCAATATTCGAACCTATTAGACAGGAAAATGACATTTAAAAAAAACAGTTTTCGAAAGTGATGGCGTTACTTTGCTTTACTCTTGGACTTCAACATCCATTCTTTATCAGCCCGCACTATACAAGCTTAGAAACCGGATATTGTCATAAAAGACTTCAACAAACATACATACTAAATTATCGACAGGATTATACCGCCTGATAAAAAACAATTCAAACATTTCAGCGGGAGAATTTGATAAATATAAGTACAGTGTAACCCAGATATAAGAGACCCGGATATAAGAGAAACCCGGATATGAGAGATTTTATCTGGTCCCAAATTAGAGCCTGTGTTAATGTATATACAATAGACCAAACACGGATATAAGAGACCCGGATATAAGAGAAACCCGGATATAAGAGAGATTTTATCTGGTCCAAAATTAGAGCCTGTGTTAATGTATATATAACAGACCAAACCCGGATATAAGAGAGATTTTATCTGGTCCCAAATTAGAGCCTGTGTTAATGTATATATAATAGACCAAACCCGGATATAAGAGAAACCCGGATATAAGAGAGATTTTATCTGGTCCCAAATTAGAGCCTGTGTTAATGTATATATAATAGACCAAACCCGGATATAAGAGAAACCCGGATATAAGAGAGATTTTATCTGGTTCCAAATTAGAGCCGGTGTTAATGTATATATAATAGACCAAACCCGGATATAAGAGAAACCCGGATATAAGAGAGATTTTATCTGGTCCCAAATTAGAGCCTGTGTTAATATATATATAATAGACCAAACCCTGATATAAGAGAAACACGGATATAAGATACTTCTTCTCCGGTCCCGACAACTCTCTTATATCCGGGTTACACTGTATATGGAAATAATTACAAGAATTTAAAACACAACATTGATTCTATTAGTTATAAGGGCAAAGGGAATAATTTAGAATGATATCGGCACATATATTAAATAACTCCGGAATATCCATCTTTATCTGAAATACCGAAGATTGTGTTTACGAATGATGCTTACGTACTTAGAAAAATACTCTCAGTCTAATATTCTGAATAATTTCCTAATGAAACATTTCATTTACCTTATATCTCATCTGAAATTCATCGTCGAATGCAATAATAATAATAATAATAATAATAATAATAATAATGGTTTGCTTCTTTCTTTCCAAGTATACCCATCTGCTAGGAGATGTCATTCCTGAGACTCGCTCAGATACATATTTCTTCAGTCTCCACAGAGACATAGTTTAGACAGAGTTTATACTGTAATTATTGTGAGCAAACCTTTGTTACAATTTCTGGGAGGGAAATCTGGCGTGATCAACACTTTTGAACAAGGGCAGTACACAAATAGCCTCGGTTACAATAACTTGTAACTTTGTGGTAGTACAATCATCGATGCGGGGACGATTAGTCAGAACGTATGCATTCCGACCATGAGGCCTGGATTTGCAACTTCCTTTCGTTCTGGGGATACAATCCCAGCGTGCGACACTTTTAAGAAGGCCTGAAAAACATACCCCGAATTGATTCAAGAAATTGGATGGACAAAACTGCTCGGTAACCACCAATCAAGCAATAAATCAAAAGAATTAAACAATAATATGGTGATATCAAAGAAAGTCATTAGATGGACATGTTAAAGAAAAGAATGAAAGTACAGATCTTTTAAAGATTCAATTTTTTTATACAGGGGTGTGCAAAAGTAGATATACAGTACTGAAAACCAAACGCTCGTGCAAAATTTCTTATATTGTTTAAACTAACAACATATAATTTGTAAAATGTATTAGAAAGAAGTAAATCTATATTTTTTAAGGTTTTATCGAAATTTCATTTAAGTTTCCACACGTCCACCATCATTAGAAATACAAAGATTTTGCAGTTCACGGAAAACATTTGCCAAGTGATTTACAGTACTGTCTGAAATCACATTAGTTATTTTAGCGAAACTTAAAACTAGGTACATTAAACTTTATAACATTTTTTACAGATTATTTCTATCGCAAATACAAATAAAGTTATAGATTTTTTAAAGTGCACATGAACTTTATGGACACCCTGTATATATATATATATATATATATATATATATATATATATATATATATATATATATATATATCACATAAAAAAGGTGACAAAAATAAAACTTAAAAGAAAAACTGAATATGAGTAAACCAAATACGAAGACGACATAAGAAAAGTGTAAAAAGTAATATAATTTAAGGGGGGAAAAGACCAAAGGAGAGACACATACCTGTACGATAAACGGTGTTCTATATTTAGGTTACCAAAACAGAGCAATTACGCTTCCTGAGATTACGCCTTAGAAAAAGACAAAATTCTGACCGCTACTTAAGTTTTACGCTTCAATCAATCATATATGAAATTATTATCAAATATCATTGGCGAGTTTGTAGCGTCACTGCATAATTTGTATTCACTGAATTTACTACCAGATTCGTTTTTCGTCTCTTGTTTCATTTCATTTTTATGTTGACCACTTTGATCCTCATCTGTATCCTATATAAAACAGTGTGTTGAATATTGCTAGACATAACCCCCCACCCAACGCCTCACTGTTTTATCACAGTCACTGACTTCACTGATGATTATTTGGCTTGTTTCAACTTTGACTTGACATTGTCAAATATTTTCATAGTTTGTGACATTTACAAGTTTCGTCGGGTTGTTTTTTCTTGAGTTTACGCTTTTAGTATCCACTTAAGTACTTTCGCCAACTTATTACTATTTCTATTGGGGGTTATATCAATGTAAAATATACAATATCGTTGCTCAATTCGCCTTTGATTTTTCGAGCGTAAATTACAGCATTACCAAAATTATTACTTCACTACGTAAACCAAAACATAATGTATATGCAACAACAACAACAATAACAACAACAAAAATAACACCAACAACAACAACAATAATAATAATAATAATAATAATAATAATAATAATAATAATAATAATAATAATAATAATGACTAGCTGTATAACCCGCCTCCGACCGGGTGTTTCATTACTGGGAATTTTTGCCATTCATTTGGAGCAGTTTTAGTTTAAAGTCAGCCCACACGAAAATCAATATTAGTAACAACAAGTGGATGCAACTGAGGCCCATCCCCAAATTGGTTTAACAATTTGAAAGTGGGGAGGATGGCCCTGAAAAGGGCTGTTTTTGTGTTCCCAATCTTGCAAGGAAGGAACCTCTTCCATGCACTGTCATAATAATAGTGTGCGATAATTTTTATTTATAATATAAAATTTTTTTTATAATAATAATAATCTTTTGTGTTAGATTTCAATTCTCTAAATTGATTGTATGCTGTTTTTTGCGGACATTAAACTTTGCTTTTGATTTTTGCACAAAGCGTAAAAAAAAGAAAGTTTTTTCGATTTTTCACCTTCAGAGTTGGAATTTTTTCCAGCCAATTTGGACTCAAAACCTGCACTGAAGAATTATCTATCAAAGAAAAAAAATATCATTGAAATCGAATGAAAACTGTGGAAACGCATAAACAACATCTGATCACACACACACATACATACACACACATATTTTGAGAATTATAGATATAGATAATAATAATAATAATAATTCTCGTACATTCCGTTCAACAATATATACGACAGGGTGCAATCGCTTGTGAGTCAGCGATAGAGCTTCATTTAATAACCCGGGTTGCTATTCCGAATATGTTGACGCAGTTTTCAGGGTGCTGCACAAGGCTGTGTCGGTTAAAAATTTTAATGTTTTTTTTAACTGTTTCCATCAAGCTTCATCGACCGACTTTGTGCAGGCAGATGGAGAACTTTCTTCGTACTCTCTGTTTCATGAGTGGGTCGTCATTTTTTTATACTCACTAGGGGCTTTTCTTTGCTTGTTTTTTCTTTCTTTTTTTTAGTAATAAATTTATTTTAATCGTGGCACCCTTAATTATACCCGTGTCTACTTTTTTCAGTTTAGCCGTTTTGATTATTGTCGTTCCAAGGAATCTTTCTGAAGAAGTGTTTGGCGAAAAAGGTTCCTTTAAAAAATGTTCTCCGTCATTTTCAAAGCAATATTCAAATTCTGTGGTAGAAAAAGAAATTGTTTAAATATCAACGATATATATATATATATATATGTGTGTGTGTATGTGTTCTTGTGTGTGTGTGTGTGTGTGTGTGTGTGTGTGTGTGTGTGTGTGTGTGTGCTAAGACATGTCTCATTAAATAACAATTTTTGTCTTAGAAAAACAAGACCCTGATGACGACATTGTGCTAATGTCGAAAGTACTCAGAATAACATCTTTGTAATTTACTTTCTTCCTTTGAAAAGGATACTAAGAAACTTGTCCGTAATAATGAGAGGATCCTATGAAAAGTATGTAGACAATGCTTGTCCAAATTATTTAATGAAACATGTCTTAATGAAAACATGCTGCCAAAATATACGCCATATATATATATATATTATATATAAAGTACAGTGTCTGTGTTTGTGCGTGTCTGTGCCCAAGCAACTTCTCCGCTCCCACTGGTTTGATTTCAATGATTCATAGCTCATTCAAACGCCCTAGAAAAGTTAGGCACAGGGAACAATTTTCGTTGAGTTCAGATTCAGGGTTGCCAGATTATGCGAGGTTAAAAATATATATTAATATATTATACTAGCCATTATCGTTGCTTTCATGGTTCAAGGGGGGTAACACTTATTTTCTTTTTGTATCCGAAATTGCAGCTAGCATAAAATTTTAAGCTAGCTAAAATTTGAAGACACACTATCGGGCAGCATTTAAGCTAGCTCCTGTGCAGGTCTCTTGGTTTGGCCATCATCACAATAGCTAGTTGCGATAGGCATCAATAAACTACAGAATAACTCAAAATTGATCGCTGCATTTAGGTACTGAATTAACGTTTAAGCTTACCTTCAAGAACCCTTAAGTTCAACGATAATTCTCCTGCTGCCACTTAATTTAAAGACGATTTGACGTACGTAGATCCTTGTTTTCTGGACAATTATTTTATTTCATGAGTGACAGAACAGGGGACAATTTATAAGACAAAATTAATATAGTGTAGAGATGGGAAAATAAAAATTATAATTAGTCATGCATTCAACACTTGAAGAATTAGAAAAACATAATACCTAATTAAGTAAAACCGATATAATGGGATCTATGTGAATAAATACGAAATAGGAGTTCAATTCTCCCACGAATTCTGAAATTAAAAAGCCCCAGCTCTATACTATAGTAATTAACGCGCAAGATACTCAATATCTGTATTATATATTATCTACTTCTAGGCAATATCACTCTTCAGGTTTAACTAATTTGCATACAGATTTTTTTAAAGTTTATTTCATTAATTAATTGTCCTTTATTACTGTACTTTTATTCGAAGATTGTTTTGATTTTCATATCAAAAATTGTTCTGTTTAGGAATATCGTCTTATATAGTGCAGAAAAGTGTTTGAAATTTGCATTTTCCTTAGCCTTCAACAAGTTGGCATCTATTTGTAAAACTTCCTTTAACTATAACAAGCCAATTTATGAATGAAATGTTCATTTAAATTTTTTGTTTCTAAGATCCCAAACAGTGAATATATCTTACTTTGCGAAGCGATAGTGAGCGGGCGAAGCCTGCTAGAATATATATATATATATATATATATATATATATATATATATATATATATATATATATATGTGTGTGTGTGTGTGTGTGTGTGTGCGTGTGTGTGTGCGTGCGTGCGCGCGCGCATGTGTGTGTTATTAAAACCGATAATGTCTGTGTGCTAGGCTGGTGTCTTCCGATTGGTACGGAAGTACAGAAATGCGTGTTTGTTTTAGGCAATAGTGAGGTATAGAATTCAGTCTCTGTTACATGACGACTGTATAGCACGTACAGTTCATTATATTTTTTATCTTATAAATGTTTGCTGTGTATTGTATTTTTTGGGGTATTATACAGCGTTGGCATCTTTGACGCAAATTCCATGATTGTATTTAATATATAAATATATTTGAAGGAAATTTATATTCGATTCCGGCTTGAGGCAATCGCATGTCTAGCCACACTGATGAACTGTGAAACAGCGAAACAATCTGTCTGTGGATGACAATATATACATGCATCTGAAACAATTATTTCGGTTGAGCTCTCAGGGAGGAAAAATGAGTTTTTAAACAGTGATTATTACTGCTGCTAATGAAAGACTCTTCGATAAAACGAATCGAACGAATCGAGTTCTCCGAGTCGCGGGCGTGTTTATCGAAAAATAAATGCGTTTAAATTTACCTTCATCCCTGCCGTGTGCCAATAGCTTAGGTGGATACTCCGATTGATAGCAAATCAGTCGGGTTTCATTCCTGGCTTGAGGCAATCGGATGTCTAGGAACAATGATGAGCTGTGAAACATCGAAACAGTCTGTCTGTGGATGACTATATTTATATATATATATATATATATATATATATATATTTGGTGCGATGTCTAAATTGTCGTCTAAATTATACACAAATGAAAATAATTTCCTTGTTTAAGTTGGTAAATGCTGCCATAATCCTTGCCTTCACTTCATCTTTGGTGTTACAAGGAGTTCTGCTGGTCTCTTGCTCAACTGTGCCACACACATAATAATCAAGGTTGCAGGGTTACAGTCTGGGCAATTAGGTGTCAGATGTAATGAGCGATATGGTCGCAGAAATTGTCTGAAAGCTTTGACTGGGTTCTCCTGCTTGTATAGCATGGTGCAGAGTCCTGTTGCCAGACATAGGGTCTTCCAGCAGCAACCCTCTTGACCCAGAGCAGCACAACCTCCTCAAAGCACTTGATGTAGGCCCCCGTGTTGAGTTTGTGGCCCTCGGGAGTTCTATTCTTATCAGAACGATCAGAATGTTTTTCCGTGCTGCCGTACCTTCGTAATCACCACTAGACTCATCCAACTCTTTCAAATTTCTCTGCACTGTCCTCAGATTGACGCTCAAACACTATGAAATGTTCGTATTAGAGCTTCTGGCGAGAATGCTAAGCAGTATAGCATCCCATTTCCAAATTTATGACCGAGTGAATTGCGTCATGGTGCTCTTTTTCTCACAGACGGTGCCCAACTTACTTTATTGTGCAGCTGACAAAATCAAATACGAGCAAAGCGCATGCGCGAAATTAAATATATAAAATGGCGACAATTTGATTCAGTGTGAAACTTTTCGAAGCCGTGTGTTAAAAGTACACCGGATCAGACGGTGATTCTTGCTGCAAAGAGAGGTGCAAGTTCGAATCCTTTCGAAGGGCAGATTTTCTTTATTAAGTTTTCTCGAGTACACAGGACACGAGGCGAAATAACTACTGTTTAGAATAAACGGAGTGTCTACTCAAATACGGGTATTCACTGAAAATAACGTTTGAAGTAATAATAAGTAACGGATTAAAAAAATAAAATCCATTAATTCTTTAGAATATATATATATATATATATATATATATATATATATATATATATATATATATATATATATATATATCACACATCCGAGAGGAAGCGTACATATATATCACACATCCAAGAGGAAGCGTACAGAATGAAAAAACGGAATCTCCGAATGTGAAACAATCTGCTCAATCGAAGAAAACTGGTATATTTCAACGCCATCAAAAATAAAGAGACAGCAAAATATACAAAACCTTCATAGAAATGGAGGAAATATTTATTCCAAGGAAATTCCGCGAAAAAATTAACTCACAAGACACGGAGAAACAAAAACAAATAAAGAACACACTAAGCCTAACAAAAATGCCGGCCCAAATTGAAATACGAGAAGACAAAACAATACACTTTACAAAGAAATACACAGAGATTGATAACAAATTATTTACAAAAATCAAAAAATTATGTCCTAAAGAAACTCACCAATTCCAGTCAGACTTATGGGAATCGAAATGTAAAAAAGAGGAGGAAAAATCTCTGAATATCCTGGAAAGAAAGATAACCTGGTTAAAAGCATTACCAGGAAAAGAAAAATTGGAAAATGAGACAGAACCAAAAAAAAACAATCCAAACTCACAAAAAAAAATACAGTACTCAACGCAAAACAACCATCAGCAAATACAGAGAAAACCACCCAACAGAGTCAAAAACCCAAATACCTATTACCACACACAAACAGACCCGCAAGGTAAGCACTCTAACACATTCTACCGTACGCAAACACACCCAGAAACAAACTCACATAATACATATCTTAACCCATTCTACTATACGCAAACATATCCACAAGGTAGGAAGCCTAATACATACTACCAGCGCACACAAACACGCCCACATAACAAATACAATTATGAACATACGCCAAACAGCGCAAAAACAAACCTGCACAGACCACCGAACTGTAACACAAACAGACAAAGATCAGAATATACACACACACTCACAAAACCAACACTTACAAATACCACCTAGCACAAAAAACCAAACCTGGCAACCATTACCTGTATCCAGGAGTACAACCAAAATTTCCCGAAAAGTTCTACACACAATCCACATACAATCCATACAAAAACAACAAATCTAGAAACGTCTGGAACACGCCCCCTAACAAAAACAAACACACCTATACAGAACCACCGAGATACAACAACCCCAATTTCCCCCAAAAAAACTCTCACTGGCAAGAAAACTCAAAATGTACAGGGAGAGAATATCTTTTAGAAAACCCAAGATATATTAAAAGAAACAATCATTATTTTTTAGAAGCCCCAGTCCGAACAAAAGAAAAACACTTTAGATGACACAAAACCCAAAGTAATAAACCTATCTACATATACATTTACAAATGACGAAATCAACCTACTGAAATTGGGCCTAAAATTCTGCCCTACTCCAAAAAGCAATATAGCAGACCTAAAAAAAGACCTTAAGGAATTTGAACGCAAACTGAGACTAATAGAAATGTTTAATGATAGCAAAAACATTACAGATGAGTCACTGGTAAAAAACAAATCTAATTTATTCCCAAAGAAAAATAACAATACCAGTGAGCTAAATATGTTTTTTGAAAAACTCTGGAACCTCAACCTAGAGGAAAAATCCAAACCATTCGACAACCTCACATACAGACAAAGACTAGCCTTAGAGAACATCCGAAAAAATAATAACATAATTATAAAAGAAGCAGACAAAGGCAGCGCCATAGTCATCATGGACAGAACATACTATAAAACAAAAATTCTAGAAACACTAGAGGATAGGAATAACTACAAATTAATTGACACTAACATAGACAAAAACATTATATCAAAAATTACAAAACTCTGCACAACACATAATAAAATATTAACAAATAAAGAGAAGGATTTCCTAATAAACTTTGTACCAAAAACAAGCAATTTCTACGGACTACCTAAAATTCACAAATCACGTGAAATAAAAGCAGCTATAGAGACACAAAAATCTGAATACATTAGCACCTCAGTGACCTTACATTCAGACCAGTAACAGGACCAGCCTGTCCAACTAGTAAACTCAGTAACCTAATAGACATAATATTGCAACCATATACGAAACAAATTAAAAGGTCACATCAGAGACGATATACATTTCCTTAGCTGCATACCACAAAAGGTGGATCCGGGAACACTTATGGCAACTTTTGACATTAGTAGCCTATACAGCAACATACCCCATGAACTAGGAAAGAAAGCAATCTCATTCTGGATTGAAAAACATCCAGAAACACTACATCCGAGATTCACTAAAGAGTTCATTATCAATAGTATAGACCTAATTTTAAACAATAACACATTTGAATTTGACAACAAAAACTATATCCAAACCCTGGGTACAGCAATGGGAACAAAAATGGCTCCAGCATATGCCACCCTAACATTAGCTTACCTAGAAGAAAACCTCTATGAACAGATAGAACAAATATATGGGGCAAATATAAAAGCCCAATTCACAAAATCTTGGAAAAGATACTTAGATGATTGCTTCATCTTTTGGAAATCCTCATGGGGCGACATTAACCAATTTCACACTCTACTACAAAACTTACACCTGTGAGACTACCCACCTCTGCAACTCGTTGCACAAAGATATAGACCCCACGTCGTAGAATTTCTGTGCGGCGGATCGAGCGAGAGGCAGGCTCACAGGCAAAAGAAAAACACAACTACAAACTTGGGTAGGACGAAAAGAGGAGGGAAGGCGTGTGACCTTTTTGTGGATGATAACTCTGGGCTGATTCTCGGCTGGCGAAAAAATATATATATCTTAACTAACAATGTCCGGCTGCTAATGGGTCGCTCTTCGATGTTACGTGCTCCGGCCTAAATCAACCTTCCTCGAACCTAAACTATGTCTAACTAACTCCCGTGACCCAAAGCGCTCCCGTATATATGCAGAATCCTCTTTCATCATTTCCGGACAAGGGACACCCACGAATAATCCCATAACTTTTTCATGACCATTTCTCTCTTTGAAGAAAGTGGACATAAAAATATTTCTTAGCCGAGCTGACTCCGATTCAGGGACATTAAATTCAGACCCTTTTAAGTTTTGACCAGATCCGGTCTTTTTCCTATCTTCGTATTTTGACAAGTAGTTAACACTTATCTACCCTTTTGGCCATATGTCCAAAACATGGTTTTATCTAGATTCCTAATCTAGTCATTGGGTCTTGAAGTTTGATACACCAGGTCAAATCTAACTAATCTTCTCGCACATATGTGTGCGCGCGCACGCACACACAGATGTGGGGGTGTATATATATATACACACACACAGATGTGCGGGCGCACACACACACACGCGTGCGCATATATCCAACTCATAGTGTCACACACCTCCCCCAATCATCTTTGTCATTTATTTCATAAATTACACAAAGAATTCAACAACAATGAGACACTATGCATCTCCCTCTGCACATTATGACCCTGCTCGGGCGTCCCCGAAGAGAATACAATAATGTACAGGTCACAAAAACAAATTACCACAGAATTTACAACAATTATCGCCACTCATCAGAGGTGGACAACAGGTTTCAACAATACAATATGAGACTATGTATCTCCACTCGGCCGAGGAGAAAACAAAATAAAAATATACAACACACACAAAAAAATATATATATACAGACAACAACAACCGAAATTACAAGAATTTCAAAGGGTTTCGGTCATCCCCTAACAAAATAAAACAACGGCATAGCCAACACTGCACTGGGGTTGTTGGGATCATCCACCCCTTACAACACTAACATACATATAAGGAGAGAGGAAGAAAAAAATTGTTGGTTTCAGTCCTTCCACTTTGCTTTCCTGTGAACAATTTTGAGGGGCTCCTGACTCATTCCTATTCCGCAATCCAGGAGGACTTTTCGATTCACCTCCAACATCATTCAATTTTTCAACATTTCGCCCCCCCCCCCCAACAAACACAGGGGAATTTTAACCACCCCTATCCAAATATTCAGGAGTATTTTTCGGCTTATCTCCCCTTTTCCTTACGACGTGGGAACATCATAATTTCCGCAGTTCTTTCGGTGTCGTAGCAGGAATAATGTTTTTGGAAAGCATTGTGGAATTCACTCCTCCACCAGGGATCTTCACTACCCCCTGTACAAAACCACAAACTCTCTCCCTGTGTTTACTGGGTATGTCAACATGACTGACTTCCCAGCCATCCATCACACCATCTACATACAACAACACAAAAAAAAAGAAGAGAAAAAAAATGTTCACCTTCAATTGTTAAGCTTGGCGAGTTTTACTTTCTTTTTTTTTTCTTTTTTTTTTTTTAGTCATTCGTTTTTATGACGCCAAGTTGTAGCGGCTTTGTAAGTGGTGACTCCACTGAGCATGTAGTGTCCGATTGGTCCATAATTGAGAAAACTATACTGTCTTTTGTTTCCTTGGTCCCTGCTATCCTGACTGACATTCCATCTTGATCACTATGTCTCTTTTCTGCCATATTTCTAATCCTACATCTTATCAACCACTGCCTTCCCCGGATTATCAATATCACTACAATTACAATTACGACTATGACACACACACCTAGTGACGAAACCTCCTACCTCCGGATGCACCCTCCTTTCTGGGGCACTCCCTCCGTGTGTGACCCAGCTGTCCGCATTTCCCAACACCCCGGTTGTCTTGGGTCAGGGAGTGGCCTTCTCCAGCCCCTTTCATGGGGGTGGTCTCTCCAACGATAGCCCGAATGGCCACGCTCCCCCTGATCCCAAGCAACAGGAGAAGTCTCTGTCCACCCCGTTCTCGTCTCTCTTGACCATCCCTTTTCTTCTCCCCTCCCCTGGGTGGCTGTGAGCCTATTATAGAGCCTAAGACTCTTTCCTGCTGTTGCAAACGCCTCCGCAAGTGAGGCTGGGGCCGCCCTTGCTGTGTCTTCTCTTACGAACGTATTTTCTATAGCGTCCGTGTAGTGCTCAGCTAGCTGCGCCTGCACTGCCTCCCCATCACGTTGAACAGCGTCTTTGTATGCAACCTTAGCTAATCCTAAAACTCTACTTGCTAGTTACGAGAGAGTTTCTCCTTCCCTTTGCTTAATCTTAATTAAGGCCCTAGCAGCATCAGTCGCACTAGTATAATCACTGTACTGGTTCGTCAGCTGTTCTAAAACGTCTCCCCAGTTACTTTCAGGATTATCATCTAAATATAATCCTATATACTCCGATACCACCCCGTCCGAATAGTCATAAGCCAGATTCACCAACTCTGTCTGTGTAAGTTGGTAAATTCTAGCCTTTTTCTTCAGAGCTTCTACCCAGGCCTGAAACTCACAGGCTTTTCCCGTGAATATAGGGATCTTGGATCCACTTGCGGCTACCTTAAAAATAGAGCGCGATGGGACATCTATATCTATCCTATTCATATTTCTATTAAATGCCAGCCAGACACACTAGTTACAAACAACAAGGACCAAAAAAAATAAAACAAAAGAACAAATTTTCAGCCTACCTTGCAGGGACCGGAATAGATTCCCTTTTTCTGTTTCTTTCTTTCTTTTTTTTCTTTTTTTTTCTTTCCTCCCCTTCTTTTTTTTTTTTTTTTTTTTTTAGTGTTCGTTTACTTGTTCATTGCAGTCGTCCTCCTAGATGTAGTAAAAATTTTAAAAAATAAAAATCTCCAGTACTTGAAGTGTCCGTTCTTTAAGGGGGAAAGAAGTGTGTATCTGTCTGTGCCTCCTTTCTTGCTTCCTTTCTCTCTCTCACTCTGCGTCACTTTCTTTTTAACTGTTCCCTTTCCTCCTTTTTCCTCTGTTTTTATTTGTCTTTGTTTCGTCGTTCGTCTGTTTCTATTTTGGTTTGGTTGTTTTTTGTTTTTCCTAATTTTTTTTTTTATACACACGTATCTGTGTCTATTGGATTATCGAAGTCTTCACTCATTTACACGTATATACACATACACCTATGCACATATATTGAGTGTTTAATCGGACGATTCGATCTTTCCTTCCTTCTCCTTCCTCCACAAAGTCTATCGTACTAGCGCGCAACCCAAGGTCGATCCTGGTCTCGGCACCAATGTGAGACTACCCACCTCTGCAACTCGTTGCACAAAGATATAGACCCCACGTCGTAGAATTTCTGTGCAGCGGATCGAGCGAGAGGCAGGCTCACAGGCAAAAGAAAAACACAACTACAAACTTGGGTAGGACGAAAAGAGGAGGGAAGGCGTGTGACCTTTTTGTGGATGATAACTCTGGGCTGATTCTCGGCTGGCGAAAAAATATATATCTTAACTAACAATGTCCGGCTGCTAATGGGTCGCTCTTCGATGTTACGTGCTCCGGCCTAAATCAACCTTCCTCGAACCTAAACTAAGTCTAACTAACTCCCGTGACCCAAAGCGCTCCCGTATATATGCAGAATCCTCTTTCATCATTTCCGGACAAGGGACACCCACGAATAATCCCATAACTTTTTCATGACCATTTCTCTCTTTGAAGAAAGTGGACATAAAAATATTTCTTAGCCTAGCTGACTCCGATTCAGGGACATTAAATTCAGACCCTTTTAAGTTTTGACCAGATCCGGTCTTTTTCCTATCTTCGTATTTTGACAAGTACTTAACACTTATCTACCCTTTTG
>OZ038475.1:147966699-148006699 GCA_964036315.1 Acanthosepion esculentum
TCCTTACTCCTATGGCATCCTTCTGCAAGTGTCTTCGCACAAAAATTGACTTTACCAAACGCCATAGCTCGGGACTCAGGGTTGGATATTGGAATCTGGAGACAACAATCCAGCCCTTCCAAACATTGATTGAAGCAGTCCTACTCTATGGATCAGAAACTTGGATATTATCTGCTCGTCTTAAAAGACAACTGGATGGAATGTGTCCAAATCTACTTAGGAAAATCCAGAACATCACTTGGAGATCCTATGCAGCGCTTCACATACTTTACGGAGAATTGTGACCATGAGTTCAAACAACAATGACTACAGTTTGCCGGCCACTGCCACCGATCTGACATAGAAATCGTCTAATCCTTACTCCTATGGCATCCTTCTGCAAGTGTCTTCGCACAAAAATTGACTTTACCAAACGCCATAGCTCGGGACTCAGGGTTGGATATTGGAATCTGGAGACAACAATCCAGCCCTTCCAAACATTGATTGAAGCAGTCCTACTCTATGGATCAGAAACTTGGATATTATCTGCTCGTCTTAAAAGACAACTGGATGGAATGTGTCCAAATCTACTTAGGAAAATCCAGAACATCACTTGGAGATCCTATGCAGCGCTTCACATACTTTACGGAGAATTGTGACCATGAGTTCAAACAACAATGACTACAGTTTGCCGGCCACTGCCACCGATCTGACATAGAAATCGTCTAATCCTTACTCCTATGGCATCCTTCTGCAAGTGTCTTCGCACAAAAATTGACTTTCCCAAACACCATAGCTCGGGACTCAGGGTTGGATATTGGAATCTGGAGACAACAATCCAGCCCTTCCAAACATTGATTGAAGCAGTCCTACTCTATGGATCAGAAACTTGGATATTATCTGCTCGTCTTAAAAGACAACTGGATGGAATGTGTCCAAATCTACTTAGGAAAATCCAGAACATCACTTGGAGATCCTATGCAGCGCTTCACATACTTTACGGAGAATTGTGACCATGAGTTCAAACAACAATGACTACAGTTTGCCGGCCACTGCCACCGATCTGACATAGAAATCGTCTAATCCTTACTCCTATGGCATCCTTCTGCAAGTGTCTTCGCACAAAAATTGACTTTCCCAAACACCATAGCTCGGGACTCAGGGTTGGATATTGGAATCTGGAGACAACAATCCAGCCCTTCCAAACATTGATTGAAGCAGTCCTACTCTATGGATCAGAAACTTGGATATTATCTGCTCGTCTTAAAAGACAACTGGATGGAATGTGTCCAAATCTACTTAGGAAAATCCAGAACATCACTTGGAGATCCTATGCAGCGCTTCACATACTTTACGGAGAATTGTGACCATGAGTTCAAACAACAATGACTACAGTTTGCCGGCCACTGCCACCGATCTGACATAGAAATCGTCTAATCCTTACTCCTATGGCATCCTTCTGCAAGTGTCTTCGCACAAAAATTGACTTTCCCAAACACCATAGCTCGGGACTCAGGGTTGGATATTGGAATCTGGAGACAACAATCCAGCCCTTCCAAACATTGATTGAAGCAGTCCTACTCTATGGATCAGAAACTTGGATATTATCTGCTCGTCTTAAAAGACAACTGGATGGAATGTGTCCAAATCTACTTAGGAAAATCCAGAACATCACTTGGAGATCCTATGCAGCGCTTCACATACTTTACGGAGAATTGTGACCATGAGTTCAAACAACAATGACTACAGTTTGCCGGCCACTGCCACCGATCTGACATAGAAATCGTCTAATCCTTACTCCTATGGCATCCTTCTGCAAGTGTCTTCGCACAAAAATTGACTTTCTCAAACACCATAGCTCGGGACTCAGGGTTGGATATTGGAATCTGGAGACAACAATCCAGCCCTTCCAAACATTGATTGAAGCAGTCCTACTCTATGGATCAGAAACTTGGATATTATCTGCTCGTCTTAAAAGACAACTGGATGGAATGTGTCCAAATCTACTTAGGAAAATCCAGAACATCACTTGGAGATCCTATGCAGCGCTTCACATACTTTACGGAGAATTGTGACCATGAGTTCAAACAACAATGACTACAGTTTGCCGGCCACTGCCACCGATCTGACATAGAAATCGTCTAATCCTTACTCCTATGGCATCCTTCTGCAAGTGTCTTCGCACAAAAATTGACTTTCCCAAACACCATAGCTCGGGACTCAGGGTTGGATATTGGAATCTGGAGACAACAATCCAGCCCTTCCAAACATTGATTGAAGCAGTCCTACTCTATGGATCAGAAACTTGGATATTATCTGCTCGTCTTAAAAGACAACTGGATGGAATGTGTCCAAATCTACTTAGGAAAATCCAGAACATCACTTGGAGATCCTATGCAGCGCTTCACATACTTTACGGAGAATTGTGACCATGAGTTCAAACAACAATGACTACAGTTTGCCGGCCACTGCCACCGATCTGACATAGAAATCGTCTAATCCTTACTCCTATGGCATCCTTCTGCAAGTGTCTTCGCACAAAAATTGACTTTCCCAAACACCATAGCTCGGGACTCAGGGTTGGATATTGGAATCTGGAGACAACAATCCAGCCCTTCCAAACATTGATTGAAGCAGTCCTACTCTATGGATCAGAAACTTGGATATTATCTGCTCGTCTTAAAAGACAACTGGATGGAATGTGTCCAAATCTACTTAGGAAAATCCAGAACATCACTTGGAGATCCTATGCAGCGCTTCACATACTTTACGGAGAATTGTGACCATGAGTTCAAACAACAATGACTACAGTTTGCCGGCCACTGCCACCGATCTGACATAGAAATCGTCTAATCCTTACTCCTATGGCATCCTTCTGCAAGTGTCTTCGCACAAAAATTGACTTTCCCAAACACCATAGCTCGGGACTCAGGGTTGGATATTGGAATCTGGAGACAACAATCCAGCCCTTCCAAACATTGATTGAAGCAGTCCTACTCTATGGATCAGAAACTTGGATATTATCTGCTCGTCTTAAAAGACAACTGGATGGAATGTGTCCAAATCTACTTAGGAAAATCCAGAACATCACTTGGAGATCCTATGCAGCGCTTCACATACTTTACGGAGAATTGTGACCATGAGTTCAAACAACAATGACTACAGTTTGCCGGCCACTGCCACCGATCTGACATAGAAATCGTCTAATCCTTACTCCTATGGCATCCTTCTGCAAGTGTCTTCGCACAAAAATTGACTTTCCCAAACACCATAGCTCGGGACTCAGGGTTGGATATTGGAATCTGGAGACAACAATCCAGCCCTTCCAAACATTGATTGAAGCAGTCCTACTCTATGGATCAGAAACTTGGATATTATCTGCTCGTCTTAAAAGACAACTGGATGGAATGTGTCCAAATCTACTTAGGAAAATCCAGAACATCACTTGGAGATCCTATGCAGCGCTTCACATACTTTACGGAGAATTGTGACCATGAGTTCAAACAACAATGACTACAGTTTGCCGGCCACTGCCACCGATCTGACATAGAAATCGTCTAATCCTTACTCCTATGGCATCCTTCTGCAAGTGTCTTCGCACAAAAATTGACTTTACCAAACGCCATAGCTCGGGACTCAGGGTTGGATATTGGAATCTGGAGACAACAATCCAGCCCTTCCAAACATTGATTGAAGCAGTCCTACTCTATGGATCAGAAACTTGGATATTATCTGCTCGTCTTAAAAGACAACTGGATGGAATGTGTCCAAATCTACTTAGGAAAATCCAGAACATCACTTGGAGATCCTATGCAGCGCTTCACATACTTTACGGAGAATTGTGACCATGAGTTCAAACAACAATGACTACAGTTTGCCGGCCACTGCCACCGATCTGACATAGAAATCGTCTAATCCTTACTCCTATGGCATCCTTCTGCAAGTGTCTTCGCACAAAAATTGACTTTACCAAACGCCATAGCTCGGGACTCAGGGTTGGATATTGGAATCTGGAGACAACAATCCAGCCCTTCCAAACATTGATTGAAGCAGTCCTACTCTATGGATCAGAAACTTGGATATTATCTGCTCGTCTTAAAAGACAACTGGATGGAATGTGTCCAAATCTACTTAGGAAAATCCAGAACATCACTTGGAGATCCTATGCAGCGCTTCACATACTTTACGGAGAATTGTGACCATGAGTTCAAACAACAATGACTACAGTTTGCCGGCCACTGCCACCGATCTGACATAGAAATCGTCTAATCCTTACTCCTATGGCATCCTTCTGCAAGTGTCTTCGCACAAAAATTGACTTTCTCAAACACCATAGCTCGGGACTCAGGGTTGGATATTGGAATCTGGAGACAACAATCCAGCCCTTCCAAACATTGATTGAAGCAGTCCTACTCTATGGATCAGAAACTTGGATATTATCTGCTCGTCTTAAAAGACAACTGGATGGAATGTGTCCAAATCTACTTAGGAAAATCCAGAACATCACTTGGAGATCCTATGCAGCGCTTCACATACTTTACGGAGAATTGTGACCATGAGTTCAAACAACAATGACTACAGTTTGCCGGCCACTGCCACCGATCTGACATAGAAATCGTCTAATCCTTACTCCTATGGCATCCTTCTGCAAGTGTCTTCGCACAAAAATTGACTTTCCCAAACACCATAGCTCGGGACTCAGGGTTGGATATTGGAATCTGGAGACAACAATCCAGCCCTTCCAAACATTGATTGAAGCAGTCCTACTCTATGGATCAGAAACTTGGATATTATCTGCTCGTCTTAAAAGACAACTGGATGGAATGTGTCCAAATCTACTTAGGAAAATCCAGAACATCACTTGGAGATCCTATGCAGCGCTTCACATACTTTACGGAGAATTGTGACCATGAGTTCAAACAACAATGACTACAGTTTGCCGGCCACTGCCACCGATCTGACATAGAAATCGTCTAATCCTTACTCCTATGGCATCCTTCTGCAAGTGTCTTCGCACAAAAATTGACTTTACCAAACACCATAGCTCGGGACTCAGGGTTGGATATTGGAATCTGGAGACAGCAATCCAGCCCTTCCAAACATTGATTGAAGCAGTCCTACTCTATGGATCAGAAACTTGGATATTATCTGCTCGTCTTAAAAGACAACTGGATGGAATGTGTCCAAATCTACTTAGGAAAATCCAGAACATCACTTGGAGATCCTATGCAGCGCTTCACATACTTTACGGAGAATTGTGACCATGAGTTCAAACAACAATGACTACAGTTTGCCGGCCACTGCCACCGATCTGACATAGAAATCGTCTAATCCTTACTCCTATGGCATCCTTCTGCAAGTGTCTTCGCACAAAAATTGACTTTCCCAAACACCATAGCTCGGGACTCAGGGTTGGATATTGGAATCTGGAGACAGCAATCCAGCCCTTCCAAACATTGATTGAAGCAGTCCTACTCTATGGATCAGAAACTTGGATATTATCTGCTCGTCTTAAAAGACAACTGGATGGAATGTGTCCAAATCTACTTAGGAAAATCCAGAACATCACTTGGAGATCCTATGCAGCGCTTCACATACTTTACGGAGAATTGTGACCATGAGTTCAAACAACAATGACTACAGTTTGCCGGCCACTGCCACCGATCTGACATAGAAATCGTCTAATCCTTACTCCTATGGCATCCTTCTGCAAGTGTCTTCGCACAAAAATTGACTTTCCCAAACACCATAGCTCGGGACTCAGGGTTGGATATTGGAATCTGGAGACAACAATCCAGCCCTTCCAAACATTGATTGAAGCAGTCCTACTCTATGGATCAGAAACTTGGATATTATCTGCTCGTCTTAAAAGACAACTGGATGGAATGTGTCCAAATCTACTTAGGAAAATCCAGAACATCACTTGGAGATCCTATGCAGCGCTTCACATACTTTACGGAGAATTGTGACCATGAGTTCAAACAACAATGACTACAGTTTGCCGGCCACTGCCACCGATCTGACATAGAAATCGTCTAATCCTTACTCCTATGGCATCCTTCTGCAAGTGTCTTCGCACAAAAATTGACTTTCCCAAACACCATAGCTCGGGACTCAGGGTTGGATATTGGAATCTGGAGACAACAATCCAGCCCTTCCAAACATTGATTGAAGCAGTCCTACTCTATGGATCAGAAACTTGGATATTATCTGCTCGTCTTAAAAGACAACTGGATGGAATGTGTCCAAATCTACTTAGGAAAATCCAGAACATCACTTGGAGATCCTATGCAGCGCTTCACATACTTTACGGAGAATTGTGACCATGAGTTCAAACAACAATGACTACAGTTTGCCGGCCACTGCCACCGATCTGACATAGAAATCGTCTAATCCTTACTCCTATGGCATCCTTCTGCAAGTGTCTTCGCACAAAAATTGACTTTCTCAAACACCATAGCTCGGGACTCAGGGTTGGATATTGGAATCTGGAGACAACAATCCAGCCCTTCCAAACATTGATTGAAGCAGTCCTACTCTATGGATCAGAAACTTGGATATTATCTGCTCGTCTTAAAAGACAACTGGATGGAATGTGTCCAAATCTACTTAGGAAAATCCAGAACATCACTTGGAGATCCTATGCAGCGCTTCACATACTTTACGGAGAATTGTGACCATGAGTTCAAACAACAATGACTACAGTTTGCCGGCCACTGCCACCGATCTGACATAGAAATCGTCTAATCCTTACTCCTATGGCATCCTTCTGCAAGTGTCTTCGCACAAAAATTGACTTTCCCAAACACCATAGCTCGGGACTCAGGGTTGGATATTGGAATCTGGAGACAACAATCCAGCCCTTCCAAACATTGATTGAAGCAGTCCTACTCTATGGATCAGAAACTTGGATATTATCTGCTCGTCTTAAAAGACAACTGGATGGAATGTGTCCAAATCTACTTAGGAAAATCCAGAACATCACTTGGAGATCCTATGCAGCGCTTCACATACTTTACGGAGAATTGTGACCATGAGTTCAAACAACAATGACTACAGTTTGCCGGCCACTGCCACCGATCTGACATAGAAATCGTCTAATCCTTACTCCTATGGCATCCTTCTGCAAGTGTCTTCGCACAAAAATTGACTTTACCAAACACCATAGCTCGGGACTCAGGGTTGGATATTGGGATCTGGAGACAACAATCCAGCCCTTCCAAACATTGATTGAAGCAGTCCTACTCTATGGATCAGAAACTTGGATATTATCTGCTCGTCTTAAAAGACAACTGGATGGAATGTGTCCAAATCTACTTAGGAAAATCCAGAACATCACTTGGAGATCCTATGCAGCGCTTCACATACTTTACGGAGAATTGTGACCATGAGTTCAAACAACAATGACTACAGTTTGCCGGCCACTGCCACCGATCTGACATAGAAATCGTCTAATCCTTACTCCTATGGCATCCTTCTGCAAGTGTCTTCGCACAAAAATTGACTTTCTCAAACACCATAGCTCGGGACTCAGGGTTGGATATTGGAATCTGGAGACAACAATCCAGCCCTTCCAAACATTGATTGAAGCAGTCCTACTCTATGGATCAGAAACTTGGATATTATCTGCTCGTCTTAAAAGACAACTGGATGGAATGTGTCCAAATCTACTTAGGAAAATCCAGAACATCACTTGGAGATCCTATGCAGCGCTTCACATACTTTACGGAGAATTGTGACCATGAGTTCAAACAACAATGACTACAGTTTGCCGGCCACTGCCACCGATCTGACATAGAAATCGTCTAATCCTTACTCCTATGGCATCCTTCTGCAAGTGTCTTCGCACAAAAATTGACTTTACCAAACACCATAGCTCGGGACTCAGGGTTGGATATTGGGATCTGGAGACAACAATCCAGCCCTTCCAAACATTGATTGAAGCAGTCCTACTCTATGGATCAGAAACTTGGATATTATCTGCTCGTCTTAAAAGACAACTGGATGGAATGTGTCCAAATCTACTTAGGAAAATCCAGAACATCACTTGGAGATCCTATGCAGCGCTTCACATACTTTACGGAGAATTGTGACCATGAGTTCAAACAACAATGACTACAGTTTGCCGGCCACTGCCACCGATCTGACATAGAAATCGTCTAATCCTTACTCCTATGGCATCCTTCTGCAAGTGTCTTCGCACAAAAATTGACTTTCCCAAACACCATAGCTCGGGACTCAGGGTTGGATATTGGGATCTGGAGACAACAATCCAGCCCTTCCAAACATTGATTGAAGCAGTCCTACTCTATGGATCAGAAACTTGGATATTATCTGCTCGTCTTAAAAGACAACTGGATGGAATGTGTCCAAATCTACTTAGGAAAATCCAGAACATCACTTGGAGATCCTATGCAGCGCTTCACATACTTTACGGAGAATTGTGACCATGAGTTCAAACAACAATGACTACAGTTTGCCGGCCACTGCCACCGATCTGACATAGAAATCGTCTAATCCTTACTCCTATGGCATCCTTCTGCAAGTGTCTTCGCACAAAAATTGACTTTCCCAAACACCATAGCTCGGGACTCAGGGTTGGATATTGGGATCTGGAGACAACAATCCAGCCCTTCCAAACATTGATTGAAGCAGTCCTACTCTATGGATCAGAAACTTGGATATTATCTGCTCGTCTTAAAAGACAACTGGATGGAATGTGTCCAAATCTACTTAGGAAAATCCAGAACATCACTTGGAGATCCTATGCAGCGCTTCACATACTTTACGGAGAATTGTGACCATGAGTTCAAACAACAATGACTACAGTTTGCCGGCCACTGCCACCGATCTGACATAGAAATCGTCTAATCCTTACTCCTATGGCATCCTTCTGCAAGTGTCTTCGCACAAAAATTGACTTTCCCAAACACCATAGCTCGGGACTCAGGGTTGGATATTGGAATCTGGAGACAACAATCCAGCCCTTCCAAACATTGATTGAAGCAGTCCTACTCTATGGATCAGAAACTTGGATATTATCTGCTCGTCTTAAAAGACAACTGGATGGAATGTGTCCAAATCTACTTAGGAAAATCCAGAACATCACTTGGAGATCCTATGCAGCGCTTCACATACTTTACGGAGAATTGTGACCATGAGTTCAAACAACAATGACTACAGTTTGCCGGCCACTGCCACCGATCTGACATAGAAATCGTCTAATCCTTACTCCTATGGCATCCTTCTGCAAGTGTCTTTGCACAAAAATTGACTTTACCAAACGCCATAGCTCGGGACTCAGGGTTGGATATTGGAATCTGGAGACAACAATCCAGCCCTTCCAAACATTGATTGAAGCAGTCCTACTCTATGGATCAGAAACTTGGATATTATCTGCTCGTCTTAAAAGACAACTGGATGGAATGTGTCCAAATCTACTTAGGAAAATCCAGAACATCACTTGGAGATCCTATGCAGCGCTTCACATACTTTACGGAGAATTGTGACCATGAGTTCAAACAACAATGACTACAGTTTGCCGGCCACTGCCACCGATCTGACATAGAAATCGTCTAATCCTTACTCCTATGGCATCCTTCTGCAAGTGTCTTCGCACAAAAATTGACTTTACCAAACGCCATAGCTCGGGACTCAGGGTTGGATATTGGGATCTGGAGACAACAATCCAGCCCTTCCAAACATTGATTGAAGCAGTCCTACTCTATGGATCAGAAACTTGGATATTATCTGCTCGTCTTAAAAGACAACTGGATGGAATGTGTCCAAATCTACTTAGGAAAATCCAGAACATCACTTGGAGATCCTATGCAGCGCTTCACATACTTTACGGAGAATTGTGACCATGAGTTCAAACAACAATGACTACAGTTTGCCGGCCACTGCCACCGATCTGACATAGAAATCGTCTAATCCTTACTCCTATGGCATCCTTCTGCAAGTGTCTTTGCACAAAAATTGACTTTACCAAACGCCATAGCTCGGGACTCAGGGTTGGATATTGGAATCTGGAGACAACAATCCAGCCCTTCCAAACATTGATTGAAGCAGTCCTACTCTATGGATCAGAAACTTGGATATTATCTGCTCGTCTTAAAAGACAACTGGATGGAATGTGTCCAAATCTACTTAGGAAAATCCAGAACATCACTTGGAGATCCTATGCAGCGCTTCACATACTTTACGGAGAATTGTGACCATGAGTTCAAACAACAATGACTACAGTTTGCCGGCCACTGCCACCGATCTGACATAGAAATCGTCTAATCCTTACTCCTATGGCATCCTTCTGCAAGTGTCTTCGCACAAAAATTGACTTTACCAAACACCATAGCTCGGGACTCAGGGTTGGATATTGGAATCTGGAGACAGCAATCCAGCCCTTCCAAACATTGATTGAAGCAGTCCTACTCTATGGATCAGAAACTTGGATATTATCTGCTCGTCTTAAAAGACAACTGGATGGAATGTGTCCAAATCTACTTAGGAAAATCCAGAACATCACTTGGAGATCCTATGCAGCGCTTCACATACTTTACGGAGAATTGTGACCATGAGTTCAAACAACAATGACTACAGTTTGCCGGCCACTGCCACCGATCTGACATAGAAATCGTCTAATCCTTACTCCTATGGCATCCTTCTGCAAGTGTCTTTGCACAAAAATTGACTTTACCAAACGCCATAGCTCGGGACTCAGGGTTGGATATTGGAATCTGGAGACAACAATCCAGCCCTTCCAAACATTGATTGAAGCAGTCCTACTCTATGGATCAGAAACTTGGATATTATCTGCTCGTCTTAAAAGACAACTGGATGGAATGTGTCCAAATCTACTTAGGAAAATCCAGAACATCACTTGGAGATCCTATGCAGCGCTTCACATACTTTACGGAGAATTGTGACCATGAGTTCAAACAACAATGACTACAGTTTGCCGGCCACTGCCACCGATCTGACATAGAAATCGTCTAATCCTTACTCCTATGGCATCCTTCTGCAAGTGTCTTCGCACAAAAATTGACTTTCCCAAACGCCATAGCTCGGGACTCAGGGTTGGATATTGGAATCTGGAGACAGCAATCCAGCCCTTCCAAACATTGATTGAAGCAGTCCTACTCTATGGATCAGAAACTTGGATATTATCTGCTCGTCTTAAAAGACAACTGGATGGAATGTGTCCAAATCTACTTAGGAAAATCCAGAACATCACTTGGAGATCCTATGCAGCGCTTCACATACTTTACGGAGAATTGTGACCATGAGTTCAAACAACAATGACTACAGTTTGCCGGCCACTGCCACCGATCTGACATAGAAATCGTCTAATCCTTACTCCTATGGCATCCTTCTGCAAGTGTCTTCGCACAAAAATTGACTTTCCCAAACGCCATAGCTCGGGACTCAGGGTTGGATATTGGAATCTGGAGACAGCAATCCAGCCCTTCCAAACATTGATTGAAGCAGTCCTACTCTATGGATCAGAAACTTGGATATTATCTGCTCGTCTTAAAAGACAACTGGATGGAATGTGTCCAAATCTACTTAGGAAAATCCAGAACATCACTTGGAGATCCTATGCAGCGCTTCACATACTTTACGGAGAATTGTGACCATGAGTTCAAACAACAATGACTACAGTTTGCCGGCCACTGCCACCGATCTGACATAGAAATCGTCTAATCCTTACTCCTATGGCATCCTTCTGCAAGTGTCTTCGCACAAAAATTGACTTTACCAAACGCCATAGCTCGGGACTCAGGGTTGGATATTGGGATCTGGAGACAACAATCCAGCCCTTCCAAACATTGATTGAAGCAGTCCTACTCTATGGATCAGAAACTTGGATATTATCTGCTCGTCTTAAAAGACAACTGGATGGAATGTGTCCAAATCTACTTAGGAAAATCCAGAACATCACTTGGAGATCCTATGCAGCGCTTCACATACTTTACGGAGAATTGTGACCATGAGTTCAAACAACAATGACTACAGTTTGCCGGCCACTGCCACCGATCTGACATAGAAATCGTCTAATCCTTACTCCTATGGCATCCTTCTGCAAGTGTCTTCGCACAAAAATTGACTTTACCAAACACCATAGCTCGGGACTCAGGGTTGGATATTGGAATCTGGAGACAACAATCCAGCCCTTCCAAACATTGATTGAAGCAGTCCTACTCTATGGATCAGAAACTTGGATATTATCTGCTCGTCTTAAAAGACAACTGGATGGAATGTGTCCAAATCTACTTAGGAAAATCCAGAACATCACTTGGAGATCCTATGCAGCGCTTCACATACTTTACGGAGAATTGTGACCATGAGTTCAAACAACAATGACTACAGTTTGCCGGCCACTGCCACCGATCTGACATAGAAATCGTCTAATCCTTACTCCTATGGCATCCTTCTGCAAGTGTCTTCGCACAAAAATTGACTTTACCAAACACCATAGCTCGGGACTCAGGGTTGGATATTGGAATCTGGAGACAGCAATCCAGCCCTTCCAAACATTGATTGAAGCAGTCCTACTCTATGGATCAGAAACTTGGATATTATCTGCTCGTCTTAAAAGACAACTGGATGGAATGTGTCCAAATCTACTTAGGAAAATCCAGAACATCACTTGGAGATCCTATGCAGCGCTTCACATACTTTACGGAGAATTGTGACCATGAGTTCAAACAACAATGACTACAGTTTGCCGGCCACTGCCACCGATCTGACATAGAAATCGTCTAATCCTTACTCCTATGGCATCCTTCTGCAAGTGTCTTCGCACAAAAATTGACTTTACCAAACGCCATAGCTCGGGACTCAGGGTTGGATATTGGAATCTGGAGACAGCAATACAGGACCAAACAGTGTGAAAAGGGATTATCGATGGAGTTCCGACCAATAATAGAGAGGTCGAAGGATGATAATGATGATGATTACAATGTTACTCAATATATATATATATATATACATACATATATATTGATATATATATATATATATAAAAATATAAATATATATATATATATATATATGCAAACATATATATATATATATATATATATATATATATATATATATATATATTGAGTAACATTGTAATGGTTGATCAGTAAAATATCAAATATGCCTAAAGGCCAAAGCATTGACTAATATAAGAATAAAAAGAATACAATTTGACTCCTAAAGTTGTTATTAGTTCATTATACTTTATTCCTTATCGAATATATTTTTTATTCAGACAGTACTGTCCCAAAATGCCTAAAACCAATCCTAGTTTGCAAAATAAATATTGAATAGAGAAAATGTTGTCGAAGCGAAACAATACTTACATGAAAACTCTATAGATGGCAGTAGGAAGTACTGAAGACGCCATGAGGAAGAATGATTCGTATAAACAGTCGTGGAGATATTATCCTCGACATGACCCATGTGAATACTTATATTGAACTGTCTACAAAGAATTCTACCACTAGAAACATTGTAAATGAGAAACGAGCCAGGTCTCCCCCTTCCCCCAAAAAACTCAAGTGAATAAGCCAAATATTAAAAAAAAAATACGCTAGAAAACAGAATTATCTAAGTAAATACGGTGTTGGTTGTCGAAGCCATCAGAAATAAAAAGATAAAAATATCATCCATACTAACAGTAGACCAAGTTCATAAGTAAAACGTAACCTTTCGATCTTTAACACTAAACACTAGCTAAGATACAATATAATCGAAAACTTACCAAACAAAGAAGAAAAAGTAAATCACACCACCCAACATCAATGCGATGTAAAATATATTATTCATTCTCTGAAAGAGAGGTCGGAGGTCATCAGAGCGCGGAGATCTTGAGGATAAAGAAGGGAAAATTTTATTTTTTTATATTAAAATGTAAGACGTGTGCAGACTGAACTGGGAGTCCAGGTCTCATTTTATGGTTCCTATTGGCTCCAGCTTAAGGACTGAGCTTTAGAATGATTAAGCCGAGTACCAACGAATGGTAGTGCTTACTCCATTTCTCCACTAAGACGTGATGTGATACAGGATCGTATTTAATGTGGGGGAAACCGAGTGCGTACACCCAGTCAGTTGCAACAGTATGACTACCGA
Source organism: Acanthosepion esculentum (assembly GCA_964036315.1). Lineage (NCBI taxonomy): Eukaryota > Metazoa > Mollusca > Cephalopoda > Sepiida > Sepiidae > Acanthosepion > Acanthosepion esculentum. Next base: position 147,980,800 of record OZ038475.1, read on the forward strand.
TCAATCCACCTCTCTTGCGCAATGAGAATACAGTCGCGGGCAACTCTGCCCCGCGACCGAGAACCTTTTTTCTCAGCTGCATCTCTGTCCGCGGACAGAGCCACAACTAAGTCGCACTCTGCCCAAAGACAAAGACGCAACTGAAAGGTGATAACCCTACCCGGTATGCACCAGGTAAGTACCAACGAATGCTATTGGTAATGGTAGTATTAGCCATCTCCTTATAAGGAAACATTTGGCATTCATTGACCGAGCAGTCAGAGCTACTTCCTTTTGAAATTTATAAAATCTTCCTATTAAAACAATTATTCAGAAAAATAGGTTTTTCAAGTCCGGTAGCTGTTATCGATCTTTCCAGTATTAACAGGGTGTTTCCTTCCTAATCTATCATTTGATGTAGTGTGAAATGCCACAATCTTGATTATGTCATTATTTTCTCTTCGAGTAACATGTGATCTCTATTTTAGGTTTTTCTGCTGTTGCTGGTGATCAAGCGATGTGGTTTCTGCTATTTGGTACCGTTCTTTGTGATTCTGTAGCGCCAGTCCACAATGTTCAAAGAAAGATGATCTTTGCCAAGACCGTCAGGCTTCGTTGGCTTGAAGCCTTTTTGAAACATTAGAATAGGAGGAATAACTATAGGCTATAACAGATTCCGGTGATCTCGGTAAACCCAGACAACTGACGGTTCGGTCAATGAAAACCGCCATGAAAATTCTGACGTTTGATCAATTACACGGGTATTTTTTTACACTGTATGAAATATGTAGTAGACCAAGGCCGATATTAAAAACTTCCATTCATTGGGCTATGGATTTATTTTAATAATAAACACTTTAAAAATAATCCTTCGGTTTTGTTGAAAAATTAATTCGCTAAAAACAATGCTTCCGATCACTTGATCATTATGGATTCAAAAGTTTAAGCTTCATTATTAGCATAGTATAGTTCCGAAGCTGTTTTCAATACGTTATCCCTAGACATTTTTTCGTCCTGGGTAAAACGTTAAACTACATCCGCATCCTGTGTAAGATGATAAACTACATCCAGCAGCAAGGCCTCTGATCAGGTTCTGAGGAGCGTGGAACTACCTCTTAATTGCTGGTGTTCCCAGGTCCATCCTGACCCAGGGTGGTAGCATCTGCTAGGGTCCCAGCTATGGGCAAATAGTTAACTATTACCAACAATACTTTTTTCAAAAGAATTATTACCAGCAATACAATTTTGAAGGAAAAATATTACCAGAAACAGATTTATTGACAAAATAAAATATTACCACCAATAAAAAAAAATGTTGTCAGCATTAAATAACCCATTGAAGTTGATATGCCGTAAAACAAAATAAACCAAACCAATCTAAACCAAAGAATACATATTCTATTCATACGAATCTATTCTAAAATGTTGTCGGCATTAAATAACCCATTGAGATTGATATGCCGTAAAACAAAATAAACCAAACCAATCTAAACCAAAGAATACATATTCTATTCATACAAATCTATCCTGAAAATGTTGTCGGCATTAAATAACCCATTGAGGTTAATATGCCGTAAAACAAAATAAACCAAACCAATCTAAACCCAAGAATATATATTCTATTCATACGAATCTATCCTAAAAATGTTGTCGGCATTAAATAACCCATTGAGGTTGATATGCCATAAAACAAAATAAACCAAACCAAACCAAATAGACATTTCTCTGGAAATTTCTCAATTTCAAAACTGATGTTTCTGCAGAAACGATTCTCTCCAAGAATTTTTGTTTTCATATTAGTACCGAAAACGAACTCCATCTGTCGAATATCAAATTCAAATTTAATTTTCTAAATTTTAGGTGCTACGATTCAGTTTTCTATGTAATCTGATCCTCTTACGAAGGCCAAAGTAAAACCTCAATGTAGGTAAAGGGAAATAATTAATAAAAGTAAAAGTTAAGTTAGAATCTGCTTTAAATTCTTATTTCGCAGCTGTTTTGAAATTGTTTCAAATTTTCTATGAAAGCATTATTATAACGAAACACAAGAAAAGGATAAATAAGAAGATTTTTTTATTTTCGCATGAAATTACTAAAGATTTTCTAAGTTTATTAAGAATATACTCTACGACGTCGTATGAGCATGTTTTATTTTGTCTTGCGTAGAGGGGGCACTTTACAATGAATTTACATGACAAACCGAACCCCGATATTAAAATTTAGAAAATAAGTACCAACTATTATGTTCTGAGATACCCTGGAAAGACATAGCACGTGGAACTAGAACAATTTAACCCGGTGGACGAAATAAAGGTTCGGTTAGAAATTCCAACGTATATCATCTGATGAAGGCTGGAGCGTACAACGGCCGAAACGTCGCGAATATGACAATAAAGATGAGGACAACAGTCCTAACAATGTAAATATTGTAAATAAATCTCTTATGTGTAAGACATGACAAAAGGCAAGTACCGAGAGAACAGAACAATTTTTCTCTGTAAGATTCTTAACATTAAACTTAACCTTGTGGGATATTTTCCTCACTGTGTGTGTGTGGGGGGGGGGGTAAATAAATGTCTGTTGGCGAGAAGGATCGTTGGGATCGGGACAAATGATAATAATTTCAAAGTAGGGCTTTTCGATATGAAATAAAATCTCACATGCAATTACAAGCTGTTTTCAGCCGGCCACTTCGATGCATATCTCTGTGACCAGGCACTCAATGAGGTATGTATCTGTCTGCAAGTGGTCGTCATCGGCAACAGAATGACAAACTTTCTATGGCTTTTCGGTAGGAATATGACGTACGACGAACAAAAAGAGAAAAGAAATGATGCCTTACAAGTCAAACATCCGTTGCGACGCACCAACTGAAAAACGACAATAATGGTGTCCGCATCGAATCTTGTTAGGAGTGTCTTGTATCTCTCGGTGAGTAAACTTTCTCTGATTAAAAAAATAAAAAAGTCAATTACGTAAGTCAAAAGTGTAAAGAAGTCTGGAGCGTACAATGATCGAAATATCAAGGCTCCGACATATAAAATAATTCAAACTAGAAGTACCTGTGAAAAATTGCAACATTGCTTTTTAATTTTCTGAGGAATCATAATTCTTAAGTTAATAATAGAATAAGCTCCTTGAAAATTCTACTACCATAAAATAGCCGCGGAAATTCCCCTACCATCAAATTAAATATTTGTGCTTAACAAATTTAAATGAATATTGCAATAACAATCAAAAGTATGAATGGAGGCTATTATCTATATCAGTAAGAGGGTACAAATAAACAGATTTAAAACTGAGATTTTCCGTTTCACTGAACCATACATTAAACACATAAGAGCGGTATCATCTCCTCTATATTCTCTCTCTTTCTCTCCCTCTCTCTCTCTTTCTTTCTTTCTTTTCTCACTGAAATCAAACAGCGTCTCTGATGTCTTTTCTGTCTTTCCTCGGGATCAAATCGGAATAGTCCATTTTTATGAAGTACTGACAAGGCGTAACGGTTGTGCTAACCAATTAAAGAAGGAAGAAACAACCAAAATGATAGCATGATGTTCAAGTGAGTTTACTTTTTTCCTTGGATATATATTATCTTAAGGTAAGGCTTCAAGAACACCAGAAAGGGGATTGGAAAAATCAGGCGTGGCTGACCACATGTGGAGAGAAAAGGGAGATCACCGCCCTCTGTGGGATCAGTTTGAGATCATAGACAAAGAACACCATTGGAAAATTCATAAACTTAAGGAATCGGCACATATGCTAGGCCACAAAAATCTCCTGAGCCGACCAAGCATAGAAATTAATACAATATAGGAACCAGTAATAAGGAGTGCCGGAGAAAAGCAATAATAACAGCAAAAATTGCAATATGAGCACTGGTAAAAAAGAGGTTGCTGAAGACATTAGGTTTATAATACCCAGAAATTCATGGCATTCCAACCCTTTATTTCGCTCGCTGGGGTAGACTGTTCTAGTGCCACCCGCCATGTCTAATGGATGTCAGTTATCTCCTGTTAATTCCCCTCTTCAATCACCTGAAGAAGGCCAGAGCGTACATCGACTGAAACGTTGTGATAAATATAGCAACAAAGATGAGGACAATAGTCCGAATAATGTACATAATACCTCATCTTAAAACTATAGACAGATACTTAATGGATTTTGTATAATATTTAGGCCGATGTGTCCTCGGCCTTCTTCAAGCATATATTCCATCTGATATTCATATAGGTTGGTGGTCGGAACAGCAGAAGGAATTAAACCTCCTCTCTCAGTTGCGCTTGTCTTAATTCTTGATAATAATGTCAATAACTTTCTTCTAATATACAACATTGCGTGGCGAAACTTCTTGAAATAATTCCAAGTCAAACGTTGAAAAAAAATCGGTGTTTAATCATCCAATTCATCCCTATCGCTTATAATAACTAATTTTGTTAGTGAAAAGAAAAGTCTGAAACAAAGCGAATACGTAGTAGAGTAATGATAAAGTCAGTGGGTCACGATAAAAACTCCCAAAGCTTACCTCTGTATACCGCGTTCAAATACACTGAAGACCGTGGTTATTGCTTCATTTTTTTCGTACCGCCAAACAATGGAATTATTATATTGAATAAATATTTTAACGCATTTATCTAATAAGTTTAATGAATTTCTATAATAAATAATTTTCAATGTATTTCTGTAATAAAGTCCTATAGTAAAATAATTTCCAAATCAAACCTATAGCAAAATAATTCACTTTAAGAAAAATAGCTAAAATATTCTTCCTTGCAATTTGTCATAGTGCTGGAGATAAATCAAATAATGTAATTATCATAAATTAGTATTGGGATTTTGTTAAGGGAAACAATTTCAACTGACGTTTTTCAAAGTCAAATGTTTGTGGCAATACCATTCACATCTCTTACCAGATGAAAATAATTACATCTACTTGTCAATTGAACAAATTGCAATTCACAAGCCTATTTTTAATATTTTTATTTTAAGGTTTCTAAAACTTTAATTAATCTTACAATGATTAGATTGATCGCTAATTGAATTGCCGACATTTCTCGTCGTTATGGAACAGTTAGTAATTTAATTATAGATGCTTAGAAATATTTTATGAACGACATTTTTTACATGTTTACTTCGTTTCATTTCAACCCTTCGTTCTGTCTAAAATGCTGTAAACAACGAACGTTTTCTCTCGTGTTATAACACTTTATTGTCAGACATGACGCTCTTCGTAAAAAGAGGTGCGAAATGATTGCGTAAACAAAATATTCCATTCACGCCATTCAGTCGCAATAAATCTTATGGCGACTATTATGGTATTTTTAATATGGAGTAAACACACCCAATGTTGTGTTGTGCCTCGTTCAAGTGTGTGGTCAGTCTAGTTCCAAAAAATATAATAATATATAAATTAACTGTTTTTTTAACAACAGGTGTTACTAATGGAAACCATACTGTTACTCTTCTGTAATTAAATCATAACCCGCTGCCATATTTTTCTCTTTTTTAATCTGTTATCCAGCATGACGTCGCCCTGTCGGTGGGAGCTAAGAAAACGCCGACGGCATCTGCGTACAAAACGTTAACTTCCCATCAAAAATGAGACAACTTGTTTACTGTACTTAAGCTTATCTGTCTGACTCTCACGCACACTAAACTGATGTCGAGATCTACCTGTCTACCTGTACATTCGGCATTAAATTACATAGAAAAGGTTGATATACTGTAAAATGAACCAAACCAACATGTCTTAAGTAAAGTGTAAATGCTGGTCGTGTTGAAAAGGTTGATGTGGCTGCGTGTTGAATAGCATTTAACAATTATACATTTTTGTATCAAGGAAAAACAATGGAAAACCGATTTTTGTTTCAACGATAAAAAAAATATATATTAAAATCAACAAATACAAAACATTTTTTGTAATGTGTGAAACACTAAGATAGGAGAAGTTGTTTCCCTTTATCTGTTAGCTGAAAGATTAAATGTAAATAAAAAAGTTTTCTGAAAGAATGTTCAAAGTTCTGTATTAGATAGAATGATGTTTTTAGAAGAACATGTAATAAATCAGTTGTGGATTAGATATAACTAACAGAGCTGTTGCAACTTGGCTTGTTACATAGAACTGATGGTGAATGATATTTAAGTTCTGTGTGCGTACGTGCGTGCAATGAGAAGAATGAATAGTCTGTGTAGACGCGTGTGAGTTGCTGAGATCTACTGAGTTCTGCTTCTGCTGTCTATTTTTGGAACGAATTCTGGTTTTTATAACCATGGGTAGGCTCCCAGGACAATGGCGGGAGAAAATTCGAGAGCACACAAAAAATATCTGATTGGATGAAAAATTACCCAATCGGTGATTTTGTAACAAAAGCATGTTTGTGAATTAACAGTAGTAAAAATTCAGTGTGGTGAATGCGATCAGTAAATTGTCCTGTGATAGTTAGTATTTATTATTTGACCAATCACAGTTGAGAAAAATGTAGGCGTGTCAAACATAGTAGTAATCGCTACAAAAGTATCTCGCCCGCCATCGAAAATAACTCGTTTCGTCTTCTTTGTGAGACATTTTTTACATTCACCTTATCGCATATTAAATATTCCGTGCCAAAAATGTTATCCTGCAAAAATAAATTTTATTAAGTTTGTATATTTGACTGCGCCTGAAGTAAAATGATTTATTCTTTTATTGCAGAGGAACTTTATTTAATTTTATAGTTCATTATTTTAATATTTGCATTTTTAAATAAGATGTGCATGTGAGCAAAAAAGAATTTTATCAAATGCATGTTTTTATTTTTCAGTGTTGTAAATTAGAGAGATTTGTAACACGACCGATATAAAATATTCGACAACAAAATCTTTAATGTTTTGTGAAAAGTTAGAGAAAATTTATCTTAAACTACGTCGGTGCCCATCTTATAAAAAGTGCTCATGTGAAAGAAAAGTACATCATCGCGGTTCAGATTCCAAACAGGACATTCCTCCAAACAACACCTTTCTTTAGAACGAACTTGACGACTCTCAAAATTAAGTACAATTATAAACACACACTTTTGTGCCATGGTGATATCTCTGAATATTGCCACAAAATTATTATGTTTGTACCTTCATTCTAGAACCTTGAAACAATTTTAACTCACTAAACTTTAAACAATGACAACGTTTTTGTTTTGTATTTGTTTTTTTGTTTTTTGGGTGGAGGAGTGTTTTGTTTTGGGGGTTTTTGTTGTTTTGGGTTTGGGGGGGGTCCAGTCCGAACCGGAACTTTTCTCTATTTTAAGAAATTCACAATTTCCATTTCAGAAAATATTTTAATGCTAGTCATCCACTGGAAGGTTTGGGGGGGGGGGGTATTCTTCACTCGCATCATAGCAGCAGAAATTAGCCTTGTGTTTACAGAGATAAAAGCATATTTGACTGGAAACAAAATGTACAGAAATAAAAGGAAAAGCATGGTAAATTGTATGTTAATTTCATACAATTTTTTATATTTTTCGTGTGTGTTGGCGCGTGTACTTTTTAGGTTACAATTGTTTTATGGTACATGTAATAAAAGGGAGAATTACAGTATTACAAGCCATATCACAGAGAGAAGTTGTACACGTGTTGCCCGTATCAAGGTTCGTGGTGAAGAGGTTGAATTTAACGTTTTTTGGTGGCATGTCCGTATTTTCGGCAGGAATAGTTTTTGTTGCATGATGAGAGTATTTTTATTATTTTTAAGTTTTGTTTAATCTATTTTATACAACGGTTTTATGTTATTTCTTTACTGTCCCTGCAAACTATAATTTAATAGACGTCGGGAGTCAACAAATGATGTGGGTGAATAGGTTGTTTTTGTTATGCACGTCGGTGGTCGCCAAAATGTTGTGGAGGTTCACTTGCATCAATGCAGCAGAAATTAGCCTTGTATTCACGGAGATAAAAGCATATTTGACAGGAAATAAAATGTACAGAAATAACAGGAAAAGCTTGGTAAATTGTATGTTAATTTAATACAATTTGTTATATTTTTCGTGTGTGTTGGCGCGTGTATTTTTGAGGTTACATTTGTTTTATGGTACATGTGATAAAAGGAAAAATGTACTCCGTACTACTACAAGCCATATCACAGGGAGCAGTTACACACCAAGATTCGTGGCGAAGAGATTGAATTTAATGTCTTTTTGTGAGATGTCCGTGTTTCCGGCAAGAACAGTTTTTGTCACATGTTGGGAATATCTTTATTATTTTTTAATTTTCATTTAATTTATTTTATACAACATTTTTATGTTGTTTTATTTTATTTATAATTTTCATTATTATTATCATTATTATTATTTTATATTTTATTTTTATTTATAATAATAATAATAATAATAATAATAATAATAATAATAATAATAATATCCATACAAATGACATACTACATCCAATAACAAAATCTGTTTCCTTTAGTATTTGAAACAAGAATAGATTTTATTTGTGCATTTGTGTGTTACAAAAGTGGGGAGAAAACAGCTAATTACATATCTCACAAGCTTGTGTAAATGGATGGCAGGACATGAACTAGGGAGGACAGGAAAACATTGCTTAGAGCTACAAAAGATAGGAAGTTATGAAGAGCCATGACCGCCCATGTATATATTGTGTATTCTCTAAGATATTCATGAAAAACTATAAACATTCTGACATATAATCTTGAAAGGAGGGAGATGATATATATTTACTGCTAAATATGTGTTTATCTAAATAAAGAAAAGTAATGTATTTCAACATGCTAGAAGGGAATTAGAAGTCCTACCAGGATTCATTATTGGCGGCCACAATCTTAACAACATAAGATATGAAGATGACACAGTGTTGATAGCGGACATGGTTAAAGGAAACTGCAAAAGCTCCTACAGAAGCTAGTAAAGTAAATCGAGAAGAAAGGACAAAATATAAACTACAAGACAAAAGGCATGCTTGTTAACAAAAGGATGAGACCAAAATGCAAATTACAAATCAGGGAAATCAAGCGAGGATAAATATTTAAATATCTGGGAAGTGTTTTAACAGATGACAGAAAGTGTGACACTGAGATCCGATGACGTATTAGGATGACCAAAAGCGATTTCTAAAAGCTAAGCAGTGTATTAACAGACACAAGCTTCGTTAGAAACGAATAAAAGATTGATGAATTGTTACGTGATATCTGTCCTCCTATATGGCAGCGAATGCTGAACAATCTCCTCAAAGATGAGGAAGAAACTTGAGGCCACAGAAATGTGGTCCTACAGAGGGATGCTGATGATACCATGAGCCGAACATGTTAACAACGACGAGGTTTAAGAGAAAAGGAAAACAAAAAATAAACATACTTTACATTAGGAAGAGACAGTTGAAATTTCTGGGGTACCTAATGAGGAAGGAGGACTTGGAAAACCTAATACCCACAGGGCAGATTGAGGGGAAAGAGGAACAGAGGAAGGCAGCGCTTGACATACTTGATCAGCTTGAGGAAATGGATGGTAGAACTGCGTTTAGGAGAAATAACAAAAAGACAAAACTTATTAAGAGCTACAAAGGACAGGAAGATGTGAAGAGCCATGATTGCTTACGTACTGAAGGGACACGGCAAATAAAAAAGAGAACAAGGAAATCTAAACGTATTCAAGTTACGGCTTTTAAGACTTACGCTCTCATTTTCTGTCTTGAACTAATTCTTAAGTTAAGGACACTCTTTCGGTAAATGCCTTTAGTATTAGACCGAGAAATGTGGGCTTGATAATTTTCGGCCTAGCTCGTTTGGCGTCGCTGATTCGGCGTCGCTGATTCGGCCTCAGAAAAATAATTGGAAAGCGGTAACCAATTATGTCACCCAATCGTCGGTCCTCAACTTCCTTCAGACAGCTGTGGTTACCGTTTAGCTGATTCTTCACCCGTTAGCACGTGACTCGTTTTGTCGCTGGTATCGTGATAGTAGACACGGTTCCACTCGACTTAGCTGGCGTTTGTCTGTTCACGACCCTTCACTCCTCTGCCACGTTGTGTTTCTGAACACAGAGGGTGAGAAGATCGTTGATGAAGCAAACTTGGAGTGAAGACGGTTCGATCATTTGAGAACTACACAAAATCTAGAATACTTTAGAATAAAGAATTAACTCTGGCTAAAAATATAACAACGATTTGATTTATATATGATTTGTTCTATACAGCGGTTTTAACTCTTCCCACTCGTTTTTATAATCAAATGACACTGGGAGTCGGCAGCTTATTTTAGTAGTAACTTAAATTTTTAAGTTCTTGTCCTCATGTCTGGCACAAGGTCTTTGATCAGGAGGTCTCGGTGAACGATGCAGTTTCCGGTGCATCTCTCTTCTTATTCTGTCTCCTGTTCTCCTGTTATCTTAACTGTCTCTGAGCCCAAAATTTCCAACTTATATGGAGTCTTATGTACGGTAGGGGTGGGCTTGACTAGGGTCTGGGTTCGGTTGTTTTCTACCCTAAGTATCAACCTTTTCTAAATTTCCATATATAAAAATACATTTACTCAAGTGGTTTTCCAAATATGAAGTTGTCCATCCCCCTTTTGAGAATGGTCAGAAGAATTAAGCCACCTACTTAACTCCTACTCTCTTTACACTTCACCTTGTACCATCGCTCTATATAAATGCTAATCTTTCTCTCTCTTTCTCTCTCTCTCTCTCTCTCTCTCTCTCTCTCTCTCTCTCCTCTTCCTTCTCATTCTCTTCCTTCTTCCACTTTCTCAACAGCCAACCTCAACTCAGCATCCTGGGATTGGAATGATAAATCAAACTTCCAGATGGTGCAACGAAGACAAAAAGGATTTTCAATCATTACTGCTTATCTATCAGCTTGTTCCATGCTGTGATTTCTCGATCGACCAGACCACTCAAAAACTTGGAAAATTAAAAAAAAATATTTCCACACTCCTTAAAACGAAAGTTTATCTTTCCTTTGTCTATGCATTTTTCTTTCGATCAACAGACCACACAGCCTTTTTTTGTTCATGGTCATGTCAAAATAGTAATTATTTTTTTAACACACAAGGGAATCCGAATTAATGTTTGAATATAAAATTTTCTCTGGACGAATGTCGCCGAAATTATATTGACGAACGCGTGGGGTTCTTTTCTTCCGGGTGATTTATTCGAAACATATGTTTTTATTTTATCTGATCCTGGGGAATCATGAATGCTATTTCGCTGACCACCCGGATTTCTCTATCGACCACATGTTTTATCTTATCTGGCATCTTTGAGGATACCTTAATGGTCTCTTTCTTATCGGTAGGATAAAGGGGAGGACGGGCAGTCTTGGGTTTGTTCAATCTTACTGAATTTCGTCTAGTTAAATCTGGGTTCGATTCTCCTTGGAATTATCTCAAAACGATATTTCAATGCATTTCGTTTTTAATTTTCTTCTCAACTTTTCAATCCATCTTCCTGCAATTTCAACAATTATCATCCAGTTAGTAAACTCACTCTTATTCATTCTTTCTTCCTTTTTTTTTTGTTTGATCAACATCCTGTGTTCTCAGTGTCACAAGATGATATATGCATATAGATATTTGTGTGGACATCATTACTAGAAGCGGTGATACGTGTGTTTTATATTGTATTTTTGTCGAAGTTATATTTTGGAATTGTTGTATTGTCGAGGTGAATGATACACAGAGAAGAATGAGTGCTTGATATATTTATTCAACACCAGTATCCGGTGCTAACGGATACATACAAAAAACACAGAACAATAAGTTACAAAACAATTAACAAGACAACTTACAAGGAATAAAGGAGGGTCAAATGCTGTATAGCCAAACGAAGTAAGACCAGTCTGAATATTAATCAGCTTAGTATCAACTTATTAATCAACTGTTGAAGTCCTTAATCGTAGACTATTTAAGGCTATGAGCCAGGTCATCTGGTAGGGTGTTGAAGGGGTACTAGCTACTCTACAACAGGAATACAGTTTGATTTCTTTAAGAAATTGAAGGATATTATATGGATTAATGTCATGAAAGAGTTCTTTCATGTTGGAGTTGTTACGCCGTTAAACACGCAAACGAACAAGAAAATAAAGAATGAGACGATTGTTTCATTTTCTTCTTTCATGTGCCTTCACTTGAGAAAACGGGCAATCATAGCTCTCCATGACATCCTATCCGATGTAGTTCTTAGCAATATTTGTCATTTTACTATCCCTTCTAGTCCCTGCTCTGCTATCCATTCACATAAGCTCACTAGGCTAGTTACTCGCCGTTACCTTCTGTCACTTTTGCTTTCAATATATATCTTTGTAAATGTCAAATTCTTCAATGCCTATTTCCTCATTATGTGTCCCAGAAATGTCAGCTGTTTCTTTATGATTCTAAGTATTAGCGTCCTTTTTTTGTTTGCAGTTTCCTTAGAACTTGCTTTCACGCTGAGTCTATGGTATTCTCAGCATCCTTCTGTAGGACCACATCTCTCTTGCCTCTTCATCTGTGAGGAAATTGTCCAGCATTCCATGCTATACTGGCAGACTGATCAGACATAGCAGTTAGGGAACTTAAAATCAACGATAAAATGGAAGAAAAAGATGTTTTAAGAATTAGAATTAAATAAGAAAAAAGTTAGGAGAGTAGAAGATAAGAAAGAAGGAGAAAAAATTAAAGAAATAGGTTTAGATTAAATACATCAAATTAAATAAAAATCTCACTAAATCTCTTTAGTTAAAAGAAGCCAATTGTTTTCTGTGCAAACACAAACGTAATTAAAGAGTCTACGGTTCTTCATTCGAGAGATGCGTCAGCATTCCTTCATTCATATAATGTATATCGTTGTATGTTAAATCTGTAGAATATAGTCTTAACATCACTGCGCGAGATGTTGCTATGGCTTCCGTAGCAAGTAGCTTTTTATAAAATGGAGTTGCTAACTAAGCTGGTTTTGAATTTAGAGTTTGCTTTCTCGTATCCAAATTACCACCAAAGCTAGACAGTCCAGTTTGCTATGATATTAACCCCCTTTTTTAGAAGAGATGGATTCATCTTTCTCAATGGTATTTCTGCAAAAGCGAACGCCACAGCCTCGACTTCAACTTGAACTGGACACGCGAGTCCCACTTTGCGCGCCGACTGCTCTATTGAGAGTGTGCTGGTGTACAGCGTCACTGTTTCGCAGACCTGCTGCTCGGTAGTGGACAGGCAGTTCCACCAGAAAGTTATCGATGTTACCCTGAAAACTAGGTACATAAAACTTTATAATATTTTTTACAGATTATTTCTATCACAAATACAAATAAAGTAATAATTTTTTTAAAGTGCACACGAACTTTATGGACACCCTGTATATTGTTTTTTTGTGTAGCTGCACCTGGAGAGTGCTGTCCAATTTTATTGGGCATTGCACAGTGACATGAAGAAGAAATAAATAAACAATTTGAAATGCCCTGGTAAGTCGTCGGCATCGAAATACGGATTTGGGAAAATTTAATTCCAAGCTTAACAAGAATTTAATATTTTTTTAGATTTATCAGTTAGTTATGTGCCATGCGTGATACACACTTAGGCGATCATGTATCTTTCGATACATGACTGACGAGGCAGATTTTTTCCCGCAGTGGGTAGCCGATTTCTATTTGCAGTAGACCAGTTGCTATCCAAGGCTATAGAACCTGGTCTGTCCCGCTATTTATTTACCCATAGCTGGTGGGGGGTGAGAAGAATAGGATTCATACCTTTCCCAAGGGTATTAACACGTAAATGAATGTAGGAGATTCGACTGGAATTCGAACTCGGCTCTAATGATTCCTATTCCGAGCCGCTATCCACTACTCCACCGTGCCTTCTAACTTTCGCATAATAAAGCAGTTTTTTTCGTTCTCAACATAATAATGGATCCTTAGCTATTATTATAAATTCGCAGATTAAACGAAGACTTGCTTATTTCTTTAAACTAGAACATCAACGCCATTGTCCTTGCAAACATCTCACTACGTGTCGTTCTCTTCTATTGCGGTAACATACAAATACAAACAAAGAGAAAGCGAATACTTATAAGATAGATTTGCAAACACATGAGTTGGCAACTTTGCTTATTTAAAATATTTCCCTATCTGTTTGGTTCCAGCTCATTTATTCACAGACTGTTATATTAATAAACATTATGTGTTTGGCCAAAGCGTAAAAGGTTTTCTCGAATGGTAGCTAAAGAAAACAAGGCAAAGACAAAAGCATCACAAATGATCTACATATTAAAACAATTGCCTGTATCGATGGATGTCAAGTCATACGTAGCATTTCATCGGTCTGTCTCTCACTAGTTTCATAACTCACGATCTGTGTTTTTATCGATCGAACTGATTATCTTTCTATCGATCTCTGTTCATAATTCATCATTCATCTCTGTTTATGTCAATTGATCTTTTTTAAGTTTCTGTGTATGTATATATGTATATAGTGTATGTATATATACAGGTTGTCAGTATCTGTGTTTATCAACCTATTCATAAGTATCTATCTATCTATTTGTTCATATCTAAAAAATATTTCTCTCTCTTTCTCTTTCTCTTTCTCTCTCTCTCTCATTCTCTCTATCTATCTACACCCTTGTGCAAATTAATTGAAACAAAACGAATAATTCCGTTATTACTCACTTTTTTCTTTTCTTTTTTTCTAATGAAACATGGCCCAGTGCACATGTTAGTACTTCGTATGTCCATTCCACGAAGTCATCTTTGAAGACTGACCACAGATTCTCGATTGGATTTAAATCAGGAGAATTTCCGAGTCAGACGATAGTACTTTGATTTGCTTACTGGTGAAACTTGCCAGTAACACGAACAGTGCAGCGTTACAATTTTCGTACGCTTCCTTGGAGTAACGTCCATCGCAGACAATTGCCGTAGGACAACAAATCGAAAGTAGAGACAATATTATCTGGGCGTGATGAAAATTTGATGCAATCACGGATGACGCAATATTTTCAAGGTCAAACAAATTTCATCATACATCCCGAAAATAGATTCATATTACTGCAAACCACTGCTATTGACCTAAACTGAGGAATAATTAGAAATCGATGACATCTTGTCATTCTAGTGGGTCTAAAACTGACCGTATGGTGAAAGAAAGGAAATTAAAGCGGTTGTTTCAATTAATTTGCACAAGGGTGTATGTTCATATCTAAAAATCTCAATCTGTTCATATATATCATATGACACTTTTTTCTGTTCTAATCGAATCACATGGAACAAGGTACTAGGATCCATTAATAATTTTGTTTAGATAATATAATCTACGTTGTTATGCAAATGTATTCAATAAAAGAAAGCGTCAACTTCTTTTTAAGCTTAGAAGTTTGTGAAGAAAAGGTTTACTTTTCACAATACGTCGATACGGATGGCTTTAAGTTGATTTTGCATGCCATGGAATTTCAAATGATAAAAGATGAAGTAATAAGGATAAACTAATAACGACAAACAGAACCATAGCCAGAGAGTTTGAGTCACAAGCCAGCATATTGTCGAAAACCTTTGAAATATCTAGGGCAATTGTTCTTGTGATAAAGTTCCTATCAAACTTCTGAGTGGAATGACTGTTCATACGTCGGTAGTGGACCGAGAGGAGCAAAATCCGTAATTATTTTTCTTGTTGATAATAAACTCAAAAGTTTTGTTAAAGAGGCTGATCAGGTGATATTACGAAGTGGGTGAGTGCTCACCTGTATTCTTGAAATATATATATACAGCTGACATCTTCTATAGATTAGGGGCCCATTTCACAATTTTTACCAACTTGTCGGAGTTAGCTCCTCCTCAGTTCTTTAATCCTTCAACAGGGGTCTCTCTACCCTGACTATAAATACTGTCTGACCCCTCTCTATCTCTCTCTCTCTCTCTCTCTCTCTCTCTCTCTCTCTCTCTCTCTCTCTCTCGACTCAGGCCTTGGGCCGATACCTCGCGCGGAGGTGAGGTAAAATCTCTCTCTTTTTCACTTAGGCTAATATGTAACCTCTCACAGATACAGCGTTTCCCATATTCTGGGAACGCGCTAAGAACACTACACGTACGTACGAACACTACAAGACACGCACATAATTTCTCCATACAAACTCTATGTAACTGTTCATGTCTTTGTGTAACTCGTTATTAATATATATTTGTTTACCCATATATATCGGTCTTGTTTGTCTTCTTTGGACTTAATGTCCGACATTCTCATGTAGCTGGACCAGCCAGCAGGAAATTTTAACCTTTTCTGATATCTCTTCACATCTTCACCCCAACGGTCCGCTACAGACTCGTATCTTTCTTGAAATTCATTTTTCATTTTTCGTCATGAGTTTTTTTTTGTTTTGTTTTTTTCGAGGTTAATCTTCAGGCTATATCTGGAGGATGTTTAATCCAGGTGCTTCACTAGACTAACGAGTTCTTTGCTGAATTTTCTGATTGCTTCCTCTTCAAAATTTGACACATTATTAGATTCTAAGACTTAAAGATAATATCTCTGTATAATATAATAATATAATAATCAATAATTAAGAAGTATGGATAATAATAATTATGAATTACATTTCGTCTCTAAACTTGTTTTTTATTGCTAACCCGTTTATCTTCAAAACTTTGAGCTATGCCAAAGATTACCAATTCGGAAACAGAATTTAGAACAAATGCACCAAAAGAAAGAACTAAATATCAATCATAACATTCGCCCTTGCATGCAGTATTGCTGCCATATATGGTCTGGAGCCTCTTCTGTTTGTCTCAAAGTTCTTGATAAAATCCAGAGACGGATATGCAATGTAATTGGCCCTGATCTGGCATCTCGTCTGCAGTCGCTCTCTCACAGACGTGTCGTCGCCTCCCTCTATCTTTTTTACAAATACTTTCATGGTAACTGCACCGATGAGCTGCTTTCCCAGACTTCATGAATTTAAGCGTTCAACTAAGCTGGCATCTCGCTCTCACCCTTTCACTGTCGAAAATGTTCAATGTAGCCGTCTCTTCTACTTCAATAGCTTCATGTCTCGCACCTCTCGCCTGTGGAACTCCCTCCCCTATTTCTGTTTCCCTGATAGCTATAATCTCCAACTATTCAAATGTAATGTCAATCGACGATCCCCGATGCCCTGATCTATCCCCTATCCTTCTCTTCATCATTTCCTCTATCACTCCTATTTGCTCTCGCTCCAATTCTCTGTAACCCCTTGCGTGCTAGTGGCTTCCCGCCTTGCTTGGGGTGAAACGCTTAAAAAAATAAAAAAAATAAATTTAAGTACAGTATATAATCATGTATAATATAATAATTTATATAATCATTTTTTTTACGCAAAACATACAGGGTTTCACTATACAGAGGTAATTTTTTTGAAGAGGTTAAAAATCATGCATTTTCCGCACTATACACAGGTAATTTTTTGAAAAGGTTAAAAATCATGCATTTTTCGCACTATACACAGGTAATTTTTTGAAGAGGTAAAAATCATGCATTTTTCCGCACTATACACAGGTAATTTTTTTGAAGAGGTTAAAAATCATGCATTTTTCCGCACTATACACAGGTAATTTTTTTGAAGAGGTTAAAAATCATGCATTTTTCCGCACTATACACAGGTAATTTTTTTGAAGAGGTTAAAAATCATGCATTTTTCCGCACTATACACAGGTAATTTTTTTGAAGAGGTTAAAAATCATACACTTTCCGCACTATACGCAGGTAATTTTTTCTGGAGTGGTTAAAATTCATGCAAAAACAAAATTCAGGGGTCGCACTACAAATGACGTTGGCATATATATGATTATATGTGGTAGAAGAATTATTTTCCACTCTCCAACCTACCTCTCTCTCTCTCTCTCTCTCTCTCTCTCTCTCTCTCTCTCACACACACACACACACACACACACACACACACACACACAACCGGGATGTGGCGAGTCTCTCACTGCTCTATCGCTACTTACATGGAAAGTGCCCGGACGAACTGCATTCGTTGGTTGCACCAGGTTTGACCTTTACGGCTAGGACCCGCCATGCTACTTACATGGTAGCAAACCACCCACATTCCCTTCGTATTCCATCGGCGAGAATTAAGTTCAACTCAAACAGCTTTTTCCCGCGAACAACTGCCTTATGGAACAAACTCCCGAAGCGATGTACCCCGATCACTATAATCTCAACCTTTTCAACTCTAGAGTCAACCGTGACCTTGCCCTCCTATCCGTATAAACTACCCTTTATCGTAAGCCTCTACCTGAGATGAACCCGGCCCTTGTACCGGGTGAACCTTAATGTAAAAATATAAGTACTTTATTTACAAGTTTAAGTAGCAACAAATAAATATGATTAACAGAGTAGTCCTGGGTATGACGATAAACTACATCCGCAGCAAGGCCTCTGGTTGGGAGATTAGAGGTTTTGAGCAGCGTGGAACCATCTATTGCTGTTGTTCTCAGATACACCATTACACAATTTTATGGCTTCAACTAAATATATTTTGAACGCAACTGTATGCCTTCAACTACAGATAAAATATAATGTTGGTCATTTTTCTATAAAAAAAGTAATGTTGGTCATTTTGATTTAAAATTGTATTGTTGGTAATTTTACTATAATTATGTATGGTTTGTAACTTTTTATATAAAATATATTACTGATATTACAATGAAAATATATTTTTATACATTCACAGAGTTTTGTTTTTGTTTGGGGTTCGCTATTTGCCAATAGCTGGAACCCCTAACAGATGCTACCACTCCGGGTCAGGGTGGACCTGGGAACAACAGCAATGTGGTTCCGCGCTTCTCAAAACCTCCAATCTCCCGATCAGAGGCCTTGCTGCCAGATGTAGTTTATCGTCATACTCAGGACTATATTTTCTTGTCAAAACCCATCACGCATTTCCTTTTCTTTTTTCACTTCAACTTTCAGTTCTATTTCTTTATTTTCGTTTTAACCTAACGATTTCCGTCTTATTTTACTTCTTGTTCTTCATAATGTTTGACTCTTTTCATTTTCGTCCTGGGTAAGACGATAAACTACATCCGCGCCCTGGGTAAGACGATAAACTACATCCGCGCCCTGGGTAAGACGATAAACTACATCCGCGTCCTGGGTAAAACGATAAATTACATTCAACAGCAAGGCCACTGGTCAGGAGGTTTTGAGGAGCATGGAAGCACCTCTTCCCAGGTCCACTCTGACCCGTGGTGGTAGCACCTGCTAGGGTCCCAGCTATGGACAAATAGTTAACCCCCCAAACTGGGGTCAAAAGACTATGAAAGTGTAAAAATACCAGAAATACATTTTTGTAAAAATATTATCACCAGCAATTAATTTTTGAAGAAAAAATTATTATCAGCAATACATTTTAGCAGCAGTAAATTTTGGAAAATAAAAATATTACAAGCAATAAAAATGTCGTCGGCATTAAATAACCCATTGATATGCCGTAAAACAAACCAAACCAAACCAAATCTCTTTTCATTTTCTTCTTGACTTGCGGCCATATCACGTTGAAACACCGGTTCACATCCAATCATCAAAGTTAAGCAACATTGAACATAGTCACTACCTAAATGGGTGACCACTCGGGAATACCAGGTGATGTAAGCTTAGATGTGCGAGTGATGTAATGGATAACGTCTCGGAATAAGAAATCTGATAACTGAGTTCGAATTCCAGTCGGGTTCATTACATTCATTTACGTGCAAATACCCTTGAGAAAGGTATGCATCCACCTCTGCTCCTCCTAAGTAGGGATTAAATAGTAAGACTCGTATTAGAAAACCATTATTATATCCCCAAAATTATTATAATCCAAAAATATGCTTCGGTTTAATAACCTCAAAAAGTTTGATAAGCCGTAAAAAACAAAATCAATTATTATCTTTTTTTCTTTACAGAATCCAAATGGTATTTTCAGGTATTCTGGAACAATTTTCTCTGGGGAGAGCGTATTTTCAATTAGAAAATCTACAATGGCACTTTTTGTCAATTTTTCCATTTGTCTTCGAATTCTATTTTACTCGCTATTCGTTTAGAATTTTATGTCTTATCTTTTAAACATCGTTTGGTCAATTCCCAAAAAGATTTTATAGAATTCTTTAATTGACCAAAGAAAATGAAAGTACAAAATTTCTTTCCGCATGGTCAAATCTTCTGAATTGATGGCATGACATTTAAGAGTGTATCAACATACGAACAACTATAGAATTTGAAGCATCGTTGATTTTACAGACTGTTATAAGAATATGGCTCATTTGAGTTGTTTTCAAAATATATGAGATTCCTTTAAATATATACTATAATCTATATCTATAATCTATATCTATAATCTATAATCTTTATAACATTCTTTATATGCAATAAAAGAGACTTAAATGATTAGCCGATTCAAGGGTTTTACGCTCATTAGGATTACAGATTTGATAAATCTTATTTTCATTGTTTTTTTATTTGATAAATCTGAGATTCTTTATATAAATACATTGATATGAATCTTCTTTTATGTTTATGCGGTGTTTTCATTCAGGTCGTGGGAGATCATGGCTCTCCACAACTTCCTGGTATTTGTAGCTCTAAGCAACTTTTGCCCCACTTTACCAGCCCTCCAAGTCTCAGTCGTCTATTTACAAAAGCCTGTTAGATATTTTTATTCGTTGTTTCCCTATGTCCGTCTTACTTTCAATATTTCATATCAGTGTCATATTATCTACATCCTCTTTCTTCCTTCTGGGTATTTAAAATGCCTCTTTCTTATTCTAAGTTTTAAAATCCTTTTTGTATACATTTTCTTTTTAATTTTCTCGTTACTTACATTTTTTGTCTATGGTATTCTTATCCTCCTTCTGTAGAACATCTCTGTGGCTTCGAAACTTTTTTTCATCTGCGATATAATTTTCCGGAATTCACTGATATACAGGAAGATAAATATTCATTCATTCATTTAGTCAGTCAGCGCATCTTTGCGCCGCTGTGGTAATCACTCTCCCCTATTTCTGTTGTAATTGTGTTTCATGATGACAATCAAGGCAAAATAGAGTAATGGCTTGCCGGTTAATTTTGAGATAACTATTTTTGTTTGTTTGTTTGTTTGGGGTTTTATGGCATATCAACCACTATGGGTTATTTAATGCCAGATCCAGTATTTACTAAATATATCAAAAACGTATAGCTGGCAACATCATTGTTTCAAAAACGTATAGCTGGCAACATCATTGTTTAAATTTTTTTCTACTGATTGACCCTAAGCCACCGCTTTCCATCACATTTTAGGGGTAAGGTGTTAGTATATTTAGTGTAGGGTTTGGGTGGGAAAGTTAATTGTAAGTTGTAGTTGTTTTGGGATGGGTTAGATGTGATGGGGCATGACATGACCAGCCGATTGATCGGATCGACGGCCTTTTGGTTGGACGTAGTTTATCGTCATACCCAGGACGCGGACGTAGTTTATCGTCATACCCAGGACGCGGATGTAGTTTATCGTCATACCCAGGACGCGAGATAACTTTTACATAGATATAAAAATATGTATTTTCTAATTAAACCTATTTCATCTCCATGGTAAACTGAAAGCCTCGTCCCTTTTGTTTTATAATCATAATGACCAGTAAAATAAAAATAGGTTGCGAAACAAAATCAATTAAATACTTCATTCGGCATTAACTGTAATGCCTGAAGTTTATGGATTATCACCAATTGTTATTTGAGAGTATTTTGTGTTTGGTTTGGTCTCTTGTTTTATTTTTTATATATTTATTTTTCACAACACCAATGCGATAACATATTCGACGCTTTTAGTTGTCTAATGATTTAACTTCTTGTAGGACCGTTGAAATGAAACATTGAGTTTTAAGTAACTATCTATATCTCTGAGATGAGGTATTATGATTACTTGCATTATTTACATTATTCGGACTGTTATCCTCATCTTTACTGCCATATTCACAACGTTTCAGCCTCTATATCTCTGAGATGAGGTATTATGATTACATGCATTATTTACATTATTCGGACTGTTATCCTCATCTTTACTGCCATATTCACAACGTTTCAGCCTCTATATCTCTGAGATGAGGTATTATGATTACTTGCATTATTTACATTATTCGGACTGTTATCCTCATCTTTACTGCCATATTCACAACGTTTCAGCCTCTATATCTCTGAGATGAGGTATTATGATTACATGCATTATTTACATTATTCGGACTGTTATCCTCATCTTTACTGCCATATTCACAACGTTTCAGCCTCTATATCTCTGAGATGAGGTATTATGATTACTTGCATTATTTACATTATTCGGACTGTTATCCTCATCTTTACTGCCATATTCACAACGTTTCAGCCTCTATATCTCTGAGATGAGGTATTATGATTACTTGCATTATTTACATTATTCGGACTGTTATCCTCATCTTTACTGCCATATTCACAACGTTTCAGCCTCTATATCTCTGAGATGAGGTATTATGATTACATGCATTATTTACATTATTCGGACTGTTATCCTCATCTTTACTGCCATATTCACAATGTTTCAGCCTCTATATCTCTGAGATGAGGTATTATGATTACATGCATTATTTACATTATTCGGACTGTTATCCTCATCTTTACTGCCATATTCACAACGTTTCAGCCTCTATATCTCTGAGATGAGGTATTATGATTACATGCATTATTTACATTATTCGGACTGTTATCCTCATCTTTACTGCCATATTCACAATGTTTCAGCCTCTATATCTCTGAGATGAGGTATTATGATTACTTGCATTATTTACATTATTCGGACTGTTATCCTCATCTTTACTGCCATATTCACAACGTTTCAGCCTCTATATCTCTGAGATGAGGTATTATGATTACTTGCATTATTTACATTATTCGGACTGTTATCCTCATCTTTACTGCCATATTCACAACGTTTCAGCCTCTATATCTCTGAGATGAGGTATTATGATTACATGCGTTATTTACATTATTCGGACTGTTATCCTCATCTTTACTGCCATATTCACAATGTTTCAGCCTCTATATCTCTGAGATGAGGTATTATGATTACATGCATTATTTACATTATTCGGACTGTTATCCTCATCTTTACTGCCATATTCACAACGTTTCAGCCTCTATATCTCTGAGATGAGGTATTATGATTACATGCATTATTTACATTATTAGGACTGTTATCCTCATCTTCACTGCCATATTCACAACGTTTCAGCCTCTATATCACTGAGATGAGGTATTATGATTACTTGCATTATTTACATTATTCGGACTGTTATCCTCATCTTTACTGCCATATTCACAACGTTTCAGCCTCTATATCTCTGAGATGAGGTATTATGATTACATGCATTATTTACATTATTAGGACTGTTATCCTCATCTTCACTGCCATATTCACAACCTTTCAGCCTCTATATCTCTGAGATGAGGTATCATGATTACTTGCATTATTTACATAATTCGGACTGTTATCTTCATCTCCACTGCCATATTCACAGCGTTTTGGCTGTTGTACGCTCCGGCCTTCTTCGGGTGATTGGAATTTCGAACCGAACCCTTTATTTCGTCCACCGGGGTGGGTTGTTCTAGTTCCACGTGACACGCCTCTTTGGGATGTCTCAGTTATTTCCTCAAGCACACATGACCCAGTAGATAAAAATGTTGGTTAGATCCAGTGGCTCGACCCAAAGCAGTGGTGAACCAAATCTTGGAGAGTTAAGTTAAAAGGAAATAAAACGGCCGAAGCGTTGTGAATATAGCAGTGAAGATGAGGATAATAGTCCGAATAATGTAAATAATGCAAGTAATCATAATACCTCATCTCAGAGATATAGAGACCGAAACGTTGTGAATATGGCAATGAAGATAAAGATAACAGTCCGATTAACATAAATAATGTGAGTTTTAGGTGTTGAACTCGCATTTGTCATTTAATTTTTGATATTTAGATCTCCAGTTCAGTGGAGTGTGTTACTGTATAAAGATCAAAACATGTTAATCGATATTAATCTATATTGTCCAGAAGATTAAAAAGTAGAAAAAAAACTTGAACTTTTTCAATGTATTATGTCTCTTCAGGACGTAGGCGAACATGGATCTCCACAATTTCCTGCCTGTTGTAGCTCTTATATTTTTTCTTTTTGTTATCTCTCCTAAACTTTGCTGCGCCATCCATTTACTCTAGTTAGCTTGGTAGATTGTGAATTTTTACTCTATCCCTCTTACCTTCATTCTGTCCTGTATCAAAATTTTCAAACACTCTTTCCTCATTATGCAACCTAGAAATTTCAGCTTTCTCTTCCTGATGTTGTGTATAAGTGACCTTTTTGTTTCCATTTTCTCTAAGACTTCTTCGTTGCTCATATATTCGGTTCATCGTATTCTCAACACCCTTCTGTTGAATCACATTTCTGTTGCTTCAAGTCTCTTTTTCATCTGTCAGGAGATTGTCCAGCATCCACTGCCATATAGGAGAACTAATAATACTTCAGTACTCTTTTCTTTGTTTCTAACGAATGTTTCCTATCTATTAATAGTTTGCTTACCTTTTGCAAGACATCTTTCGCTATCCCAATACGCCTTCGGATTTCAGTACTGCACGTTCAATTCTCTGTTAAAGCACTTCCAAAATATTTAAATTGTTGTACTTGCTTGATTTTGATCTCCAATTTTTATTTTGCATGTTAGGCTGTTCCTTTTACTGGTATGCATTCATTCTATTTTCTTGCAATTGATGTTTAGTTTTTTCTTCTAGCTTTCTTTCAGTACCTTCTGTGGGAGTTCTTGTAGTTTTCTATCTGCTATCTAAACTGTGTCGTCTGCTATCTAGACTGTGTCGTCTGCATATCTTATGTTGCTAAGATTGTGACCACCAATAATGAAGCTTGGTTAAACCTTTAATTACCTTAGTATAAAGGCTAAATGAGTCCGATCAGATGACATATAATTATCTTACACGCCTTTCTATTTTTATATATTTACTGAACTCGTTTTCTGTCCGTGTGCAGGCGGTTTACTGCCAATATAGATTCTGGGTTATTTTAATATTCCAAAATATGTCAAGGTTACCTAGCAATTCCAACAATTCTTTGTGACGTACTTTATCAAACGCTTTTGCATAATCTATAGAATACAAACATACATTCTTCTGCATGTTTTTTCTGATATGATTCTGCGCATAAATATTGCATGCCTTGTTCCAGTGTCTTTGACTAACCCGTACTGTTCTTGTCCTATTCCCGGTCTGATTCTGCTGCGCACTCTATTCATCAGAATACGAATGATAAGTTTTGTTATATGGCTCTTTTAACTGATTACCTGATGGAGTCCATATTAGTTTGCATCTGACTTCTTAGGTAGTGCTATGAAAACGGATCTTCTTAGGTCTTCCAGTATATCACCACTGTTGTATATTTCATTTATCATATCTGTAATCTTGTCAATGCCGAAATCATCTAAGGCTCTCAGCATCTCTATCTTACAATTCTATCTGGTCAAATTTCTGTTCAAATTGGCCAGCGTGATTCCACTTCAAATTTTAATATTTCTGGTCCTACGGTATTTTCTGTGTAGTGCTGGTTGTTCTCTTTCAGTGTGGAAGAGTTCTCCAATGTTTTCATTTCATCTCTGAACTATTTTCTCTTTCTCTAATATCACTCTCCCGCCATTGAAATTCATTTATCATATTGATGAGCATCTCTTCTCTCCTTCTCTCCTGTTCTCTTGTTTTTTATGCATTTCTGTTTTATCTTTTATACTCATTCTTTCTTTGGGTTATTCCTTTTACTGACAGGCACTCATTCTAACTCCTTGCAATTGATGTTTAGTCTTCTTTCTAGCATTCCTTCACTACTTTCTGTCGGAGTTTTTGTAGGTTCCTTTCAGTGTCTGCTACCTATACAGTGACGTCTTATATATATATATATATATACATAT
>OZ038475.1:148009199-148024199 GCA_964036315.1 Acanthosepion esculentum
GTTTATTTTTAGATTCGGATAAACACAGTGACTGAGAGTGACTCAATTCTGTCGAAGAGTCGTATATATATATATATATATATATATATATATATATATATATATATATATATATATATATATATATGCAAGCTTCAAATGTATCTACGTTGTCATGAAGTTCAGAGCAGCATTTGATCTTAACGTTTATTCCAACTTAATTTCAATAAAAACAAAATAAATTGAAAAACATATGTATTTTTTCCTCAGTTTCTTCTTTAAATAATTTTATAATTTTAAATTTAATATAGATTAAATTTAAAATTGGTAATTTTTAATTTTATAGTATAATTTAATATTTATTAGTTAGAATGAATTCTATTTTAGTCTAACCCCAACATTAAAGCATTAAATAATTATTATAACCTTAGTCGGTTGTCAAGTTTTTTGAATTCTCGTATACTTGTATTTTGATTGGTCATTCCAGCTTATGTAATAGCGTTTCCCCTTGCGAGGGATCTTTGATTCATTTGAACCTTTTAAAACCCTTTATTATACATTCAACACTATTATTTTCGAATAAATAATTATATATATATATATATATATATATATATATATATATATATATAAACAATATTATTATTATTATTTTAATATATATTAACTTAATATTATTATTATTACTAGTTAAATTAACTTCTTAACTTGACTTTCTCAGGTTAATAGTGAGAGAAATATTTCTATTCACGATTTAATTTTCGATCAGAGCTAAAATGTTTCATAACTGATAATCAGAATCTTGAATTTAAAAATAAAGATTTGTATTTTTCCGAGCTACCCGTTCCTATCGATGGTGTGTGGAAGACATATCTACGGATGTATTTTTTTTTTCAAATAAAACATGTTTCAACATTCATCTTAATATTCGTAACGATTTTAGTAATGCTTCCAACTGAGCGGCTTCGATTCTTCCTTAGAACTCCGGTTCTATCATATTTTTTGCAAGATCCTTTGAGATTGTTCCAAACGCGATAATAAACACGGACACAACAACCACCTTCATATTCTACAAGTTGTTTTCTTTACTGAAGAAATCTATAATTTCACTTTCTTTGAATATTACTCTGCGATCTATTGAAGCAGATATATCTGTAATCGGGCAAATTTTCCTTTCACTGTTCACAATGATTAAATCCTGTCTCCTGGACTTGATTTGACGATAGGTTTGAATTCTGAAGGGTCCAAAGGATCACTTCTGATTGTGTATGTAAAAGAGAAGAGAATAAATTAAAGATTTTTAAAAATCACCCAAATAAAACAATAAAATAAAACAGACACACGGGTTGTTGAATATGTATCGTATTTCTGAAATACAATATATTTGATATTGTCAGAGTTACCTCCTCCTTAATTCCTAAATTGTCACAAATTGTCTCTCTCCCCATACTATAAATACTAGACGACTTCTTGCCTCGATCTCTTTTCCTTCAGGCCTGGTGCCGCATCCCACCTCGCATGGAGTTGAGGTAATTTTTTTCTCTTCTTTCTTCATTTCAGTGAACACCGCTACTATGTGAGCTCTCGCAAAAGACAGCGTTTCCCATTTCTGGGAAGACGCCATGAACCTTATACGCACATACACGTACGTACGAGCATTCACAAAAAACAAACACCAATGTTTACGCACACACAAATATTATTGTCTATGTCCATTGTAAAATTGTTTTGTTTAATACATATTTGTTGACATATATATATATCTGTCTTGTCTTTTTCAGCTTCGGTTGGACACAACTAGAGTCCACCATTTTCTTGTAGATGGACCTTTCTAGCAGGAAATAAACGCACGTGTTCTAATATAACAACACTTAACCCCCACCCCGGTCTTTTACAATATGATCATTGACGGTTGCAAGTAATTGGAACCCGTGGCTAAGTTACGAAAATCAAACACTGGTGGAAAAATATTTGTGGGCGAGGAAAATTACAGCCATCATAGGAAAAACGCCGATGAAACAAAATTCCTACTGACAATGTGTAAAGCGATCTTGCAACACTGTCAATCTGTCATTGAATTTAAAAAAAAATAAACTTTCAATTTTTTTATTTTATTCCTTTTTTTATGATTACTACCTATGCTTTTCCAAAATTTATGGTAATTGCCTTTAAAAACTTCAAAAAATTATCAGAGGTACGCAATTATCGAGGGACGCAAATGTCCAAGAACACATTTGTCTGGTGCGCAATTGTTGGGACGAAAATGTCCAGTACACAACTCTCCTAGAACCATTTTTTGTTTGGTAGCTGATACGACCCACTACGGAACAACGACAGTAGTTCATCAAATATCAGTTCGAGACACATATTTGTCGGCAGAATGCGGCACACTGTTCTTTTGTTTTGTTGTTGTTGTTGTGTTTTTTGGGGGCGGGGTGCTGAATAGTAATAATAATAATATTTAAATGATATACAGGGTGTCCATAAAGTTCGTGTGCACTTTAAAAAATTTATAACTTTATTTGTATTTGCGATAGAAATAATCTGTAAAAAATGTTATAAAGTTTAATGTACCTAGTTTTAAGTATAGCTAAAATAACTAATGTGATTTCAGACATTACTTTAAACCAGTTGGCAAATGTTTTCCGTGAACTGCAAAATCGTATTACCCTTTGTATTGCTAATGATGGAGGACATGTGGAAACTTAAATAAAATTTTAATAAAACCTTAAAAAATATAGATTTACTTCTTTCTAATCCTATTTACAAATTATTTCTATCGCAAATACAAATAAAGTTATACATTTTTTAAAGTGCACACGAACTTTATGGACATCCTGTAGTAAACAGAGTAGTAGTAGCTGTCATATTTCAGTCTCGTGAGACTATGTAATCTACTACCGTGGCTAGCTAAACCCTGTTGAAGTTGTCTGTTCAGTTTAAACCTGTGGGTTATACTGCAATTATTCTGAGCGAACCTTAGTTACCGTTTCTGTGAGATAATCCTCGGTCACTATGACTTGTGACTTCGTGTTATCACAAAACCAGCAAATGGCTTTCGAACAGTTTCGTCAGCACAATTTCACTCAACTCGCAGTAAAAGGTTTTCAGATACTACCCAACTGCGCCGCATGTTAGGATTATCTCCTCAGGCCTATATTATCAACGTCGCCTTCTTCACCAACCTCAGTATGTGGTGAGTTTCGAAACTGGATCTCATGACCGGAATTGTAATGTTCTAACCATTCGCTCATAATAGTATATTGAAGAGGTAGTATAACTGCATAAAGAAGAGACGCTATAATTGCAACTGGGGTGTTGAAGGTGTTACTATTAGTACTCCTTGAGTTTTATATCAGGAGTATCTGTTTGATCTCACTGAAGCCAAATGACATCAAGACTCCTCTGTACTACTTCGTTCTCTTCGGCATTATTGTTGTCCGATGATAATCCCTGAATATATAACAGCGGTCAATTTCTTCAATTCTGCGGAACGCAGTACTGTGTGGGCAATCTTATTGTTTACTCAAAGTGAGCTGGTTATTATAAATACGACCGTAACCTTCACGTTGTACAGATTTTTAGTTCCCAAACAAGGTTATGGTATTTTCACATATTTTTTTCTTTATTCGGCTCAGTTTTTTGGTTCGCTAATCAAACCACGTCCACGATCTGACAAATTTCCTTTTCCTTCTTCCAATGACTCGGGATATTTTATACTGCGTTTTAATTTTATAAGACATTTGAAAATTGCGCTGAAACCATTTCTTTGCAAATATGAATCTAAATCATTTGCACAATTCCTGGTTTACGGCCGTTTCTATTCGGTCGTGTCTATTATTTTGTATTGCTTTCCAACACATTGTTAGTTCCATATATGACATGTCTTCCGCAAATACATTTGTTTTTGTTTTTTTGTTTTTTTTGTGTGTGTTATTTTAATAATTGATCCTGATGGATTCACTCTGGGCTGCAATGAGTAAAAAAATTTGTATCTCATTGTTGGTATCCTCTACCCAACCCTGTTGTCTGCGGTACTTTCCCTTTGTCTTTTTATGTATTTTATATAATATAGCCCTGATGCACTTGCTCTACGCTGCAATGATTAAAGATATCGTTTCTCTTTTTAGATATACTTCGCGTAACCCTGTCCATGATTCCTTGTCTTTTTACCTGGTTATTTTATTTCTTTATTGCATTTTTTATTTTATTTCCTCCTATGATCACTTGCTTTACCGTTACTCTTTCTGATTCAACTTTCCGTTTTCTACGGATTTTGTAAATGCCAACTTTCGTTTTTGTTTAGCACTCTTCTCGTTTCTTTCTGTTCAGCAATAATCAGTCGATATCTCTTGTACTTTAAGAGTTATTTTCATTCTAAAAAAACAACAAATATATTAGCGGAAGACATGTCATATATGGAACTAACAATATGTTGGAAAGCAATACAAAATAATAGACACGACCGAATAAAACAGAAAATTTAGAACTGATCTTATATTGTGCTTCAACGTAATTGCAATTGCAATTTCCAATAGATCACCATTCCTACTCATGCATATTTATTTTTATGCTTGCCCTAAACTATCTTACATTCTTTAATTAATATCTGACTTCGATTTCCACGTCAGTTAATTACTACTTTGTCGCTAGCAATTACGTTAATTCTTCTCTGGCACTCAAAAATTTACGTTGCATCAAAGAACCATAACATTTTAAACGTTATAAATATATATTTAGAGTTACTCCACTTGACTTTAGTTATCTCCCTTGGAATCTTGCTTAACAAGGGCAGTAACTCTAACATGTGTTAAATCCATCATACTAAATAATTTTAATAAAGAATTGTAAAAATATTTCAGATGTATAATTCTTCTTGATATAAATTTTAGCTGTGTTGTTTAAGGAACCGGAAACCCAATCCTAAACAGGAAACTAGGGATAAACCTTTACTCCTCTTCAAAATGCCGGGGAGGAGTGTAAATCGAGACGAACCTATATATTCGTTAAATACAATAATTCTAATTCAATTAAACTTGCTATGTTAAGAATATTGCCTGAATCATTGTCTTGTAAATTGACTGCTGCATATATTTTAACTACCAAATGTAAAATATAATAAATTAACGAGACAACGGTTAATGTGTTAATAAAATAAATTAATGTATTAATAAAATATAAATTATTGCATTAATAAAATAAGACAAAGTAATGTTTTAAATCGTTCCCAAGGGTGAAAATAACTGGAAAATGGCATGGTAACATGTTAAATCTAGAATTTCATATTTTAATTTGAACTGTTTCCAATTCAATTAATAACATTAGTAACATTCGGCATTTCATCTATATGTTATGCATAGAAAACTACAGAGAAGAAAACTGGCAAGAAATTAAAACATGTTATTGCTGATAGAATAAGGATTTTAGATGTGTAATAAAACATGCTAAATAATTTTATGACAATAAAGAAATGTAAAAAAAAAAAAATTGCAGGTGTATAATTCTTCTTGATTTAAATTTTACCAGTGTTATTTACATCTAGTACTGTTTATTATTATTATTATTTTATTTATTACTATTCTTCCCCATGCATTTCGTCCTCTTATGGACTATATTTTGGCAAGTATAAGTATTTTATTTTCCAACATGTATTTATAAACAGAACCAATAACATCGCTAGACTTCCAAATTTTTTTAAATTTAAGAACACTCAACAATATACTAAAGGCTAGCTGTAAAAGTCAAGTTAAACAATGGACGACGCTAAGTGATGTAATTTAATGCCTAATAAACTAAAGTTGGTAAATGTCCTTATTGTTGTTGTTGAAATTTTAATTTTCTTATGCGTTTATATATATTTATTTAATTCCTTTTTTAATTAATGCAGTTTGTTGTGAGTAATTCCTACAACCTGCATCGGAGACTGACACTTATTCTTCAGACACCCAGCAACCGAAACATAAAAAAAACGGTGCCGTTTCAAGGCGAGACCCTCTACGCAGAAATGCGTTAATTACGATAACCATAACCTGTCGTCTGACGTAGACGGCCACCAGTCACCTGAACAATTAAGATGTTCCCAAAGGATCCGCAAAATGCCAGGTCGTTTGAAAGACTTTATTCTGTACAAATAACTATCCGGTGGGGGAGAATGTTGTGAGTAATTCCTACAACCTGCTTCCCCCTTTGTTTGGTAATGGACAGACACCAAATGCTTACAAATAAGCTACCTTAATTCTTTCGTTTAGTAGTAGTTGTATTAAGTTGAATAAAGCTTTCTTAAGTTTATTTGCCTCGAGTTATTCATTACACGGTTATTATTTATATATTTTAAATAATAGATTTTGATTTAACCGTTTTCTATCAATTTTTTTTAAATGTTTATGGTTATGTTGTTTTGGAAAAGGTTTATATCTTTTACGAAAGGAGATAAAAAGTCCGCAGCGCAGATTTAAAGTTTAGCAACATTCGTTAGCGGGACTCTCAAGAACTTTCCTCTCAGTAAGTTATTTATCAAGTAGTTAATGAACAACCACCACTGTCAGTTTCATGAACTTTTATGCCATCACTAGACGGTGGGTATCTTTAGTTTATAAAATAGGCACCCTTATATAACCAGGCGAGTCCAAGATAGTAAGCCAATCAAACTCGCCAGGGAAAGAGTAATCTATCTGGCCAAGATCAAAATAGACGAAAACCAAAAAATTAAAATAAAAAAATCCACCGGAAAAGGCGTGGAGGTGTGATTAAAAAAAAAAAAGCGCTCAATGCCATAGGGAACAATGGCACCAAAGTAGAGGAACTTAGAGCTTCAAGCCAAAAAGTGCTCTACAATACTGAGCCACTAAAATCACCCACGTCAGTGTGTTTGCAATTAGAGTAAAGGATAAGCAAATTTCAAAAGAGTCTGCCTGAGATTGCACACTGGAATTTAATTTTTAATTAAATGCTCTGGCGGGGATGACTTTAGTAGCCGGGTATTGCAGAACATTTTTTGGCTTGAAGCTCTAAGTTCCTCTACTTTGGTGCCATTGTTCCAAATGGCATTAAACACAATTTTTGTACTCCTTACTCCCACCAAACCGAAAAATGTAAGAATGATGGAAAAATTAAATGAAAACTTAATCAAATTTTTCTCGCCTGTAATATTATCTTCTCAGTCAGTCACAAGCCACACTTTTTACTTCGTCGCCTAGTAGTCTTTTGCTTTATCCTGTTGTAGATTTGAATCAACCCACAACAAAGAAAAAGCTGAAAAAGGTATTTAAATATAAAAATATAAAGTATTTTTATTTTCGTGTTTTTACAAGTAAATCTTTCTTACAGTCCTTGTTTGTTAAGATGAAAAGAAATGTGGGATCGCAAAGCATGTTTTTTTTTTTTGCTTTTTTTATTGTTGGCGGGAACGCGACCCATTGGTTGAAGAAATGTTAAATATTTATTTCCAAAGTATTCATTTGTTAACCCGAAGAATGCGTGAATCCTCCGACTCAAAAAAAAAAACATTTTTTCTCATTTGATGTTTGACGTTTTACTGTTTATTTCCGTCTTGGCGCCACAATCCAATATCCTCCAACTTATTACTGGGGCTTTATTACCATTCTCTACTGCACTCTAAAAGTATTGTTCATATACTTTTGTTGTTGAAATTAAAATGATAGTTGTAAATCCACTTATTTCCACTCAGCTTCAGCTGATCCGATATAATATTTAACTTTGTCTCTTCTTACAATTTTAGCTTCATATACTACATCCTTTATCAAACAATCCCTCTCACGTGAACATTCTTCCCTTTTGCTGTTGCACTTTTCCCATCTCCTTCTATTCATCCTCTTCTAATAACTTGATATTTTCAGTGAGTATAAATCTCCCCATATTATTCGTACAGCTGTCATTTCTTTTTTGTTTGTTTGTTTTTGTTTTTTTGTTTCATTTTTTTGGTTTCTTGGGTTTTTTTATAGTGACGTATCTTGATTAAACTCAAAAGTATTTTCACCATATTATTCTTAAATTTTGTTACGTGGTGGGTGTGGTTGAAACATAGCACTTTAGGTTATTTTTTCTCTATTTTTATTATTATAAAAACATTTATATTTTACTGCAGCTTTCTTAGATAATTCTTCATTTGATGAATTCATCGACAATCTTCATTCTGCTGATTTATATGTTTGAGAATGACTGGTGAGCGGTTAGATTTCTTATCGATACACTTTATCTTGCTAGCACAATTTTCATATTAAACTGTCGAGTTATTTGCTCCTAATTTCCGGAATTGTTCCTAGGGGACGCTCTCCAACACTATAAATAACCTGCGGTAAAATTTTATCTCTCTCTTCTTACTTGTCCGCTAATACAACAATGTAAATCTCTCGCAGAAGATTGCGTTTTTCCCACCATAGGAAACGCATTGAACAACACATACACATACACGTACGTACGCAAATTCACTCACTATACATACTTTGACCACAAAGTTTCCACATTCAATTGTTACACACACACATTGTTTTTTTGTCATTTGTAAACCCAGGTTGTTAATACATATTCATTTGTTTGTACATATATATTGGTTCTTGTTTCTCTATATTATTTTTGGTGAATTCATATTCCGAGTCTGCCAGGTTTGTTGTGGGCATTTCAGGAGACACACGTCTTTATCTTGCAACACGTACACTGGCCCGCTACAAAACGATACATTAAAAAATTGCTTCTGTTAAATTAATAGATGTTAACTTTAACCCGTGTTCCTTGAAGAAATTAATTATTTTCTTATTTATCTGCCTCTTTGGGAGTTCTCCTTTCTGAAGACTATAATGTGAAGGCCCATTGAACATATACCAAATAAATAACTCGGCAATGTTTAACATTCGTGCCTGCACAAAAAAAAAGTGTCTCAAATGATTAAGGCCATGGAAGAAAATAACCGATAAACCACATTCTAAACAGGAAACAAGGGATAAGCTTTTATTCCTGATCAATAAACATGGAAGGTGTATAAGCCAAGTGATAGGTGACTATATCTAATCCTGTTATTGTTGTACGATATTGTATTGTTGTTTTTCTTTTATACGCGTTTTCTTTTACTATTTTGCTGTTTGCTGTAACCATTTATTAATTTAAAACTAAATACATTAACGTTTTTTATCTTTTCAAAGAAATAGCAGAAGTACATTTTGCATTAAAAATTGTAATGGTACAAATAAATATATAAAGTGTTGGGGGGTAGATAGAACCCCTCGACAATGAATAGATAACGGAAGAGAGTAAATGCCCTTGGCACAGTAGGGATAACCGAAATAAATTAGATTAGATCCAGTCCAGTCTTGAGAAGAGGTTAGAGCAAGACATGCTGCAACCAAAATCCAGACTCACACCATGGTGAACAAAGATATTCATACATGATAGCTGACGACCTCACCTTAACGTAAAGGTAGCCATCTTGTAGATTGCAAACAAATATCACGTTTGTCATGTTATATTGTTGTTTTACATTAGATAAAAATCATAAACGTATTGTGGCACCCTCCTTTTCATTTCTCTTGAATATCTTGTATTTGTTCTTGTTTTGGAGCTCCTTCGGGTAGGGAGCCGTTATAAAATATCAACCAAACAGTGTTTTGTAAGTGAACTGAAAGTTTTGTCCAAAATTATACAAAAAATCAAATATTGAGGTGCAGATCTGGACACAAAGTGGTTTCAAAATATTCCGAATATCTAAAAACTCATTCAACATTAACGATATTAGTTGACGTCTTTGGAACTAGAGTGCATAAACTATTTTATCTGACAAGCAAGAGTTGCTAAACTGAACCACAATGAAAGTAACTTATTTTATAAAAACTAATTCAATGAACCGATAGGCTACATAAGGTGGTCCGAAAGTCTTATCACCACCTACCAAAAGGTAATGAAACAATAGAAGAGCAATTAATACTGTAATAATACAAAGCACATGTACTGGATTCAGTTTATTCACTTCCATTGACGCTGTTGTCAGATTTAGCTCCTCCTCAGTTCCTTAATCCTTCAACAGGGGTCTCTCACCCCTGGCTATAAATACTGGCTGACCCTTCGTCTCTCTCTCTTTTCGACTTAGGCCTTGGGCCGCCACCTCGTGCGGAGGTGAGGTAAATGTCTCTTTTCAACTAACACCCATATGTGACCTCTCACAGATACAGCGTTTCACAAATTCTGGGAACACGCTAAGAACAATTCACGTACGTACAAACACTCACAGCACACACATAATTTCTTCACACATACACTATGTAACTGTCCATGTCTTTGTTTAACTTGTTATTAATATATATTTTTTTACCCATATATATCGGTCTTGTTTGTTTTCTTTGTCTTCTTTGGACTTAATTAAAGTCCAACAATTCCCGTGTAGCTGGACTGGCTAGCAGGAAATTTTAACCTTCTGATATCTCTTCACATCTCTCACCCCACGGTCCGCTACACTGTCACACATCGCGAAGGTCTGTATGAACACCATCTTTTCGTGGCAGCCATCTGAAATAAAAAAAATTATATTATTAGGAGTGACAAGACTTTCGGACTACACTGTAGTACCTAGAAACTAAAAAAAAATAATTTTGCATTTCACAATTAATTTGAAAAAACTTTCAACGCATAATATTTTAATTTATGTATTTCAAAATTAATTATCCATGATAATTTAACACAAAGAACAATTTTAATTTTTTTTATCACAAAAGTATGTTCCAAACAATTCAACTCAGAAATTTAATTTTTGTATCTCTGAATTATTTTTAAAATTAATCAATTCAAAAAATAATTTTCATTTTTGTATTTAATAAATCCTTGCACTAAATTGTTTACACAGTGTTATATTTCGTTAGATGCAAACTTAAGAAATTATAAAGGGAGATAAGCAAGTTTAAGCTTACATTAAGTTTATGCTTTCATTTTTGCTTAACTCCCTCTAAATGTATTCTCGAAATTTTGCACAAAAGATAATGGAGCGATAATGTTCTAATTCAATCTAAATGTTGCATCAGCATAAAGTAATAATTAAAATTAAGAATTAAACTGTTATATTTTTATGTTACACAGGTATTAATTAAATCATTTTTATCTCGCTTATAATTTTAACTTTTAACTTGTCATCTCTTTAACTCCCTCATTTCAACTTCAATTATTTTCCAATGGCATTATAGGAATCCTAATACTAAGTTTTTCGTTAGATGTTAAAATTTGGAGTGTCGGGATTCGATACATTAACAAAATATCGTTAGAGGGTCCCTCGTAATTTGGCCGTCTAGAATAATCACACGATTTTCATTGAAGGAATAAAATTCAGTAGAAAAAACAACGTAGTTTCAACAAATAAACATTATTTTAATATAACGACAAGAATACAAGCAGTTAGTGATAGATTGAAAATTAATGTCTTTTGTTTGGGTTGATAAAGTTCTGAAATAAAATATAAACTGTCTTTGTGTATGTATGTGAGAAATAATAAAATGTTGTGATATGTGTGTTTGTATGAAAAAGTCAACATGTGTATGCGTGATTCATTGTAAATTGGATACAAGAGATAGTTAGAAATTGTTTCTTACTGTTGGCGGTGTTGCCGTAGTCGGAAGTTTGTCAACGCTGTCGCTTTTAGCATGAGTTCGTGAAGATCATAAGCGAGAGTTGCGTGGAGTTTGGTGACAGCTGCGTGTATAATATTTGGGAACGGATTTCATATGTTTTTATACACTTTTTCATAACAAAATCGGCTCCAGAATTAAATTATTTATTTATTCCTAATTGGCCCTCAAACGGCATGTGGTATGTCTTCTACTACGTCCGCACGATATTTGGTCGGTATCTACCTAAAAATAATGATGACTAATACAATACATTCTGATTTGTATTCTATGATTTTATTGGTGTGTTTTAAGATGTAAGTGTTTTCTTGAGTGTGATTGGTTTATAAATATTGTATTTGATATTTTAGTAGACACGACACCATGATGTGGCTTCCCTCTGTCTTTTCAATAAATATTTTCATAGCAATTCTTCTAATGAGCTTTCCTTTTTTATCCTCGACTGCATGAATTTAAGTGTATTACTAGATTAGCAACTAGGTCTCATCATTTTACTAAATAGATGGTACCGTAAGTTCTATTCGAATAGTTTCTTTTCTCGCACTGTGGAACTCTCTGCCGATTTCTTACTTACCTGCCACCTACAATTTTCAAAAATGTAAATGCAGCGTAAATGGCAATTTTCTGTCTTTCTGAAACCTGTTCATTTATTGTCCTTTCTCCTCACTACAGTTTTCTCATTTTCTTTCACTATCAGCAATCCCTTGCGTCTTAGTGGCATTATCGCTTTGCATGGGGTGAAATGATTAAAAATAATCAATAAATATAGGGTGCGATGGATAAATTGTCGTCTAAGTCACGCCCAAACTAAAATAGCTTTGGTATCTAATTTTAACGGGTATATGTACCAAAATTATACAAAAATATCTTAAAATACTAAAGAGTAAATTTATTCAATAAAATCCCCATTGGCTTCAATCTCCTTCAATCTCCTTTTAACCTTCAGACAACTACAGAATTTTGTGCAACTCTTCTGGCCGGTCTCCCGCCATCATCCTTGCCTTCAGTTTATCTTTGGTGTTACGAGAATTTTTGATGGTCTCTCTCTCTCTCTCACACACACACACACACACACACACACACACACACACACACACACACACAACTGCGCCACACACAATAATCAAGAGAGTTGCAGTCTGGTGTGTTAAGTGGCCAGATGTAAGGGGTGATGTGGTTGAAGAAATTGTCTAACAGTCATGACTGGGTTCTCGTGCCTGAGTGGCATGTTGCAGAGTCCCGTTGCTATACATAAGGTCCTCCAGTCACCTTCTTGAACCAGGGTAGCACTACTTCTTCAAGGCATTTGATGTAAGTCTCTGTGTTGAATCTGAGTGTGAAGATGAATGGAAGAATAACGTTGCCATCACTAGCGATCACTCCAGACACATTCGTCCAACCCTTTCCGAATCCTCTGCCCTGTCCTCAGATTGACACCCAAACACTTTGAAATGTTTGTATTGGAGCTTCCGGCACGAATGCCAAGCAGTAGAGAATGCCGTTTCAATATTTCTGGCGGAGTGAATTGCGCCATGGTGCTCTTTTTCTCACAGGCGGTGCCCAACTGACCCTACTATACTGCGCAGTCGGCAAAATCAAAAGCAAACAACGCGCATGCGCAAAAATTAAAATATAATATGGCGATAATTTACCCATCGCACCATATATATATATATATATATATATATATATATATATATATATAAGGTACTGAAAAATTCATGCAACTTTATTTTTTCGTATTTGGTAACGCTCAAAAGCTTTCTCATATAAATTAATGGTAATTGCTTCTTCGCTTAAAGCTATTTCGAGTAACGAAATATTTCACAGGCACGTTCCATTTTCTCATAATCTCCGGAGAAATTTATAGGAAAAGATGCAATATTAAGTGGGTGATAAGTTCTGGCACTAAAACAAACTTCCTGAGGAAAATGTATTTGAGTTTGAGTCTCGCAGGGAGTTTGA
Organism: Acanthosepion esculentum; assembly: GCA_964036315.1. Taxonomy (NCBI): domain Eukaryota; kingdom Metazoa; phylum Mollusca; class Cephalopoda; order Sepiida; family Sepiidae; genus Acanthosepion; species Acanthosepion esculentum. Next base: position 148,022,762 of record OZ038475.1, read on the forward strand.
TTTTTTACTCTTGATTTTTTAGCTATTTGCTAACATTAACAATAATGACGGTCTGAGAAGCTACGATAAAAAGCAACTGAAATGAGGGTGAAAAAATTACTAATCAAAAACCTATATATTAATAGACTGTCATTTAGTCAGTTGCATGTCTCCATTAGTTTCAAGAATAATAATTTCCATTCAGTGGATGAAATGGTAATATTTAATTTATAATAATGGAAATTATTATTCTTGAAACTAATGGAGACATGCAACTTTTTGCTCGCGGTAATAAAAACTCTCCAAAAATACATTTAAAGTAGCTTAAGAAAGCAGATCAAATCTAAATTGTATCAAGGGAGATAACTCCAACAGATTTATCTCCCTTAAATGTATTTCAATAATATTTTTGAGCGACACAACGAATTTCACTTTGAATATAATTTCTCGGTTTTATTATTTCTGGACCAAGGTGTTTTACTTCATCTATTTGTAAAAAATTTTAAACCAGCGTTTTGCAATTAATTAGAAAGATTGAGATCTATCAAATCAATTTTCATTTAATTTATTTTTTAAATAACAGCGGCAGTTGCATTTTCTGCTGAAAAATGTTACTTCGTCCCACCATAGACGTAATCGTTAGGGCAGGTCCATATACCGTGTAGGGAGGATTTCATACTTTCTCGTTGGCTTTGTGCCAGACTCACCTAAATTTAGTAAATGTTTAAGACGCCTTCCATAGTGTGCAAACTTGTTTCGCAAACCAATTCGTTAATATCATGATTTCAAAATTTATGGTACTTCACCATTATGGTCTTGTGCCAGACTTAGCTACTTGTAGTAAAATTAGTAAGTATAATTATACTAACATCAGTTATTCAATTACTAACATTAGAAAATACTCCTTTATTCATGTCTTCACTTCACATTTAAAAAAACAAACAAAACACATCTCCGAGTTCATGCAGGTTTTTAAATAGGTGAATTTAAACTTAACGCTTTTTTATACATTACAACAATGTATGATAGTTAAATTGAAATAAGTGAAATGTTAAAATCACTATTGATCTTCCTAGAGGTTGTTACATCTCGCCACACAAAAAAACAGACACACATCACCCCATATCACGTCACTGAGTCCTCGAATGTACACACACGCATTAGAATAAAGATTGGCTTAAGTGATGCTCGTATTTGTACTTACTTCTTCATTAGCTAATACAACTCGTTATAAAATATTAACCATATATATATATATATATATATATATATATATATATATATGGTTAGTATATATATATATATATATATGGTTAGTATATATATATATATATATATGGTTAGTATATATATATATATATATATATATATGGTTAGTATATATATATATATATATATATATATATATGGTTAGTATATATATATATATATATATATATATGGTTAGTATATATATATA
>OZ038475.1:148029199-148035096 GCA_964036315.1 Acanthosepion esculentum
TATATATATATGGTTAGTATATATATATATATATATGGTATATATATATATATATATGGTAGTATATATATATATATATGGTTAGTATATATATATATATATGGTTAGTATATATATATATATATATATGGTTAGTATATATATATATATATATATGGTTAGTATATATATATATATATATGGTTAGTATATATATATATATATATGGTTAGTATATATATATATATATATGGTTAGTATATATATATATATATATGGTTAGTATATATATATATATATATATATGGTTAGTATATATATATATATATATATATATATGGTTAGTATATATATATATATATATATATATATGGTTAGTATATATATATATATATATATATGGTTAGTATATATATATATATATATATATGGTTAGTATATATATATATATATATATATGGTTAGTATATATATATATATATATATATATGTAGTATATATATATATATATATGGTTAGTATATATATATTATATATATGGTTAGTATATATATATATATATGGTTAGTATATATATATATATATGTGTTAGTATATATATATATATATATATGTTAGTATATATATATATATATATATGGTTAGTATATATATATATATATATATGGTTAGTATATATATATATATATATATGGTTAGTATATATATATATATATATATGGTTAGTATATATATATATATATATGGTTAGTATATATATATATATATATATATATATGTTAGTATATATATATATATATATATATATATGGTTAGTATATATATATATATATATATGGTTAGTATATATATATATATATATATATATGGTTAGTATATATATATATATATATATGGTTAGTATATATATATATATATATATGGTTAGTATATATATATATATATATATGGTTAGTATATATATATATATATATATATGGTTAGTATATATATATATATATATATATGGTTAGTATATATATAATATATATATATATATGGTTAGTATATATATATATATATATATATATGGTTAGTATATATATATATATATATATATATATAATTGGTTAGTATATATATATATATATATATATGGTTAGTATATATATATATATATATATGGTTAGTATATATATATATATATATATATGGTTAGTATATATATATATATATATATATATATATATATATGGTTAGTATATATATATATATATATATATATATATGGTTAGTATATATATATATATATATATATATAATAGTTAGTATATATATATATATATATATATGTTAGTATATATATATATATATATATATATGTTAGTATATATATATATATATATATATATATATATATATATATGGTTAGTATATATATATATATATATATATATGGTTAGTATATATATATATATATATATATATATGGTAGTTATATATATATATATATATATATATATGGTTAGTATATATATATATATATATATATATATATGGTTAGTATATATATATATATATATATGGTTAGTATATATATATATATATATATATGGTTAGTATATATATATTATATATATGGTTAGTATATATATATATATATATATATGGTTAGTATATATATATATAATATATATATGGTTAGTATATATATATATATATATATGGTTAGTATATATATATATATATATATGGTTAGTATATATATATATATATATATATATGGTTAGTATATATATATATATATATATATGGTTAGTATATATATATATATATATATGGTTAGTATATATATATATATATATATGGTTAGTATATATATATATATATATATATGGTTAGTATATATATATATATATATATGGTTAGTATATATATATATATATATATATGGTTAGTATATATATATATATATATATATATATATGGTTAGTATATATATATATATATAATGGTTAGTATATATATATATATATATGGTTAGTATATATATATATATATATATATATGGTTAGTATATATATATATATATATATATATGGTTAGTATATATATATATATATATATATATATGGTTAGTATATATATATATATATATATATATGGTTAGTATATATATATATATATATATGGTTAGTATATATATATATATATATATATATATGGTTAGTATATATATATATATATATATATATGGTTAGTAATATATATATATATATATATATATATGGTTAGTATATATATATATATGGTTAGTATATATATATATATGGTTAGTATATATATATATATATATATATGGTTAGTATATATATATATATATATGGTTAGTATATATATATATATATATATATATGGTTAGTATATATATATATATATATATATATATATATGGTTAGTATATATATATATATATATATATGGTTAGTATATATATATATATATATGGTTAGTATATATATATATATATATATATATATGGTTAGTATATATATATATATATATATATATGGTTAGTATATATATATATATATATATATATATGGTTAGTATATATATATATATATATATATATATATGGTTAGTATATATATATATATATATATATATATATGGTTAGTATATATATATATATATATATATATGGTTAGTATATATATATATATATATATATATATATATGGTTAGTATATATATATATATATATATATATATATATGGTTAGTATATATATATATATATATATATATATATATAGGTAGTATTATATATATATATATATATATATATATGGTTAGTATATATATATATATATATATATATATATTGGTTAGTATATATATATATTATATATATATATATATGGTTAGTATATATATATATATATATATATATATATATATGGTTAGTATATATATATATATATAATAGGTTAGTATATATATATATATATATATATATATATTGGTTAGTATATATATATATATATATATATATATATGGTTAGTATATATATATATATATATATATATATATATGGTTAGTATATATATATATATATATATATAATTGGTTAGTATATATATATATATATATATATATATATGGTTGTATATATATATATATATATATATATATGGTTAGTATATATATATATATATATATATATATATGGTTAGTATATATATATATATATATATATATATGGTTAGTATATATATATATATATATATATATATATGGTTAGTATATATATATATATATATATATATATTATGGTTAGTATATATATATATATATATATATATATATATGGTTAGTATATATATATATATATATATATATATATGGTTAGTATATATATATATATATATATATATATATATATGGTTAGTATATATATATATATATATGGTTAGTATATATATATATATATATATATATGGTTAGTATATATATATATATATATATATATATGGTTAGTATATATATATATATATATATATATATATGGTTAGTATATATATATATATATATATATATATATATGGTTAGTATATTAGATATATATATATATATATGGTTAGTATATTAGACAACTGTAAATGTTTATTGATAGATTCAGGTTTTAGTTCAACATACACACGAAGAAAAAAAAAGAAATACTGGATTTTAAAATTAGACACATATAAACTAGGGTTAAACAAAGACTTGGGTATTTTAAATCTGTATAAATATTTCAATAGTTAAACAATTTCTTTAGATATAGTGTGGGATATCATCGCTATCTCCACCTTGGATTTGACGCACGCGCGAGTTTTCACCCCTTCCTCTCACATTCGGCCGGTCATAGTAGTAAACCGTTTGTTCTTAGCCGAAGATGAGGAAGATATTATTTTTCGCGCGCTTTTGCGCTGACGTCACGGCAAATTGGCTTTTCAAAACTCAGTCGCCCCGTGGTCGTCTGACCCGGCCGGGCTGGCTCACCTTATCCTCTCACCTTATCCTCTCGCCGGTAACCCATATATACTGACAGGGATATTTTTTATCTGCAAACATTGCCTAGACTTCATGGCTCGTCGCTTTACCTTAACACATACGACACGGTCGTCACTTGGCGATGACAGATTTTTCGTCCCGAAGCGAACATCCTTTTCGAGCCGCCTACTTCCAGGAAATTTCGAATCCTTCAACATGAAGAACAAAGCATTTTTCACATTCTTCGAACTCTGTACCTTCAGAACCTATTACCTAAAAAAGAATTACATGCACTCACAATTATAAACTCTCGCAGTGAGTATTTTTTCCTTGCCGTATGTTTATTATTCATTACAACTATCTTTCTGACTTTCTTCCTAAGGAACTTTTCCCGCCATAGCCATCTTGGATTTAAATTTTGGCGCGGAACTTTATCTACCTTTTTATCAACCACCATATTTCCAGTATCTTATGAAGGTCTTAACTGAAGACAATTAAATTTCATTTACTACATTTCCAGTAACCTTACTGAAGACAATCTACTTGGCCTCTTTTTCAACTACATTTCCAGTACATTTACTGAAGGTCTTCACAGAAGACAAATTTACTTGTTAAACTCTAATAAAATTTATGTTTGTTCTTAACCGTGCGGGGTGTGAATGGAAGGAGATGATGATGTGGATGTATCTCTGGTTTAAGACTTCCGCTGGCCGGTCCAGCTACATAGGTATGTTGGATTTCAATGGAGTCCAACGAAGGCAAATACGAATATACATGTATGCAAACACATATATATTAATAACAAATAGATTAATACACGAATTACAAATACATTGAAGACATGAATAAAATGTTACAGTGTTGTATGGAAAGTTGTGTGGGTGTTGAGTGTCCGTACGAACGCGTAAGCGTGTTCCCAGAATATGGGAAACGCTGCTTGTGTGAGATCACATAGTGGTGTATGTGAAAAAGAGAAAGTTTTTTTTTTACCTCGCCTCACGCGCGTGGTTCCGGCCCCAGGAGAGGCAGTTGGCCGCACGTGTGCGAAGCCGTGGAAAGAGGAAGAGGCGAAAGGTCAGCCAGTATTTATACTCCCGGGAGAGAGAGACCCCTGTTGAAGGGTTAAGGAAATGAGGAGGAGCTAACTGCGACAAGCTTAAAGCTAATACGTATTGAAAAAAAATTCATTTCTCTATGTAATTAAAGTTTTTAGGCATTTTTCATACATTGGCGCGTCACTTATTGACTCATTGAACCTCCATTACAGGCGAAAAATGCCAACAATAAATTTAAAAATCTCTTAAAACCCAAACCTTTTTTTAGAGAGATATGTTTCGAAGTTGTCGTGGTATGTTAACAAGAATGGCCATTTGTAGATGTCTGTTTATTAACATGGCCACACGATTTATATTTAACGTAATACCACAAAATAAGAAACTGTAGAGGAACGGGCTCTGTGTGAGATGGCGAGTGTTGAAAAGGTTGATGTAAGTTGCGTGTTGAAAGGGCTGTTCCCCACAATTATTTATTTTTGTTAGGAAAGGTGTGGAAATTATTAGCAATGGTGAAATACAAAAAGGAACATGGAGTTAAAAACATAATTGAATTTATTAAGCATTGAAATTACATGCATGCGAACTGAAAAGTGAGACTGAGTTGCGTCCCTTTGATTAGGTAATTATTTGTATCTAGACTCATAACGAAAGAGTTAATATATGTTGCATGTTAGAGATTGTCTATTGGACAAATTGGTAAGAGTTCACAGATTGTACTTGCGTGAAATGTTGCAAAGTTCTTTAACGTCTGACTGCGTTAGTCAAAACGGGAGTTCTTGAAAGTCCCATTTTGGCAGTGGTGTTGAGTGACGAAGAGAAGTTAGGTGCGAGAGTCCGCGTCGAAAC
>OZ038475.1:148035296-148105296 GCA_964036315.1 Acanthosepion esculentum
CAAATTCGATAAACTCTGCTCATCATTAATAATTCTTTACTAACCGAATGTATATTTTGTTACATTTTTTTTTAAATTATAACTGTTTTAAGTTTATATTTTTCCCTAAAATATTAAAAATCAGTAGCGTCAATGCTTAGTCATAATCACAATTAATATTGCAAATAAATGTTCCATAATTGTTATAAAATACAAAACTTATTTACATTTTACAATAAAGTTTTTTAAATAAAACTGCAATAAATGAATTTTTAGCCGGACATTATTTCTTCTTATTATAAATGTTAATTTAGCGGGTGCACGTGTTTGAGTAGACATCCATGTTTTAAAAGAGTGAAATTAATGTCTACTGGCTTAGATCATCAAAAGTTTTGCTAAAGAAAACGCACCTCTTCGTATGAATAGGACCTGAATTTCCTTTACCTTAGAAACCTGATTTTTAGCCAGACTTACTTTACTGTTTCTGCCTCGGTAGTCCTTGCTGTAAACAAAAGTTCAATTATCCTTCTTAAAAATATACATCTCAGGTTGGTGTCAATATCTTTTAACTTATTGTTATGAATAATCAAGAGTCGTCTCCCTTTGTTTTGTTACTCTCCTCTTTGAGAGAGCTATTTCTGTTTGCTGGGATTATAAAAACTATAAGCGAACCTTATATATATATAATATATATATATATATTATAAAGATATTACATACGGACAAACAAGTACTCACGACAAAGATGTATTTTTGTTTCGACGCGAATGCATCTCGACATGTGAGGAACAACCTCGCCTGTCGAGATGCATTCCCATTCTCTCCAAGTTACTTGCTACACTGCCACATTTAGTCTTTAAAATATTTAATACAAAAATCAAGTGTCATCTGTCCTCCTGAATATCATTCTTTTATTCTCATTCTCATTAGCTTCACATCCAGTAACCTAATGTGTCGTTGGGGCTTTATAGCCTTACTAGGGGGAATGACTAAAAACAACATGTACGAGATGTGATGGAAACGTGCCGGAATTGTTGCTATGGTAACGAAGATATGTTGAAGTCGCGTGGCAGAGATTGACATTTGTTTGTCCTTATGTACCATCTTTATAACAAATAACTATTGCTCTACACTTGGTATTGAGTCCTCTTTTAAATTAATGCTATGAATGTTTGAAATTTTATATTCTTTTCGTTCTCGTTACATTTAAATATATATTCTCAGTTGAATAAAGCTTCTTTAAAGCCTACAGCTGCGTACTTTTGCCATTACACTTATATCGAAATGTAATAGCAAATAATTTAAGCAATTAACGGATTTTTGTTTTCCTTCTGACAATATTTCTTATTGCTATAAACGTTATTTTAGCGGATACACATGCCTGAGTTGATATCCTTGTATTTTTTCGTTTTCTTTTTTTAACAGTTAAATTAATGTCGACCGGCCTAAATCATCGAAAGTCTTATTAAAGGAAATATATTTGACGGCAGGATGGATTCTGAAACAGGGACTATAGGAAATGTAAGTTTGATTCCTTTTTCTTTTTCTTCTTCTTTTTGGTGATCTAGTCTGGTAGACATTAATTTCACTGTTTAAAAACAGGGATGTCTGAATATATATCATATTTATAAAGGTAGTGTATAGGACAGAACGTCTTATTTATTTGAAATATTCATAGAAACGAACACTGGTCTGATATAAAGAAAGTTAATATAATTTAAGTAAATATTATTACAGGTTACTACTGTGTTGTCTGTAATAAAGGAGAAAAGGAACTGTAAGCTTATTGATTTAGAGAACCTGATATGTATTCGCAGTTGTCAGTGAGTATTTTGATATCTAGCTGCTTTATGTAGAGGAGTTGGCATTTCTAAATTGTCCTCTGAACTTGTAAAATTTCTTATTTATTTATTTTCAGGGAATCAACTCAAATCAAGGTGATACCGATAAAAGGCCTGGCAACCATGCAAGCGGGAACCACGACTGGGAGCGGATATGTAGAGACCTAAATTCCTTTCTAAAAATAAATCTTTTTATCCTTGTATTAATTAATTTTATTATTTAAAATACTTGAGTAAATATATTTCATTTGTTTTTATTTTCTTTGAACTTGCAGTATTTTAACTTAAAAATATTTAAATATTATTGTTAAAAACGCTTTTATCACAGTTATTTTTTCTCTCTATGATATTGGTCATAACAATGTACATTATAAAATTTATTCTTATGAATAATTTGTGTTTTTCTTCTAACAGATATTTAAAAAAAATGTTGAATTTTAATTTTATTGTCCTTCGTAAATAGAAAACAAAAATGTAACATTTCACACTGCTGAATTAATGAAAAATGTTATTTAAGACCTTTATCACAAAGTTAATGTCATAATTAAATTTAGTAAACTTAATATTTTCCAGCTGTTGTCTTCGATAAAATTTTTCATATAGATTTATATTGTAAAACTTTAACCGAAGAAAACAATACATTTCTGTACAGCTGAACTGTTTTAAACTATGAAACTCACTAACGATGTCATTATTGAGAATTTTATCAAATAAAGTTAGCAAAAAGATCGACTTCATTTTGTAGTCAAATAACGTAGCCAATTCTCGGTCAAATGTTCTTAAATTTTCAAAAAATGTGTAAAAACTAGGTTGAATGTTTATTTTTTTAATTTTGTTCAGGCATTTTGTCTTAGAATATGCTCGAACAGTCAAACAATAGTGTACAGCGTACATTTTCAAAAAAATTCAAGAAAAATGCACAAACTGGAAAGGCGCTGGAAAATGTTACGCAAAACATACTACAACGTGTTTGGCAAGAGCTGGACTACCGACTTGACGTTTGTCGTGTCACAGGTGGTGCGCATATTAGACATTTGTGGAGCTTTGTGAAATTGGTTATAAAATTTACATACCTTTGAATATCTTGTTCGAATTTAAATACATCTTTTATTGTTCAACATGAAGCCTATTTAATTATGTTTGTCTGGGAATATGTAGTTACTCAGATATTCACATTTTAAGTTATGTCAATTTTTGGAGGGACACCATGTATATTTTTATAAATATTTTTATATTCGTTTCTAAAGTGCGCCATTTCAATGAAATGAAAGCATCGGATTATATTGTCAAATATATTTTTCAAAAATTGTTATCTATTTGATTCTCTTAAGGCAACTAATGAACCAACACTAAATCTATGAAATTATCTTAAAATTTTATCTATAAATATTTTATCTATTAAAATATTCTCATTAAGGCTTAACATTAAAAATTTATATTTATTCAAGTAGTAAATATATCTCCAAGAAGCTACATTAAATATGACATCCATTCAGAGAGGCCACATTAAATATAACATCCATCCAGAGAAGCTACATTACATATAACATCCATTCAGAGAAGCTACTCTAAATATAACTATATAATTTTATTTTGGCAAATTCTTCCTGTACTCTGACGTCTAAAATAAATAGATAGTGTTATGGGACCTTAACTATAACGACAGAGTGAACTCTTCCTGACACTATGAATACTGCGCCTCTCAAGAGAGACGAGACGGAATCGAGTCGAACCAATAGTAGTTCACTCCAAACCAGACTGACAGTCATACTAACACCTTCCACATCTTGTATTATTATTCTGTGTAATATATCTTTGTTATTTCTACTCTTCTTCCTTGGTCCTAACCTTGGACCATAACAGATAGATAGATAGAAAAATAGATAGATAGATAGATAGATAGATAGATAGAATGGAATTATGCATTTGAGAAGCAATTCCTCTTTTATAAATGTTTCATTTGGAAAATAAAACATTCCTACAACTCTAGATACATTCATAAAAACAATCCATACATTCAGTTAAAAGTAAAAATAAAATCATCCTTGATAATGGCTAAAAGTATAGCCGAAAAATTAAATAAAAACTTAACCGCAGTACCTTGTGTGTCGTTTTCAATGAAACTTTATATATATATATATATATATATATATATATATATATATATATATCAGTCACACTTCTCGCTTGTGGAACTCTTTTCCGGTTCTATGTTTTCCAGCCAAGTTTAATCTGCAAAAATTTAAATGCAGTGTTAATAACTTTCCTCCTGATTACTCTTTTCTCTTCTCGCTCTTTATTAATGTTTCTGTTCTTAATTCTTCCACACCCTGTAACCTCTTGTGTCTTAGTGGCTTTACTGCCTTGCATGAGGTGAACTCGATTAAAAAAATATATATTGCTTATATCAAATACTGAAGCCAATGGACCGACATTTTACGTTTTGAAAGTTACTTTATGCATAAGAAAAGAAACTGTTTTATTTATTTATAAGATTATAACACATATTATACCCCGAATGATACAGTTAAGCAATTTCTTTCTGTTTGACACTACTGTAAATGTATGAAAAGGCCAAGATGGATGTAGACAAAGTCATAAAGGGTTGATTTATAACCCCTCAGAAAGGAGCTTCTGAAAAAAAAGGAAAAACATAAAATAAGAAAAAAGGAAAAAAAAGAAAAAAAGAAAACACAAAAAGCAAAAAATAATGAAACGAAAAAACAGACAAGAAACAGTAAAATAGGAAACATAACAACAGGTGGGATCTCTCCTCAAAATAATTGGTAAACTCCATGGCACGTCTGATCGATACAGATAAGTTTATGCAGCAGGTCAATCAGTGCACTCCGCTAACTAAATAGGTTGCTGGTTAATCTGCTGCAATTGAAAAACCATCGAAAGAACATGTTTTCGTGATTGACAGAAACGCCAACAATATTACCAAAGCCCATGAAAGATTAAGCGATCAAATCACTATCAAGACAGGTCTTTTGCACAGACCGTAAAAAGTATATTTTTTCATGTAGGATATACCACTGCCCACAGCTGAAAACTGCTTGATCCTAACCGATAAAAATATACAAATGAAACTGAAATATTTTTCCTGTAGAATATAGGGACCAGCGTCGAACTAAGATTGCAGTTTTCAGGTTGTTGTGAGTTGGGAACACATTTGGCTTTGTACTTTCTCCAGTTTGCAGAAGTCGTGAGTTACAACTTTATGCAGTATGAATGGAAATTTGACTACTTAATCATCAGGAAAATCCTTAACTTCAATCCCAACTGTTTGGATGTTATGGGTCATTGTCTCAGACTCGGATAATGGACCCGATAAGAAAATTAGTCACATCTCTGCAAATTTTCCGAGAAAAAGGCCATCGAAAATTGTACATCAAGCGTTATGATTTCCTCTGTTTACCTTACGTGTAAAAAACGGTGGCCATGTCTAGAAATTATTCCCATAAAATTTGGCTATAGGTGGACACCTTTGACGAAACTCTCCCCAAACTTCTCCGTCACCAAAGAAGGTCGTGACACAACAGGATAAGCCTAATGGATAGTGGTGTGTGGTAGGAAATCGCGAAAGATATAGGTAACGAAATTTGAGCCTTTTGGGTTGGGGTTCATATTTGAATGACAGACAGATACGAAGGAAAAACTGTATGTCTGTATGCTGCGACTATGGAAAACGGAGGTGCCTGTGAAGTATGGGTTGCGACAAAAAAGAAAAGAAAAGCCCTAAAGAAAAAATTGGACAGTCAAAAAGATAAGCATCAAAACGTAACGTTTAAGTGATAAAATCTGTCGGATTAATAAATAAAAAATCCATATAAATCTTTCGAAAATCTTTGAAGAAATTTGCGCTTAAAGACACTATTCGGCTTTGCTCGATCGGTGAGGCCCTTCGTGGCCGAGTTGGTCTAAAGACAGTCAGATCTAACGCTGGGGAGACGGGGGTTCGAATCCTGTCAGAGAGCACATCTTTTCTTTAATAACATTTCTCGGTAGCCGAAAATAAATATACTGTTTAATAAATAAACGGAGCGTTTACTCAAATATAAGTATTTATTAAAAAAATGTTTAAGTAATAATATGTATATATACATATACCCTACTCCCATCTAACAAATTCTTCGAAAAGCAAATACCCACTACTGTAACTATTTATCACAGGTCTTTAGGAGATAAATTCCTTCTTTTTAAGACCACTCAGCTATTGAGGTTTCGCCGGAATTTTGTCTCCAGTCCATCTTGAGTGAACTTAGGGGTTAGTGTTTCAGTATTCATATCCCCAGTTCGCCTTTGAATTGGGAAACATACAAATTTTATAAATAATTTTAGATAGCCATAAAAGTAGTCCTTTGAAGATTTTACCACACATGTGCCTTTGGGGTGGTCTAAAATCTTCCGGAAAGACAAGTGGATGGAGCGGGTGGGACCCCAGGATTATCCATATAAGAAAGGCAGGAAGTCGAGAGGAAAGTGGGTCCAGCCGTGAGAGAATTAGGTAGGTGACCAGAGGTGTTGGAGCTGCCCAGCGGCTACTGACAGAAGGACCGGTAGTGAGGAATCGGGAGTCGCTGAGGCAAGTGAAGTTAGGAAGAGAGCAGCCCACCTCTCGAAGCTGAAGGAAGGTTCCCACATTTAATTGAGATCACAGCCGAGAAGGCAAACCTGTGCACGTAACGAGTTGAGTGTAGATGCAAATACTCTCAACCTTGCATGTTATCACAGCTGTAGTGAGCGACGAACAATCAGAGGATGTCGTCACAAAACTCGTCACAATTTCCAAACGAATGGCGCTAGACTATCTTCTTCCAACATTAAAAAAAAATTCAACTTTATTATGCAAACAGGGTTTCTTTATTTACCTATTCTTCTATGGGGCTATACAATTAATATTCCTGAGAGACACGGGATTTTTTAACAGGACGCTTCCATTAATAATTACATGTTTTCTCAGCTACGTACACCTCTTCTTCTATGTGCCATATCACTTCAGGACGTTGGTGATCATGACTCTCCGCAACTTCCTCTCCTTTGCAGCTCTTACCATAAAAGTGCAAACTTACGTGCCCAATGACAACAAGGAATGGTCTGCTTTATTTCGGCAGTTTGTTCACTTTGTGATATCGTCGAGGCGAGAGTCGTTTTATTAGCGGATGATTAAAATGCTATCATTGATCCTGGCGGTCACTGAAGGCAATTAATATTACTTCGGATGTAAAAACTTTTCGAAAATTTATCGAGTTACAATGAACAAGCTTTAGTTAGGAGAATCAACTTAGGTTTTCCAAGATTTTAATGTAGTTTATTCGAACTATAGACTAGGATAAGGCTCCGCCTTGGATGGAAATTCCGATAAACCTGAGATATAAATTTAACACTTTGTTGGACGCAAAGGATTTTCCTAGCCAGCTTACACTATCCCTAAAGTGAGGATTGATGAGTGCTATGGATGGTAATAAATGGTAGGACAATATGAAAAGTAGAATTTAATCATTTGCTTCTTATTAGAGTCGCTAAACAGGATGTACGGCTGATGTAATGAATAACTACTCAAAATAAATAAAAAATCTGTGGGAAGATAACCAATTTCCAGTCGTGTTCATTACATTCGCTTAAGCCCAAATAACTTTGAGAAAGGTATGAATCCATCTCTACTCCCTCAACTAAGGATTAAATAGTAGGGCAATCTTGGTTGTTTAGCCCTGGTTAGTAACCAGTCTAGGAGAAGAAAAACTGAATTCAAAACAATTTGGGCATGGCCATAGCCACTCCATCCCGTAAAAATCTATTGCTTGCTATGGAAACCACAGCAGTAATATTCAGCATGTTGTTCAGCTGTAGCCCCATACTGCTCACGGAGTTTACGAGACTTGAGTGAGTGAATATAGCCACCAACTCAGGCGACAATCAAATCTAAAATAGAGCTGTTAAATGGGAAGTTAAAATCCAAGTATTTATAGCCAGGGTTAAGCTTTCTTGACAATGACCTCGTTGAGCTTTGTCTCTTTTTTTAATATCACCCTATGCAAGACAGTAAAGCCACTAGGGGTTCCAGGGTGTGGAAGAATTTGGAACAGAAACATTAATAATGAGCGGGAAGAGAAAAGAGTAATCGGGAGGACAGTAGATAGAAATTGACATTGCGTTTAAATTGGATGGAAAGCATGGAGCCGGAAGGTAGTTCCACAAGAGAGTAGTGCGAGAAAAGAAACTGTTCGCATACATCTAGCCAGCTCAATTGTAAATTGACGAGACCTCGACGCCAGTCTAGTAAAGCGATGGAATTCAAAAAGTTTAGGTACCATAGCGAAGAGATCACTCGAACAATTACCATGAAAGTATTTTTAGAAGAAAAAAAAAAACAAAAACAAGGAGACAACCTTACGGCGGTGGGAAAGTGACTGAAGCCGAGCCGCCAGATCATGACCGATAATATTGTTGATTCTGTTTTGAATTTTATCAAGAAGCTCAAGGTAAATACGGGGGTACCGGACCATATGTGGCAACAATATTCTAAGCATGAACTAAAGATTAAAAGAATATTTACCGAGGCAACAAAGATGGCTGCAAAGTTGAGAGCAGAAGAACTCTATAGTACTGTCAATCGTTATATAGCCAGACAACATTTCGGTCATCTATGAGAAATTTCGGGACAATTACCAGAAGCTTTTCATTAGAGAGCCCAGTCTGAGATTTGATAAATTAGACACCTATTTACCTGACTGTAAAGGAAGATGACATTCGAGAAGCGTTGAAAAACTTCGAAACGAACAAGATTCAGGGGATTGATCAATGGTTTTCTTTACGAATAATACAAGCATTTGCATATGTTTGTCATTCTGTTAGCACCGATTTTCAGCAGCTGGAAGAAGCAAACTTGTATTAACCACCACTTCACCAGGGTTGCGATGAATTACTACACAAGAACGAAAACGGCGTAAATGTGATTACTAATGTTTACCCATCATAACAGCAGAAATTAGCTTTTTGTTCACGTAGATAAAAGCATACTTGACAGGAAATAAAACGTACATAAATAACAGGAAAAGCATGGTAAATGGTGTGTTAATTTCATACAGTTTACTTATATTTTAAGCGTGTATTGGTGTGTGTATATTTTAGGTTACAATTGTTTTATGGTACATGCGATGAAAGGGAGAAATTTACTCCGTAGTAGTACAAGCCATATCACGGAGAGAAGTTGGACACGTGTTGCCCGTACCAAGGTTCATGGTGAAGAGGTTGAATTTAACGACTTTTGGCAGGATGTCTCTATTTCCGACAGGAATAGTATTTGTTGCTTGCTGGGAGTATTTTATTATTTTATTTTTTAAATTTATTTAATACAAGGTTTTATGTTATTGTTTTATTTTATTTATAATTTTTATTATTATTATTATTATTATTATTAATATTAATATTAATATTAATATTATTTTACCTTTATTTATTTATAATAATAATGTCCCTATAAACTATGTTAAATCCAAAGCTAAAATTAGCCAAAATTGTAGCAATCTGTAGTTATTGCAGGTCATGACTGCAGTTAATCTGTGATTTTGAACGCATTTTAGTGTGTTGCCTACTTCGATAATTAATGTGTAATGTTTCTTATGAGAATATTTTACAATACATGAAATAATGGTGGTGAAAAGGTACACGCACAAAATGACAGAGACCAATTCATTTGCAATGCAAAGTAACATTTATTTAACAAAAAATAACAAAAGGAAAGTTTAAGAGTTTCTTTTCCAAGAAGTAAATTGCATATACAGCGAAAATTGTTAATGAATGTATTTGAGGGTGACTTGCTTGTGTAGGTGTATTTGTGTGTAAAGCGTTCACAGTCCCTTTTCCTTCAATGTGAAAAGTTGATAGCACACACTTCGAAAAGAGGAAAACAACAAGAGAGTTACTTTAAGGATTCTCGTTGTTTTTATACTATTAGGGCTTTTGTTGATACTATATTTATTAAGGGCTACTACTGATACTATGTTTATTAAGGCACTACAGCATCTTTCCTTAAAGGAAAGGGCTGAAGATTGCGTTTCACACATCTACCCACTCATCCTTTACCGACTCTCAGAGTTTCCACTCCTCTATAGCAAATTAACTAAGCTAGATAGCGCCATTCTTAAAATTCTTTGGCGTTATAAGACTCCCACGGTGAGTCGCAAATTAATGTTGCCTCCATCCTTCCAACAGAATAGCGAATATCAAGATCAGTCGGCTTAACTTTCGGTGACATTTTTCTATGCCGTCGTTCACAAAAGATGATAGTAACGGCAGATTCCGAAAAGAAGATCACAAAAAATCTTTTCCAGTTTTGAGTAGTATGCATTCGAAATGGAGGCTTGCTATTTGCTTTGAAATGAATAATTCGATCGCTAATGATGTTACGCTTCAGATTCTTTGATAGCTTCATATTGTCACGGAAGGCATTATATCAAATACAATAAATAAGAACCGTGCGAATAGATTTGATCTCGGAAAATCGCTTGATGAAGGGAAATAACCGCTCCCCATGGCCTTGGACAGCGGAGTTTAAATTTCAATAACGATAAGGCATCCCTCCCATGAATGGGGATTCTAGCCTCGCTTTCGGTAAGCAAAAGCTCTTTAGCAGCGTGACTGGTTGTTTTGACAGTATACATTTTTAGCATCCTTTTTTATCAACATCAATTTTTGTACAAAAAGTGGATCACAGAGATCATTCAGCTTAATAAATATTTTCAGAAAACCTCAACTTCTAATTGGTCACTTAATATTTAATAACATCGACCTAGTTCTTGACCTGACCAAAAAATAATTCCGCCAAAATCTGTCATGCCTAACACGTGACCAAAGTTAGCAATAAAATATAAAACGTCTTTCATCTTCGGCAGTGAACCGATCGGAATCCTTTGAACTCGTCACACAGTTCCAGGCTTTACGTTAAAGTTCCTTAACATGATTCCAGCCTGAAAGAACACTCACTCTCACAGCAATATTTTATCACGAACACTCAACTCAAGTTTTCCACATTCAACTTAATACACGAATCTTTTTCATACGCTTTCAAGCTCAACGTTAATTATTGCAATTAACATAAACACAGCTTGTTAAGAACCACTTACTCCAACTAGAATATTCTTTTCAAAATGTGAAAACAAATCAAAGAGCGACAATTCCGTAAACCTTACAGTAAGTCCTAAACAATCTTTCTCTACTTTAAGTAACAAACTTGAACTGTTTATTTTTTCTTAAATTACAATAATACCAAAACACACTTTCTCATTATTGTGCAGACCAGTCAACAAATTATAATCTATCAAACCAGAACTTTAATAACTTTTCAATCTTTTTTTTTTTTAAGCATTTCACCCCAAGCAAGGCGGGGAGCCACTAGCACGCAAGGGGTTACAGTGTGAGTGAGTGTTCTTTCAGGCTGGAATCATGTTAAGGAACTTTAACGTAAAGCCTGGAACTGTGAGATGTTCAAAGGATTCCGATCGGCTCACTATATTTATTGTACGTGAAATGTACAAATGCGGCACAAGGCCAACAAAAGGGGAAATGGGGAAAAGGATGGTCATCAACCGTCTTAAGATTAAACAGCTAGCCACAATCACTGACCCGGACATACAAACAATATTCCTTTCACCAAAACAACGCATTCTTACTTATCATTTTTACCTCAACGACCACAATGCCACAGAAACTCAATGAAGTCCTAAACTGTCGGACTTCTAAGTGTCTTGTTGTGGAGTGGGAGCATTTCCTGTGTTTTAATGAGAGAAGGACTGGGGTGTGGCGAGGAGTATAAGTTTGTCTGAAACAACTGGGGTCTCTACTGAGAGAGGTAAAGGGATGGGATAAGATGAGGATGGAGTGGAAGATAAGGTCTTCTCTCTACTAGGAGAGAGTGAGGGATGGGAAGAATGTGATGCATCAGACGGTGTGGAAGGAGTGGCCTTCTTTGCTAAGGATGTCTTGGGCTGACGAGGTAGAGGGCTGAGAAAGCTGAGCTGAATGAGGGGCAATGAATGTAGAGGGAGGTACTTTTTTTAATGGGAGAGGATTTTGTATTCCTTTGTTGGTTCAATTTGGCTTTTAATTTTTGGATTTTTTCCGTTTTCTCGTATCCAGGATCATATTTTCTTTGAAGATCTCTTAGGGTCGGTAATGAGACCGCGGCATCGCCCTTACTGTTGACAGAGGGAGTGGGGCTGTTAGTGTCTTTTTTGCCCCGGGGGCTTCAGGGGACTGAGGACCCGCCGTCTGACGTTCCCTCTGGCCCTGCCAGCAACCTACGATTTCCCCTCTCCCTCCTCCACAACTTCACTAGCAGTGGGAGAAGGCTCAACCGGGGATGTAACCACTCCGGTCCCGGAAGCTGACATGCCCATTACAGGCGAGGTGTATTTCAAAGACGTGGTCAGAGGGAGAGTTTGGTCAACTGGGGCCTGACTTCCACATACCTTCTTCTCTGGGCAGGAAGAGGAGAGATGACTAGTCTCTCCACACTTCCAACAAACTGGTTTACCTCCCGGTCACTATGACCGGCAGCTTCAGGCCCCCAACATCCAGACAGTAGGGGATGGAGATGAAGGCTTTACGATCCAGCATGATGTCAAAACTCCACCCCGCAGTCAAGCTATCGCAAGAAGCACCCCGAATTTACCCGTAGTGGGACAAGAAAGCCGCCAGGTGTTCCCGATACTTGAGGAGGTAGCTCGTATATTGCTACTTGGTCCTCCTTCTGCCTTCAACATCTGTTCGGAGTATCAGATCTTTTGTTATTAGATCACGGCTTGTTGCTTTTACGCAATTTTCTTGTGTGGGTAGCAATAGGTCCCACATGAAGAAGCCTCTACCCTTAACGATTCGCAGTGGCTTAAACCTCAGGGACTCTAGGGATTTTACCATTGTGTATTTCGTCAAACGACAAATTTTGCGCGCACGCTTGTCGACGACGAAGACCGACACTATTCTTTTATCGATCTTCTTTAGTTCAATTGGATCCTCGAAGAGCCCACCTAACTCTTGGCACGTTCCAAGAACTCCGCGATATCAATGATACATTTTGGCGGGGACTTCCAACAACGTAAATCCCCGGCATCGGCGCTATTACTAGTTTTGGCCATTCTTGGCCTTCATGTTTTTGCCAGATTTTTGGCCATTATTGGCCACCGGACTTTTTTGGTTTCTGTGTTGGCCATTATTGGCCTCCATACTTTTTTGAGTTTTTGTATTTTCTTGTCTATTGGCATCCAAACTTTCTATATTGCCACCAACGGCCTCCTCACTAGAGGGAGAAAATTCTAGGGTTGGGTATTCTAAGTTGTCTTTATCTGGAGGGACTTTTTTTAGGATTAAAATGGTGTTTTCTTACTGACTTCCTAAAGTCAGTCATTTTTGTTTTCTTTTTTATAATTAAAAATGGAGGCACTCTTTTTCCATTCTTTTCCATTTTTTAAAAAGGGGAAGGGGAGGGGTGAGAAAAAGAAATAGTTAATAAGATTCGCATATAGGCGAGAAGGAAAAAAAAACAAAGCTTGCCCGAAAGCGAGACTGAAAAAAGAAATTCGTACAAAAATTAAATGTTAAATGAACAAGGTTCGTCGAAAGGCGAAAAACCAAATTTAAAAACAGTCAAAAAGAAAAAGCACAAAACAGACGGACGTAAAAAAAAAGACGAGAGACGGAAACAAATGAACAAAGTTCGCCTAAAGGCGAGACAAGTTTAAACGTACAAAAATAAAATAGACGAGAACAAAAAACAAGGTTCGCCTAAAGGCGAAAACAAATTTAAACAGTAAAAAAAGGAAAACACAAAACGGAAGGACGGGCAAAAGGATTAAATAGACAAGAATAAACAATAAAAACGTAACGCTATGCAAAGAAAAAGAAAAACGTTATATAAGTAAAATACGAAACAATAATATGTAAAGCTAACCACAAAAATAAAATGGCTGTTGCTAAGAACGAGTCAACCCAATAACAAATGAAAACAAAGGAAAATATGGACAAATTAGACAATATAAATACAAAAAACAAGGAAGATTTAATAGATATTTAAAAGAAACGAAGTAACACGTAACAAATGAACAAAGTGAAAAATAAAGTCAGTCGAAAGAAAGAATAATAAGTAGAAAAATAAACCGAAAATCTGGCGGGGGTTACAAAATTAAAAAACGGAAAAAATAAAATTTAAAGGGGAACTTAAAATTAAAAGAAAATCAAAAAGAAAATATAATATTAAAAGAATAAGAGCAAAATAAAGGGGAAATGGAGAGGGTAAAAAACTGAAAAAGAACAAATCAAAAACTTTTGCAAAAACAGTCGTAAGAACGCAAGAAAAGACGGTAAAAAATAAATCAAACTTAACTAAAATGTAAATTACAGGTCCAAAAGAAACCTAGAGTGTCAGAAAAAAGTTTCGTGGTAATCACCAGTCAGAAAAAAAAAAGTTACAGCGAGACGAACAATTCCGATCGGCTCACTGTCGAAAATGAAAGACGTTCCGTATTCATTGCTAACTTTGGTCACGTGTTAGACTCACAGAGGCTTGACAGATTTTGGCGGAATTATTTTGGAGTCAGGTCAAGAACTAGGTCGATGTTATTCGAACATGACTTAAATATTAAGTGACCAATTAGAAGTTGAGATTTTCTGAAAATATTTAAGCTCAGTGTTCCGCTTTTTGCATAGAAATCGACATTGATATTCGGGAATGATTTAAATATTAAGTGACCAATCAGAAGTTGAGGTTTCCTGAAAATATTTATCAAGCTGAATAAGCTCTGTGATCCACTTTTTGATCAATTATTTTGCTTTTCCCCATTTTGTCAATGTTTAAAGGACGGTTGACAGAAAAAAGAATGTCACAATACTTTTAATCATTCCGAAAAGTAATCATAAAATTAATCTGCAGCGTTCTAAAAAAAACAACCCCATCCTAATTTGGAACATTCTAGTAAAATTTGAACACTTATTAAAAAAAAAAAAGCTGTTATAAATAAAATATATGTTGCAAACATTTGAGTTATTAAATATCGGATTTTGTTCGTGGGATCCTTTTTTGAAGTTTTATAAAATATCTGATTGTTTGGCTGAAGACATAAATATATGTTCTATGAGCAGTAAAAGATTAACTGTATTAGAAATACCTAAAAAAAAAAATCTTTTTTAATTCTTTTGTAAATCGTTGTAAATTTTTGCTTGGCACTGTATCTCGAGATTCTCGACAAAAAACAAAGAAAGGTCTGTAATGTTACAGGTCCTGACCTGGCATCTCGACTTCAATCCCTTTCTCACCGCCAATACACGGCTTCTTCTGACATTTCTATAAATGTTTTCATGGCAGTTGTAATGAGCTCTCCTCTTTGGTACCTCGACCGCGTCAATTTAAGCGGACTAATATATTACCTACAAAGTCTCGTCGTTTTACTGTTGAAATAGCTAAAAATGTAACCGTAAGTTCTATTCTGATAGTTTCTTCCTTCCAGTTTCTTACTTCCCTGTCACCTACCATCTTCAAAAATTTAAAGGCAAAGTCAATTAACGTCTTCTGTCTTCCTAAAGTTTGTTCTTTTATTATCCTTTCTCTTCAGTAAAGTCTTCTCATTCTCCTCCACTCCCGGTAACCCCTCGCCTTGCTTGGTGTGAAATGATTTTTTTAAAAGAACCGACTCTTTATTTCCCTTTCCTGTACATGAAATTATGAATGTGTTTACATAGACTTTTCATAGCTAGATCGTGACTTTTTGTTAACTGTGGCACAAAAGATTTCAGAATAATTCGATGACCTGAAGAGAAGAACAATGATTAAAGATCGGGTCTATAAATGTGACGAAGTTAATCTAAGTACAGTGAAGGCTGACATCTTCCACTCTCTCCCTTCCCCACAATTTTTTGGTCATGTGCCACATTTTCTGTGAATAATTGCAACATTATTCTCTTGGTATATATTCTTTGATACTTTTTCTATGTCGCTTTTCTTTTTTTTTCTTTTCTTTTTTTTTTTTTGACACGTCTCTTAAAAACTTTGCACGCTGGATATTTTAATTATCCAGTTTGAATATCCATACGGAAGTATTGACTTCAAAGAAATTAATCATTTTTTTAAAAGTTATTTTAACGGTGTTCAAATCACGCCTGGATCATCAACTGTAACGACACTTGGTTGAATGTCTCGATATTTTCAAAATGAATGAATTCAAACATGGATTTTAGAAGTGTTTTTTTTTTCTTGGAATCCTCGAAAAGATGTCATATCGACGAAGTGAACGACTAATTGTATCCGTACTCACTTTTACTCCACTTACTTCTAGTACCCCCTGAAGTTCTTTAAGCGTAACTCGGGGCTCATTGCCAACTTTTCTCACCAATAATCTTGCCATACGTTCCGTTATCTTTCTAGGACGACCAGAGCTTTTTGGGGGACGAATGGAATGACACGTCTTCCAGTGACGAACTTTCGTACCAACTGATCTCAATGGCACATTTAACTGACAAGATATCTTCCTATAACCAAGTTCATTTGTATGAAGGTCAACAATACATTTGTGACGTCTCTGACAGCGGCTAATCCAGGGTCTTGTCCTGGTCACGGCGCCAGTAGTGACGATCTAACCCTTATCTTTTTCGCAGCACCAGATGTGACACTCTAACCCCTCTGGTTGTCTTGGTCGCCGTCGATGCCTGGTTAGATTCGGTATCAACTTTGTCGTTCTCAGCTCGCCTCCAAAATCTGGCCACCGAAGTGACTGCTTTGATCTCTGGTCTAACCTACCCACGTTGTGATTTGATCTTAAGTAGACGAAATCAATCAGACGTCGGGCCGTAGTGCAAGCTTAATCCGGGGTAAAGGTGATACCACACAAGTGTATATAAAAGGAAAATAATGTAACAAATTCAAGAGATTCAAATGTGTTAAGAAATAACAATTATCTTTATGTCTGTCTGTCGAATACAGGAGTGCGTCTCTCTCCCAGTCTGCTTCTATGGATTCGTGACACTTTTTGATTTTCTTAAGCGAGTTCTGATATCTTAAGTTTTTTTTTTTTTTTCAATAAACCGCTTTTGGTATATTTAGTCGATTAAAAACTTGCTTTTGGTGGGAAATCTAAGTCGTGCTTCATTAAAACTTGTTTTGGTTAGAAGTCTAAGTCGAAAGACGTGGAATCTTGTGGTCAGCTTCTGCGAGGCGCTATTCTCCGAGCCCGTTGTCTCTCGAACTCAATTCAACTGCCTCTGGAACCGCTACTCAACTTAACTCCAACTGCTTGAACGCCCGGGGACATTCGTTTATATGGACGTCGACCAAAACCCGGTGTGGGGCCGGACGTGGTTTGGGTTCTTCGATAATTCCAAATCCCCAATAAGGATTCTCTTTGTCTTTGGACAGGAAAATTTATCACTTCCTATTTTTGGAAGTCAGTTACTTTCTATTTTAGCGGGTTTCTCCCCCTACTGTGAGGAGAGGTCGGGGGAGAATTATTCTCCTAAACTCTTCCTTTCTCATATTGGAATCTCATACCAATCTCTTCAGTGGGCGTCAACAAGTTTCCCTTCTTTCTCATACAATCACCTCCGCCTATCACCCATGCTACCACTTAGCCAATGATCTCTTGGTGGTGTGGGTGTGGCTAGACTGGCATTAGTTTACATTATCGCCCAAAGAAAAAAAAATTATCTTCCCCTTTCTTTCTTTTTTTTCTACCGGCAGAATTCTTATGAATCGCATATTGCGGGTCATTAAATTTTTATCTTATTCTGGGAGCACCTGGGATTCGTTAGCGGAATTCTCCGCCGACTTATTAATGATCGCAGTCAACTTTTAACTGGGTGGTCGGTTCCACTTGAAGACCGAATCAAGTGTCTTAATATTGTCGCATTTCCAGATGCTCGTTCTTGGCGACAGAAGGTCTGTCGTTAACAGTTTGAACAGGCAAAAACAATGATTCCTTTTTTTTTCATATCAAGATCTGTTTTCATATACGGCTGGCTTCTTCGTCGGTGTCCAAGATAACCTAATTTCAACCACCTCCGCCCACATGCAGCTGACCAAAATCGAAATTTCTATTATTGCTACGTGTGTGGTGAAATTGTTATTCTTTTACCCGTGTTTAATCTCTTATCATGGCATTAATTAATTCTGACAGAACTCGAAATCTGCTTCTCTTACGAATCTTTTCGTCCTCTGCGAAAAGAAAATATCTTTCTTTGTCATTGAAATAAAATCTTTTAGCCATTTTTCTTTTGTTAAAAAAAAATAATGTCGCTCGGTATGTCTTTCGATCTAGCTCTTTCTCGCTTTAAGTATTTCCCGTTTTTAATTTCTATGATTAATTAATTAGCCAATTACCATAGCTAAATAGTGTCACACATTTACGGAGGCCTTGATCAATTATTTTGCTTTTCTCCATTTTGTCAATGTTTAAAGGACGGTTGACAGAAAAAGAATGTCTTAGTACTTTTAATCATTCATAAAAGTAATCTTAAAATTAATCTGGAACGTTCTAAAAAAAAACCTATCCGAATTTGGAACATTCGAGTAAAATTTAAAAAATTAAAGACATAACTTAATGTCTGTAAAAAAACAGCGTACAATTAATTTAGAGTGTTGAAATCTAACGCAAACGATTATTAGATTTATTTTTAAAAAAACTATATTATAAATAAAAATTATCGTATATTATTATTATGACGGTTCATGGAAGAGATTCCTTCTTTGCAAGATTGAGAACGCAAAAACGGCACTTTTCAGGGCCACCCCATTCAAATTGTTAACTCCGCATTTGGGGATGTGGCTCGGTTGCATTCAATTGTTATTACTAATATTGATTTTCGGGTGGGCTGACTTTAAACTTAAACTGCTCCAATTGAACGGCAAAAATTCCAAGTAATGAAACTCCCGGTCGAAGTATATATATATATATATATATATATATATATATATATATATATATATATATATATATATATTCTATCAGAAAATTGCTCGAAGTTCATTTCAGAAAAAAGTACAAGAAATATGTTCCACGCTTGTGGAGGCCTTTTTAGATTAACTGTGAGTCCATTTACAAAATTCAATAAAATTCAACACACACACACACACACACACACACACACACACACACACACACACACACACATATATATATATATATATATATATATATATATATATATATATATATATATAATAAACTGTTACATTGGAACATGCAAGTTACCGCGACAAAAATGCATGTTTGTTTCGATGTCTAAAGACATCTCGTCAGGCGGTTAACATTGTTGGTAATAAACGATTTTATTTAAAAAATAAAATTTATTTTTACCTTTTTGGAAATTTTCCGTAGAAGGCAAAGAAACAAATATAAAAAAAAATTATTCATTTATTCCATAAAAGAAATGAAAAGAAAAGAAAAGAAAAAAAGAAAAAAGGAAAGAAAATAAGAAATCAATAAAAATAAAAAGAAAGAGGAAAAAAGAAAGACATAAGAAATCATAAGGAGAGGAGTATATCCAAATTTTACAGATACAAAGGAAAAGGAAAGAAGGAAATAAGATATGAGGAACTGTTGATAACAGTTTAGACAATGAAGACACGTTAAGATGGAAAATTCAAAATAGAACTGAAATATAATGCGACAAGATAGGAAACATATTACAGATACAATGTAACAATTCAAACTATATTTGAGCCCTTTTTTAAATTAATGTTATGAATGTTTGAATTTATATTCTTTTCGTTCTCTTACATTTGGATATTATATATATATATATATATATATATATATATGTGTGTGTGTGTGTGTGTGTGTGTGTGTGTGTGTGTGTGTGTGTGTGTGTGTTTGAAAATACGTACTAACCTACTGTGAGTGAAACAGTAACGGATGTGTTCCTTTGAAAAACTTGTAATAATGACAGTAAGTTAGCGTTTTGTTACTGGAGTCATCAGTTTGTAGTAGCCTTATCTCTTTTGTTATCCCGTGATATTTCTCGGGATAAATGGATATATATATTTATATGATATGTTGTTGTGGAAATATTATTGTGATTGCATGAGTTTTTATCGAATAGGAGAAAGTGTGATGAGTTGTATACTACATGTAGCTTGCCAGGATACTACGAAATCCTCATCCGGAGGAGAAGCGCGACTTGTATCTGGTTGAAGAAATGAAGTAGAAAGATACAGATTTTTCCATTTCCTTTTATACTGCTTTATACTTCACCTCGTGGGCATTAAGAAAAGTCTCCTGGCAGACAAGGTAGGGTAAATTATTGTCAAATTACCCAAGTCCTCTTTTCTCATTATGTGTCCCAAAATTTCAGCTGACCCTTTCTGATTCGGAACAAAAGTGTCACTTTGTTCCCATTTTATTTTAGACTTAATGGTACAATGAGACTTAATGATACTTATGAAATGTTCCAGTGATTGAAAGAAATTAAATTGTGCCGATTTGTATCGCACACACATACGTACATACACAAATACAAAATCACATACAACGACAAGCATTCATTGGTTAATTATTCACCACTACGTTATTATAGACAATTTACAAATCGTAGCAATGCGACAATTTTGTAATCGCTCTATTTTCATGTAGTCAGTTTTGTGCACTTTTGGGAGAAACGGATCACAGAAGCTTTCTTAAGTCTCCCCAAAGCTCGCTCGCTAATTGGTCAATGCCAACCAATCAGATAGTCTGCACGTGAAGAATAACTTTTCCCGCGCAGCGGTCTGGAGTTTATAGTCACTTATAAACTGCGTCTAGAGATTATATGCAAAAGAGGTATTGTCAAATATTTTATGTAAAATTCATAGATATGTGTTATCCAATGAAATAATTTGTACTATTATGTATAGCGAGTAAGCATGAAATCAATTAAGACCCAATTTTCAATTTCAAATTGATATTTAAGATCAAATCCAAGATCACCCTCGATGGGCCCGATGGATGGGCTCGAGGATGGATTTGCAAGCAACATGACTCAAGAAAATGTTTTAAACACCAACAAGGCGGCGGTGGGATCTTGATATGGGCTGGGATTATTGGTAATGAGCTCGTGGGTCCATTTAAACTGAAAGACGGGGTTAAAATGAATTCCAAAAGTTACTGTGATTTTCTAGAGCAATATTTCTTTGAATGGCTCGATAACCAGTCTGTAGCCAAGCGTACATCTATGATCTTTATGCAAGACAACGCACCAAGTCATGCATCAAAATTTACTAAATCCTGGTCGAAAGAAAAGGGATTTGTTGAAGATTCTCTTATGGACTGGCCTTCAAATAGCTGTGACTTGAATGCCATTGAGAACCTGTGGAGCATCCTCAAGAGAGATATTTCTTCTAATGGAAGGCAATTCAACAGCAAGTGTGACCTCTGGGAGGCAGTTAAAGTTGGTGAAAACAACTTACCAGCCGCTAAAATTGCAAATCTAACATCAGATGTTGACAATAGGCTGCTAAGACTTATTGAAAAGAAAGGAGCATTTGTGCAATAAATTTTAGGAGGTTCTTATTATTTTTTGTTAATATATCTTTTATTTTTAAAATAAAATATTTTTTTATGCTTTTCCTTTAAGAAATTGACGAATTTGTTCTAAAATCTTTTCATATTATTTTTTACATTAGTTTTACAAGGTATAATAATGTAAAAGTATAAAAATAAATAGTTGCAAATAAACTACTGACAGTCAAATTAGTCTGTTTTGTTAACTTAGTAAAATTCTTTACAACCAAAAACAAGTTTTCTCTGTCACTATATATCTAAGTTAATCATATTGAGTAGAATCTAAACAACATCATAATAAGACTGTTAACATTAAAGCCGCAACTCTTTATACCAATTCCTAACTTGCATATAATCTCTAGACACAGTTTATAAGCAAGAATTTTTCTTAGCTAATTAGTGAGAATTCAGCTGCCAAACGAATCCACGACAGTTGAAACCATGCACCAACCTTCTCACTCACACACACCACTCGCATGCTGAACATTCCTTATACACTCACATAATATTTTCTTACACAGCAAAATCTTCTGAGAACAGTCATTATAAACATTCTTCCAGTGAACTTTGAAATACAAAAATAATAGTTAAAGAGAGACAACTCTTGTTTTATTCAACCTTTTCTTACTTAAATGCGTGCTTTCTGTCACATCGTTGTTTGATTGTACATCTTGTTAAATACATATTTTATGTGTAATGATGTCTTTTGCTTATTTTTTCCCACGTCAGTTTTGTTTCCTAATCTAAAGTTAAATTTATCCCTCCATTAAAAAAACCCAAAAAAAAACAGGTTTCCACAGACTGGCCGTTAAGAGTCATATGACCGGCCAAGCGCGGTACAGACGAATTGCTCCTAGTGTATAGTCAACCTTTGATTGAATTTTCTTGATGCTCTTATTGCATGTCAAAGGAGTATTTTAATATTTCCCATAATATTTGTTATATAAATGAGATTGTAGGGACATAATTATTGTTATAAATAAATCAAAATAAAATATAAAATAATAATGAAAATTATAAATAAAATAAAACAATAATATTTAAACTTTGTTTAAAATAAATTAAATAAAAATTAAAAATAATAAAACTCTTCCAACATTCAACAAAAACTGTTCCTAGCGGAAATACGGTCATCCCGCCAAAAGACTTTAATTTCAACCTCTTCACTACGAACCTTTGTACGGGCAACATGTGTCCAACTTCTCTCTGTGATATGGCGTTTAATTATACAGAGTAACTTCTCCCTTTTATCACATGTACCATAAAACAATTGTAACCTAAAAAATGCACACACCAATACATGCAAAAAAATATAAATAAATTGTATGAAATTAACATACAATTTACCATGCTTTCCTGTTATTTCTGTATGTTTCCTTTCAAGTATTTTTTTTATCTCCGTAAACACAAGGCTAATTTCTGCCGTTATGATCTGAATGAATCTCCACAAGATATACTGTAAAGTGAAGACAAGATACACTTCAGTTACAATTCGGGTGTGTGATGTATTTTATGGTTCAGATGTGCAACTGCCAATCTCTTTTTTTTCTTACCGTCACCTCTGGATCTTTCCACCGTCCAGAGTGGAGGTACCGCACACTTTAGAAACCGTTGCCATAGATTTTGACAAATTGAAGAATGGCATCAAATTTAGTTTGCAGGTTATATGCGTTTGTTAAAAAATGAATTTTTTTAAGTGTGATAAAACCTAAGCATATCGAGATGCATTTCTTTAATAAAAGTATTGTCGTGAAATAAAGTTATCGTATAGGAAGTTGGGAAAGAATAGAAAATAATAAGGCTAGAGATAAAATCGAATATTACTTTTTCCCTGTCAGACCGGGGTACTGAAGAAAACAGATTGTTTGGTAGAGAAACAGTATTTTCTTCTTTTTTTTTGTAACAAAAAACGAACAAACGAAGGTGTGAGTTGCGTTTAATTACGCCAGTCTCCAACATATTCAGAGCGTCTCCTCAAATTGCTTCAGATCCATTTCAAGCGTACATGGGAATATTACGGCTCTTGTTGCAGTAAATTAAATTCCAGTTTTCTTATCTGCGGCCAGCAGAACATCGAATTAACCTAAAGAACCCCATTGTGAAGTCTAACTCGAGTCTGTCGACATGAACAAACACATCCAACCGGAAGTAATCACTATCGTCGTGCTCTTAGTAACTTTAATACATTTAGTTAGTAAGAAGACGCAATATGATATCCGGCTCTAATGGTTTTCTTTCACTAAATTACTATAAACGTAACTTTTATTGCTTTTCTGGACAAAAAAGAAACTAAATTTAATTAAATTCAATAGCAGTTGTAGTGGTGGTTGGATTGGCTTGATATAAGTTATGTCATCGGTTGAGACAAACGTTCGTAGCGTTTCTCAATCGATGCCATTTGAGCACGTGATTTCGTTTAACACGTAACTGAAAATTATAACATATATTCTGAAAAGTGACAATTCAAGGCTTTTTTTGTCAATTTTACATGTGTTTATGTTAAAAGTGAAAAGGGTGAAAAAAAAGGTTCATGTTCGTGATTTTATACTATTTTATTTCTGAAAATGAAAAATCGCTTTACAAACTAAAAAAAAAATACCAAAAAGTAAAAAAGGATATTGTCGGAGTTACCTCCTCCTTAATTTCCTAATTGTCACTAGGGGTCTCTCTCCCTACACTATAAATACTTGGCAACTTCTTGCCTCGTTCTCTTTCTCACTTTGCATTTCAGCGAACACATCTACAATGTAAGCTCTCTTAGAAGATAGCGTCTCCCCACTTGTGGGAAGACGCCGTGAACATTACACACACACACACACACACACACACACACACACACACACACACACGTACGTACGTACGAACTTTCACCAACATACAAACTCTTTACGTTCACACACAAACAAAAATGTTAATTTCTTTGTCACTTGTAAAATTGTTGTTTAATACATATATTTGTTATTATATATATATCAGTCTTGTTTGTTTTCTTTACATTTCTTTATGGTGGATTCAAATTTCTAAATCCGCCATGTTCTGTTAGTGGACCTTCTAGCAGGAATAAACAGCACGTGTTCCTAATCAAACAACACTAACACACCAGGTTCTCTACAATATGTACCGTTTATGGAGATGGTGCTATAACTGATAACACTGTTCTTATGTGGTTCGCTAGGTTCAGATATGAAAATTTTAATCTAGAAGATCGAGAAAACTACGGCAGGACTACAGTCGTTAATGATGACAAAATCGAAACGCGGATAATAATCCAGGTCTCACAACACGGGACACTACGGAGACACACCAAATTACATCGTATGGGCGTTGTAATGCATTCGATAACAATTGGATACGTGAATAACTATAATATTTGGATGTCTCGTGATTTTAATTTAAATTAAGAATTTAATAGACTACGTTTCCATTTACAATTCTCTACTCAAACGATTCATTTTTAAAGAACGGTCTCAAACGTTGAACAATGGATTCTTTACAACAATGTGAAGCGAAAAGGGACCTGGCGAAAAATGAAATCAGCTACCATTAACTATTTCAAAAGCCGATCGGCATCCGATGAAAATGATGTGTTTCTAGTGGGATTGAAAGAGCACTGTAGATTACGATCAAAGAACGCAGTCAATGAAAGTCAACCGGAAGATGGTGAATCATATGGCTGTCGTCTTCAATCAGGACAACGCCACAGTTTAAGTCTCTTTCAAAATACAGTAGAAATTGATGCAGTTTAGCCAGAATGTCCTACTACATTCACCGAAACTACCTGACCTTTCACCTTCGGATTATTAATTAATTCGATCCCTACAAAATTCTCATAATTAGAAGTTCCATTCTATAGAAACCTGTAAAATCCCTTAGATTAGTTCATCATCTAGAAAGAGACAAAGTTCTGGTAGGATGGTATATTGATGCTGCCTCAAAGATGGCGAAGGGTAGTGGAACAAAATTACACGGTTGACTTATATCTGTGAAATTATTTAAATATCTTTGAAATTCACTTGAAGACGCTACGAGCTTTTGTTCTGAACCAATCAAATCTTTTTACACTTCTAAATAATTTCGCCGTAACGAAAACAGACAGCGAGGTATGACTTTCACTGTTGACTCCTTAGGCTCAAGATAGATACCGTATATACTCGTGGATAAAGCTACTTAACGTATAGTGCAAACCTTGAATTCTTTTGTGAAACAAATGATTTTTTTTTCATATAAAGCGTGTATAAGGCGACCCCAGCTTCTGAGCAATACTAGTCGACATAATGTACTGGGCATCATTCTGAACATATTTTATAGTAAATAAATGGTCTTCAAACATTTTTGTACAAAGAAAACCACTTACCGTAAAACATCTGATACGAAGATTTTGTCGGAGTTACCTTCTCCTTGATTTCCTAATTTTTGAAACCGCTACTTGGGGACGCCCTCCATATATTATATAAACACGGCGATATCTTGCCTCATTCTCTTTTCTTCTCACTTTTCAGATTATACGACACAATGTAAATTTCTAGTGAAGATTTGCGTCTTCCCTTTTGTGGGGGTGGGGCGCTATGCGTCTGCTTCAGGAAACACGCATGAACATTATACACACACACGTACGTGCGAACATTCACATTCACTTACACATACCTTGACCACAAACTTTCCACATTCATTCATACGCACTAGTTATCGTCTTTGTCAATTGTGACCCTTATTGTATGTCAATACACATATACCTGTTTGTATATATATATATATATATATATATATATATATATATATATATATATATATATATATATATCGGTCTTTGTTGTTTTCTTCACATTTCCTTTTACGTTTCTGCTGGCTGGCTCATACTCTGAGAGAGTCCGCCATGATTGTAGTTGGCCCTATTTCAGGAGACCACACGTGTTTATCTCACAACATGTACCTGACGGCCCGCTACAATTTAGATTCCGTACTTTTGTTTTTATTCGCTAAGGTAGTTGCGTTACCTTGAGCATGCCTTTACAGAATGCTGTTATTAGACGACGGTTTAAATTTTAAATGAAATGAATGTACACGTAGCACAATAATACAGTAGTAATTAAGTACTATATTTTATGCATTGGTAACTCAACACAGCCAGCCATCCACTTATGATACAGAGAGCCACTCCTGCAGTCCCGATGGACAGGTGCCCTTTCGAGGAGGCACTGTGCCATGAGAGACCATTGGACCTCAAACTTACTCAAATGGATCTCTTATATGCGATTCATCGCTAAAGATGCAGGTAAAATAATTGGCTCACTGTACCGCTCCAGTAAGCACCTGACTCTTCATGCTCTCCTCTAGCTGTATAAGAGACAGATCAGGCCAAAAATGGAGTACTGTTGCCATATTTGGCCGAGAGCTGCCCAGAACTCACTTTACAGTCTTGAGAATATTTTTTTTCCGCTCTCCAACCTCTCTTTCACAGGCAAGTCTCTCACTGCTCTATCGCTAATTCCATGGAAAGTGCTCGGAAGAACTACATTTCCTGGTTGCGCCAGGTCTAACCTTCACGGCTAGAACGCGCCATGCCACTTACGTAATAGCAAACCACTCACGTGAGAAGTAAGCTCCACTCAAACAGCTTCTTCCCTCGAACCACTGCCCTGTGGGAAAGACTCCCAAGAGGATGTTTCCCCGATCATTACAATCTTAACCTCTTCATGTCTAGAGCCAACCGTTATCTTCCCCTCCTATCCATATAAACTACCCATTGACGAGGCCGTGTTGCCAACGCCGGCGTCCCCCATGTGTCACCTCTCGGACCAACCACCTTTGTGATGTACATAAATGATCTACCTAAGAATATACTTCGATCATTTGCAAATAGCCACATTTCTCATTTCCCTGAAACAGCCGTTAAATACTTCTATTTTACCATCTTTCTTTAATTCATTTCTCGCTGAAACCAATTAGCATCTCGGATATTATTTTCCGCGAAATCAAAACGGAATAGTTTCTCATTTATGAAGTATTGGCAGGAGACGATAAACACTTCTATCTTCAATTCTTACTTTCTTTTATTTTCTCAATAAAACCGAATACTGTCTCTCCTCCTTTCCACGTGTTCAAAACGGAAAGTCCATTATTTATGAGTTATTGGCAAGGAGTAATGCTCGTGCAAACTAACCAACAGAGGGACAAGCACAATTATTAATAGGATAGTACCACTCGAACGGTCTCCTTGGAGCGGGGTTGGCATTTAGCAAACTTAGCAAGAAAGTGTATATGAAATTTCTCTCACGAACCAAAACAAGACTGCAGATGAAGTGTTATATGCTTGTTGTGTAGACGTTTTATCGTTTCTCTGTGTGAGACAGGTGTAAATATGTATATATCATTTTGTGCATAAAACTTTCTCCAGGACAAAGCATTGTCGCAGTTAGCTCCTCCTCAGTTCTTTAATCCTTCAACAGTGGTCTCTCTTTCCCCTGACTATAAATACTGGCTGACCCATCTCTCTCTCTCTCTCTCTCTCTCTCTCTCTCTCTCTCTCTCTTTCGACTTAGGCCTTGGGCCGCTACCTCGCGCGGAGGTGAGGTAAAATCTCTCTCTTTTACACTTAGGCCAATATGTGACCTCTCTCAGATACAACGTTTCCCAAATTCTGGGAACACGCTAAGAACAATACACGTACGTACGAACACTTACAACACACACACATAATTTCTCCATACAAACTCTATGTAACAGTCCATGTCTTTGTTTAACTTGTTTTGTTATTAATATATATTTGTTTACCCTTATATATCGGTCTTGTTTGTTTTCTTTGTCTTCTTTGGACTTAATTAAAGTCCGACATTCTTATGTAGCTGGACCCGCCAGCAGGAAAGTTTAACCTTCTGATATCTCTTCACATCTTCAACCCCACGGTCCGCTACAGCATGTTTGTCATTCCTTTTACTTCAGCTCTTCCGTTCCATCCTTAAAATAAACTGTTATTATATCAAGGATGTAATAATGGACGAAGAAAAAGGGAGATAATTACTTTCTTCAATAGCTCACACGTTAACTAGATTCGAGTTGCCATGATGTGACAGACAAAACTAATTACACATCTTCATCCCCTTTTTCGACAACGTTCAACCTATAACAACACGAAACAAAAGTCTACACTTCGATAACGTATAAAAAGTCAATAAGTGTGTAGTGATAGAAAATAAATAAACAAATA
Organism: Acanthosepion esculentum; assembly: GCA_964036315.1. Taxonomy (NCBI): domain Eukaryota; kingdom Metazoa; phylum Mollusca; class Cephalopoda; order Sepiida; family Sepiidae; genus Acanthosepion; species Acanthosepion esculentum. Next base: position 148,063,841 of record OZ038475.1, read on the forward strand.
ACAACAGGACTAAAATTTCACCATCTATAAAAATAGATATATATTCAGAATCGCTAGTCCAAACTCTCAGAAGCCGTCTCAACCAGGATACAAACATCCTGGTCTAGCGAGCGAATCAGAAACAAGAACTTCTGCAAACCCGGATGCAAGGCCTATAGTGGGTTATCAGTTATAGTGAAATGTATGAGTGTTGAAACAGATTAGTTTGATTTAACCTTGTTAGTTAGATAGCCCACCATAAGAGGAATATAAAACAAGAAAATCAAATTGTAAAGTGAAACAACAAATTTATATACATATAAATCAATTAAGGTATTTACAAATAAAATTAATGTATTTTGGTTGATACAAGGTCGTCAAAATGTTCGTCGTAGTCCTTGCAAGAATGAGTATATGTGTACGTAGGCAGGAACGTATGTGTGGATGTATGTATGTATGAGCGTTATCGTAGGGTAGGAATGTCTTTGAAGTAATCGCTCAGTCTTAAAATGTTCCGTTCGTTTATCAAGTATAAAAGAGGTGAGGGAGAAAGGTAGAGATAATAATAACGATCGCTTGACGCTTGTCAAGGAACGTGTTAATACGCTCGTCTCCTTCTCTCTGGTGACAGGCGAACTTTCCCGTCTTTTATTTTGTTTGTGGGGCTTGAAAAGGTCATTTGGGAATTCACTCCCGGATATGATTCGGGCCTTTCTATTGGACGAAGAACAAACTTCGCGTCTGCTCGCGCAAAGGTCCGTAAAAGAATTTGTTCCTGAGAATTGAAGATTATTTGAATTTTGTTTTTAAATGTTTCCTAGTTTTCTATTGGCCGAAAAACATTTCGCATCAAGGTTTGAAATGTCACGAGTTTTGTTTTGGATTCGCTTTTGCGTGTGTGTTAAGCAAAGTTTATAAATTCGAGTCTTTTTACTTTCTAACAAAATTAATGAGTCAGTGCTTAGCATTTGAATTTTAAATCTAGATCTTGTTTTGTTCACTACAGGCCACAATGCGAATAAAAGCGGCACTTTGGAAAAGGATCTCTAGATATGTATATACCGAGATGGAAAATCAACCACAATCAGAATGGATTGATTGAATTTGTCCATTCTCCTATACTGCGGTCATCTTAACAAACCCAAAGCCTAAATACATTTGCACGACTGGGTGGCGACTTTAGTAGCTACTCCATACTAATACAACATTCAAAACATACACCCTTTCTTTTAAGCAGCCCGCTGTTACATTTGAAAACATAAATACCTTCCTTCGCTTACATTGAAAAAAAAGATGTCTACTATATTTGGATACATCCTTACTTATTTCCTCCCGTACTCTCTCTATCTCTCTCAATCTCTCTTTCTGTATTGTAGGCGCCAGGACTTTTAGACTTGAACTTTTGAAACTTCAACTTTGACCGTATCCTTCTGTATATCATTATATAAAGATTTATTTTGTATTTATTAACACTCTATGCGTGATCTTTTAACCATTATACAAGCCAATAGGCATTCAAATCAAATATAGCGATATATGGTGGGAACGAACCTTATCATAAGATAATGTTCCACGAATCCGCCATAAATGAAGACTTGTGACAAGAAAAGAATGATGACAAAATGGCGTCAGAAAGTTAGCAAAGAAAAGAAAAATCTTGATAAGTGATAGTACAACAAAACCTTGTATGAAAAGTAAAGAAGCGGTCGTACTATACACAAATATTATATTCGTGCTTTTGTTTCCATAGAAAAATGACGGATTACATTATACACAAACACAGTGCGCGTCAGGTATTTGAGAACCCGTCTTTAGAATGCTTCGTATCAATTTTAACTAAATATATTGCCCCCCCCCCTTTCCGCCATGGAAGCTTCCATTATAACGCAGGAGATAAAAAAAAGCATGCCATTCTCGTTGCTTTAGTCACCAAACAACCAGATTTGGAGTATGCGGTCTTCTTAAATGTCGCCAGGTCTTTCGTGTTTAAGATAAGAAAGAAGACCTAGGTCTTTGGCAACTATGTATCTTCAGTGGCCAAAAAAAAAAAAAAAAAAAAAAAACTTGCTCGACTGTCAGACATTGTCAGGAATGTAAAGTTCGTCCAGCAAGTCCAGGGTATCAAAAACGAGAATCACGGAAAATCAATGAGGATCATTGTCAATCAGCTCCATGTGCCGGGGTTGACGTGTGGTGGACAAAGACATCAAATAAAAATCCTACGTTATACCTAATAGTACCTCGCAAGAGACGTGTTCCAGTCGGAGCACTTGCTAAACAAATTAAAGCACACCGAGGAGCCCAACATGCACTGGATTTTCTCAGACATGAACTTTGTTCAAAATCAAAAAGGTGAAAAAAAAGGAATATGTACAGGTTCCCGTCGTCTGTGGTGGCCATGAGCAATGAGGGCGACGTCATGCACCACCCTATTTTCCTCACAAGGCCTTCAGATCAATGTCATTGTTTACATCGAGATACTGAACACCGTTATCAAGCACTGAATTAAAGAAATAGCTCGGGGTGGCCGTACGTATACAAGCAAAACTCTTCCCCCTCTTAAACAGTCGGCAAAGCCCAGGCATGGTTGGACGAACATTTTTAACGATCACGTAATTCCTCCTGATGTAGACCCTATGTACATCTACTGATGGTCATTGAGAAGGAGACTAACAAGTATACCCACAATTCCAAGGTCTCTCTGATGGCTGCTATTGGGAACGTTATGGCTACCACGAATAAACATCTAATCAACGCATGCAATTGTTTTAGAAGCCGTAATCGAAGCTGATTGCTTTTATGGTGAATAGATCCATGTTTTGTATTTGTATATAAGAACAATGCGCTAAATTCTATAAAACAAATTATTGTTTTCTCTGGTAAATAATATGATTACTTCAAATTAAACTTTGTTTTGAAATACCTGACGCAAACTGTATTGGATATTAAAGTGACTTTGCTTAAAATTAAGCTGAAAAGTCAAGAAATTTGCGGCTGATCGGGTATGATAGGGTATAGAAGTACCCAGTAACTTGAACTTGTGATATTTTTTCGCTCATGAGAGTAGTCGCAGTGGTCTGAAGAAGTCGGTTCTGCAATGCTCGACTGTCGCTGTTAGAACCTGAATGAGGGTGTGATTGGTAATAGAAACCGGATTAGGGTGTGGTTGGCAACAGAAACCGAATAAGGGGGTGATTGACAATAGAACCTGAATGAGCGGGGTACTTGGCAATAAAACCCGAATCAGGGGGTGGTTGGCAATAGAACCCAAATCAGGGAGTGGTTGGTAATAAAACCCGAATAAGGAGGTGGTTGGCTAAAGAACCCAAATTAGCGAGTGGATGGCAACAGAAAATGAATGAGGGGGTGACTGATAATAGAACCCTAATTAGGGGTTATTGGCAATAAAACCCGTATGAGGAGGTGGTTGGCAACAGAAACCGAATAAGGGGGTGATTGACAATAGAACCTGAATGAGAGGGGTACTTGGCAATAAAACCCGAATGAGGAGGTGGTTGACAATAGAACCCGTATGAGGGGGTGAATGGCAATAGAACCCGTATGCGGGTGTGTTTGGCAATAGAGCCCTGTAGACAAAAGTTTGTAAACTTTTCGTTTTTCTTGCAATTTCCGAAATCCGTTCCTCTCAAACACTCTCCTGACCACAAGTGCAGCCTGTTCGACCCAGCAGTAACCGTTCTACCTGTTTTTCCCCTCATTCACAGCCAAAATTTACTTATGTGAAAAGATAATCTTGCGAGATTATCTGACTTCGAGATCTATCTGTTTTAAATGTGTAACACACGAAGCTCCCATTTTGAACAGTTTCGCCGTGGAAGTAAATCATTTTCTTCTAGCGTTGCAAAAAAAATCATGCAACCCTGGACCTCTTTGCCCTCTGCGGTAGTTCACTACAAACCTGAATGAGGATGTCATTGACAATAGAACCTGAATGAGTTGGTGGTTGGCAATAATGAACAAACGCAAGTGGAATGATATGAAGATATATTTATTTTGGAACGCTGCACAGAGTAACGATGTAGTTTTATTCCCCTCCCCCAAAAGTCAATATGAAACCTTAGTTCATTTCACTAACATGCTTGTCGCCCACCTCCGCATAGTAAAACTTAGGTGTACCCTAGGAGAGTTGACATTTATCAGCTGAAAGAGGATTGGGGTCCCGTGTGGCCTTCTTTTATTGTAGCGCCCGTAGTTAGTATCTCCTAATGTTATATCTTGATCCACTTACTGTAATCCACTTTTCCGGTTCTTTTCTTTTCTGAGGAGTGTCTCTTGACAGCTTTTACTTCGCTACTTTCTTTGCTATGTCACACTAGAGTTATTTATTGGTTGTTATTGGGGGAATGGGGAAAATTATTTTTCTGTAGCCTTCTTTGAATCTGTTTTTTGTATCTAACTTTGTTGTGTTTACTACAGAATAATAAAGAGAAGTAACCACAGAAACATGTTCACGAAAGTTGTAAATCCGTAAACGATAACTTATAAACAAAAATAAATTTCATAAACTTGAAGAAAATAAAACTTGTTAATTTTAACGCCGCCAAAACAAAACTCAACATCTTTTTTGCCATCTGTTATAATAGCTGAAGCTAACCTCAAGGAAAGCAAAGCACTGCGCCGTCTTGGTCTCACGTTTTCATCTAACATGTAGTAGAATGATTATATTGAATCAGTTGCTGGGTCTACTGCTAGGAAAGTCGGTTCCCTATGTCGTGCGAAACACTTTAGCACCAGAATATATCGCGCACATTTATAAGTCCACCATTTGTCCGTGCATCGAATATTGTGGTCATATCTGGTCTCGTGTTTCTTTTTTATATCTAAATAATCTTGGGCACCTCGAGATGGTGTAATGGTTAGCAAGCTTGTCTCGCTAGAACAATTGCGACGGAGTAGTGAGTTCGATCCTCACTGGGTGTCCCATACTTTTGGCCTTGTGCCACATCTGAGCTATGCTTGGAAAATCACTATATCTAAAGATTCTTAACAAAATTCAAATAACAATCTGTAATGTTATTGATCCTGACCTGACATATTGGCTTCAGTCACTTTTCCACCGCCGTAACGTATCTTCCCTCTGTCTTTTCTATAAATATTTTCACGGTATTGCTCTGTTGCTTTCCTCTTTGGTACTTCGATTTTATGAATTTAAGCGTAGTGCTAGATTGGTAGTTAGGTTTCATCATTTTACAGATTCATTTGCTAGCTATAACCGTAAGTTCTATTCTAATATTTTCTTCGTTTGTACATCTTCCTTTTGGAACTCATCTTCCGATTTCTTCTTTTCCTTCCGACGAGGATCTTCCAAAACATCTGTCTTAATTCCTGTTATTTTACCGCCCCGTTTCTCTTCAATAACGTTTTCTCACTTTCTTTCACTCTCGGTAACCCTTTACGTCTTAGTGGCTTCAGTGCCTTGCATTGGGTGAAATGATAAAAAAAAAGCCTTAAATAAAGTGTCTGGAGGTGGGAGACCTGGCAAGGAATAGTACATTCGCGATCGTCAGAAAAAGTTTTGGTGGAAAGAGACAAGCCATCCTCAGTGTCGATTCTGTAGTCAACAATACTTTTCAAACATTGCGAGTACAAAAGAGTTGATAATTTAAAGATTTTTCAAACAAATTCTTCTGTAAGTCATTATTATATAAGGGTGGGGATGTAATTCAGTTTTAGTTCTATTTTGTAGCTGGGTGTGTATTTAGTTTCCTTTTCATATTTTGGGGTAGAGTTTTGTTACTTTTGAAAATTCTAGAATGGCATTGGGGTCAACACTCTGAAAGAGAGCCCTAAAGTTGGGTACATTGTAGAAGTATTTTCGTATAGGTACTATTTTTTTTGTGCAGTTAATTAAAAAATGTTTGGCAGTGAGTACTTCTTAGCAGTTTGGAGGATCATAATTTTTTTTTTTTTTAGGGAGGAAGGAGTGTATCCGATTTTGATTCTTGTAAGTCATCTTTTCTTGAGCGTCTGGGACTGAGATGTTGTACAGTCAGAATGGGTTTTATTCTAAACTAAATCTCCTATAAAGCTACATAAATAAAATAATCTAATCTATAACAGTCATGCAGTACAAATAGTTCGCCACCTACAAAAATTACTAAATCAGTTATTCTGGTTTAGAGGGAGATTATACAATCTACTTTGTGCAACTAGGATAGTCTAATTTAATCTCGAAGCAAATTATTCAGAACTGTTAATCTTTTAAAGTTGTTTGGTGAAAAAGAGAAAAAAAAAGGACAAAATAAATTTAATGTTTGCATGTCCAACCTCTCATAGCTACACACTCATCTTAACCAATCTGATATTTTATATTAAAAAGAAAAGTTCATATTTGCACAATCTAGAAATATGATCTTCTATATGAATAACACACTCAAACCTGCACCATAAATATCAGCTCTCAATGTCTTAGTTTAGGACATCCTGCATTATTTGCAATGACGTCATCATATATTACGACAGAGTTTACATGGGGTGGGTTGAACATTGAGAACAGATATTTACATGGCAGTTTGAATGCTAAAGGGTTAATATGATCTTTTTAAGTATTATATGTCAGTCAGGTTAGCTCAGAGATGTATAATAACTTTATTTCTGGATGGTAGAAAGCTAACAAGGCAGATACAAAAGTCATATCCAAAAATGTGTCCAATTTAAAATCAGGAACATTTTCATGTTTAATTAGAGTTAATATATATTGAATCTAGCAGAAAATGTAAAGTTTTATGAATAGAGTGTGAAAAAATTACATAAAGATTAATACTTGTTGTAACCTAGGGAAGGTTACTGAATAGAATAATCACACGAAGGTTGGTAATGAATGATAATACTTAGGACACGAACAACACATATAAGATTTGCCAACTGCAGACCAATATACAGTATTTACTACTGTATTTATGTGAATGGGGACATACCCATTATCGTCCATAGGTATGCTACAACGATACTCTTTGTGATGAAAGACATGACTTACCTCAGAATTCGAAATAAACGCGAACGTGTCTTGCCTGCAAAGTGATGATAAAAAGAAAAATGAGACGATATTTGCACACATGCAAATTTTGGCCGTATTGGAATAGCATAAAAAGCGGCGTGCCAGCAGCACAAGAGATCCCAAGTTGTTCGGCGGACTGCGTGCAATACAGTTGGGCGTACAGATTGACAGACGGACAAAGAGGAAGTCGAAGTAGGCACAGCTGAGCTGGTGTCTGTTTCACAAGTGCCCAGTGTAACAGCTGAGAAAGGGAGCCACGCAATCCATTTCCTTGAGGCGACTGAAGAAGAAAAAATAGCTGGCCTGCCGGCAAGCACCACACTGCACTTTTCGACCCCCCCCTCATCATTTTTTTCTACACTCTTAATAAAACCTGTTATGATCAAGTTTCAATAGAAAGCAAGATTAAAATAAATGTAAACAAAAAATGGCTAACCAATAAATATGAAATGGAATTAATTATATAAGAAACAATAAAAAGGCATTCTGTAAACATTGGTGCATGCAATAATAAAGGATAGGACTGAAGTAAACAAAAATATATTTTTTTATAAACATTGTTTTATTTCAACATTTGCATTTTAAATCTTGGCTTATTCATAAGAAATACTTATGTGTCATATGATTCAAATGTGACACAACCTCAAAAAAACAAAAAAACAATCAGTCATGTAAAAAGGATGTGGGAGGCAGAGATTATCAAATCTCTTCTGCCTACTTTTGAAGCAACATACTTAAAACATGCACTCATGTGAAGACTTCAAATATTTAATTTAAAAAAAAATATTATCAAGAATTCGATGTTATATGAACAAGCAAGATTTTTAACTAGCAGTAATATTAACAAAAGCTTTTATTATTTGCAGTTTTTATTTTTTTAATGGAAAAAAAAAAAGCAGCAGCAAGTAATGTAAGTGAATTCAGTTGTGTTAAGATTTGATGTGTGTATCTCATTCAAATTAAGAACTGCCCATGGGACATTTAGGAAAAATTCACAATGTTTGTTGGGGTTTGTTTTTCTTTTCAGTATGAGAATCAGGAGTTTTCAGTTAATTTTTCGATTGCAATTTTCTTTTTTTATAATTCAAAAGAGATAATTTTAAAATATTGAAATGGAAAGAAAAATGAAATTAAAATTTAATGAATGAAATTATGATTAACTTAATTTCATTATTTTTTTTTTTTTTTTAAAGAACCTGTACACTCAAGTAGCAAAACACTTGGTATTCTATACAAGAACTAATCAATGGCCAAAGATAAAAAAATAATGCTTAAGTGCATCTGAAATAAAAACTATTTTGCAAACATGAACTAATAATGAAAATGACCATTGCAGACTTCTAACAAAACTGAATTCTCTAAATGTAGTGATGTATACCTTGAGTGATAAAGATTTTACAAGTATATAAATACATTGAACACAATAGTCATGGATAAAACTTCCAGATTTAGGATGAAGAAGTATATGCTGGGGTTAAATTCAAACAGGCAAAGTCAACTAATATAACAAAAACAAAAGACTTTTCCAAGCAGAAAGATTCCTAGAAAATTGTCAAGACTTACCTATATTGAGTTGATAAAACTAAATTTCAGTTTTGCTTCTTCAACAAATTACAAAATAATAATGAAAAATATTAAGTTTAACCTATTCTTTTTACATTTTGAAACAAAAAAGAAAAGAAAAATGGAATTCCAAGTGATACAGTTAGGTTTTCAGATCAGACGTTTTCTCTTCCTCAAAAAAAAAAAAAAAAATAAAATAAAATAAAAAACAATTCAGCCATCAATAAGATATATTAATAAGACAAAATTTGAACTGAATCTGAACTGCTAAAATGCACAGTTTGAATCCAAAAATGTTTTTAGTACAAAGATATTTAATGAACTTAAATAAAAAAAAAAATAAAAAAACCCTGCCTGGATTTTCATTACAATATTTCCAATAAGACTTGCCTCATTTTTTTTATTTTTTTTATTTCATTCCCATTGTTCCCACAGCCTCCATTTTTATTATAATTTCTTCTCTTACTTTTCATTGAGATTCCAGAAGAAAGGATGTAAAAAGGGGAAATGGAATCAGGCAGTGGAAGAAGGGGACATATTCTAACTGATTACTTTTGTTCTATACATGATTTTGTGACTCCAAGTGACAAGTTATCAATGATTTATTGCAGAAATGTCAACGAAAAAGAAAAGTTGTTAATCATCTTCAGTTCAAAAACGGTAAAATAAACCAGGCCATTATCTATTTACAGCTAAAGTTTTTAAATCTGACAATGAAAAAAGATTGTTTTATTTACAAGGTTAATTTATATTGGTGATGATGAAAAGATCAAAAAGAGATTAAGAAAAAAAGAAATCAGTATTAGAAGCACCACAATATAAAGCTATATATGAATTACTAAATAGAATTATTTTACATGCTCATCAACAAGAGATCAAACATTTTTATTTTTCTTTCCTTATTCAAATAGGAAAGGATGTATTTAATAAAAACTTTCAGCAGGTTTGGTTTCTGAACAGCAAATGTGAATTGTCTAAAAATCTTTATTTTGTTTTGTTTTTTTATAAACAAGAAAACATTTTATAAAAGAAAGTGCACAGTAGAGTTGTACATTGATCAAAGAGAGATACCCTAAAATAATCTTTGGCTTATAACCTTTTCATCGCATTATTGGCTCATATAGACATTCACCATACTGAGAAAAAAAAGGCAATTTAGAAAAGGATAAAAATATAGAAAACAAATGCAAACTGTTTTCTTTGCTTTACCCTCAGGTTTAAAGGCTCGGGGTGGGATATCAAGCTAAGGAGAAAATACACATTTATTTTTCAATTCTCCTATTTACACAGGAACCTGAGAAACTAACATTCAAGTAGACTGCTGTTTATTTTCAGAAACTGACTGCTCTGGACAAACGCTGTCTTTCAAAGCAGTTTGTACATGAGACATTATCCAAGAAAGTTTTAACCTTTGAAAAAATAAATAAATAAATAAATAAAATTAATAAATATTAAACTTTTCAGTTAAGATAGCTAATTTAAGTCAATTTTTAAGAAAAAACACTCTACTCACAAGTAGACTTACCCCAGAAACTGATTATAACATGTAATGATTAAAAGATATGTAAAAAAATAAAAAATAAAATAAAGAGCCATTTTGTTCAACAGTAGAAGACTGTGAGACTGCCTCCCACCTATACAAGTGAAGTTAACATAGCTGTAATTTCAAATAAGTAACATTCATACAAATTGGACTAAGAAATTAAAAAAGTAATTTGAAACTAGTATGAGACTTTTCTGATAAACCAACAATTATATTTAACATACAGTAGTTGGATAAAGGATTAATGTTTTGCTAACAAGATTTACTTGGTGATTGTAAAAGATTTTATCAGAGAGCAGAATCAATGAAAGCACGAAAGAAATGGCTGCAAGTTATTGTTAGACAAATTACAGCAAAATATGAAATAGAAACAAATGAAGAATAATTCTTATGTAAAAGGCAGTCTCATTATTTCATTATTAAAGTGTGTATTGATTGCAAATGACAAAGTTACAAGATTAGGTTTTTTTATGACCAACAGGCAGTTAACAAGATATAGGGACATGTGATTTCTTTGCTTCTTCTTGTGAACAAATTTCAGGTTCTGGGATGGAAGTTATGGTAGTTAGCTAATTTCCTAACAAAAACTGAAAAATTATAAAGAAACACATAGCAAAATAAAGTTTTAAAAAAAATGAAATAAACATTCTGTGTAATTTAAAGACAAAAAGTAGCACCAGATAAATTTGGGAAGAGAATGGAGTGAAAGAAGAAAAAATGCAAATTGGAATTTTTCTTCATTTTGAACAGATGAAACTGTCTGACCATTTTTTGTGGGTTGGGGATGGGGGATGCTTTCTAACCAACAGAAGTTACAAAATTGTTCCCTGGCCATTTTTGTAAGCCAATCACATGAAAAAATGTGATTACAAATAAATCACCTGAATAGTAATGGCTGACTGTACAATGATAGCTACTGAAAAAAGAAAAGAAAAATGTCCATATCTTCTAGTAAGGCGTGTCAAAATTTTGTTTAGTAGAGAAAAGAAAAAAAAAATTACCCAACCACATATAAAAGTTTTTGTTTACAACAAATATCAAATAAAAATAATTTTTTCAAATTTGTTTTCATTCTCAAATATGGTATGACATAAGGAAAGAGAAAAGAAAAACCAATGATGGCAGAATGTTTCATAAGGCAAATCTACCATGGCTATTCAGTCTATTTCTTTGGATCCAAACACAATCCATGCAACAAAGAATAATAAAGTTGACAGGAAATTACTTTCCTGATTGTTCCAAAGACAGAGTTCACTTTCTAAATGCCACCAAATGGCAAATTTTTTTATATTTTTTTTTAATTTTTTCCTCCTCTAAGTAAAATGTCAGAGATATGAAATTGTGTGCTTGAAAGAGTAACGGGTTACTTCATAGTAACCAGGACAATAGGAATTTTGGGAGCCTACGCTCAATGTTGATGCATTGCTAGCAGCATGCTGGAGAGCTTGGGATTCTGTGCCAGAACTAAGCAATTGTCGGTAATCCAATAGAGACTTCCAAATTTTGTTGCGATGACCAGTTCCTATCCGCATACTTTGGAGATCCTAAAAATGAAAAAAAATAAGTCATTCAGAACACAAAACCAAGTTTTATCTACAATTTGTACAGGGTGTGATGGATAAATTGTAAATTACGCAAAAAGAAAAATAACACTGACATCTCATTTTAACAGATATATTTAACAAAATTGAAATGCCAAAGAGTAAATTTATTCAATAAAATTGACATTGGCTTCAACAACGGCCTCCAAACAACTTCAGAATCTCCTGCAACTCTTCTGGATGGGCTCCTTGTTGAAGTTGGTGAATGCTGCCCAAATCCTTGCCTTCAGTTCATCTTTGGTGTTACAAGGAGTTTTGTTTGTCTCTCGCACAACTGTGCCCCACACATAATAATCAAGGGGGTTGCAGTCTGGGGAGTTAGGTGGCCAGATATAAGGGGTGAATGCAGTCAAAGAAATTGTCTGACAGTCATGACAGGGTCCTTCTGCTTGTGTGGCATAGTGCAGAGTCCTGTTACCAGATATAAGGTCTTCCAGCAGTCACCTTCTTGACCCAGGAGAGTACTACCTCGAGGCACTTGAATAGGCCTCTGAGGCCCTGTGGGAAAATCACTAGTGATCACTCCAAACACCTTCGTAATCACCATTGGACTCATCCAACTCTTTCTGAATCCTCTGCATTTTCCTCAGATAGACACCCGAGCACTCTGAAATGTTTCTATCGGAGTTTCTGGTGTGAATGCCAAGCAGTACAGCATGCCATTTCCAAATTTCTGGCAGATGTGAATTGCATCATAGTGCTCTTTTTCTCAAAGACGGTGCCCAACTGACACTACTATACTGTGCAGTCGACAAAATCGAAAATACACAATGCGCAAAATTTAAAATATAAAGTGGCAACAATTTACCCATCGCACCCTGTATATTTCACAAGATCATAGATTTAAACAATTTGTTTTTATTTTTTTAATGCAAGTCAACTAATACAAGAAAAAAAATGACTCACAGCTATGTGCTTTATTGGCAGAGAAGTAAATGTAACATAGAAATGCTTACAGGGACAGCTCACTGCTAGAGTCAATGTTTTAATACCTGAAGATATAGATTATTGAACACAGAATTCTAATTTACACCCTGTCTGAAGTTATTACGCAAATCATATAAACTTCAATAATTCAAATTTGGTTTGAAAAAAAAAAAAAAAATAAATTGTCAGATTTTAAGCTATTAATTTAGATGTCAAAACAAAGCCCAAGTTAAAATTTTAGGTAGTATCAATGTTTCATTGAAGTTATTTGATGTATTCTAAAAAACAGTTGTAGATATTAAGAAAAAACTCCCCCCACCACAAAAGAAAAAAAAGAAAGCTCTATAAGTATGTATAAACAGACATTGACAATTTTTGTTTACTGTTGCATAATGTATAGGCTAGAGAGAGAGGAAAATATGAGAGTTTGTATCCTAAATTGAAATTTTCTTTTTGATATATCTAAAAATATTTAATACATGCATATCGAACATGACAATTCAAAAAAATGAAACTAAACTTATCTTGGTAGCTCAATTAATAATGAAGTTATGACCATTCAAACTTTGTCAGTTTACTGTCACGTGCTATTGGACCAAAGTCAATTTCAACAGTGTATAACTGAAGATGCAGGCTTCAGAGTAGTTAAGAATCATTATAAATGTAATGTTATATAGGTTGTCTTGAAGTAAAAGAAATATAATCTTAATGGAATCAATAATTATTAGATTAGATCAACCTAAACATTGAGAAAAATTGTGTTCTCAAAAACAAAATAGTTAAGAAATGACAAAAAGGGTCACATTTGATTGTTCATATAAGTTTCATTTCAACAGTTAATGCCTTGCAACTTCTTGCTATGATTTATAACATAACAGAGATGAAGATAAGTTTTTTTTTCAGTAGTACATCAATAAAAAGAAATCCTATTTATATCATGTAAAAACAGGTAGAAGTGTAATTTGACAGCAGAGCAAAAACAGATCAAAAGTATAGAATCCTGAACTTGCCATAAAAAAGTATCCATTGGAGGTACATGCTTGAAATTTTACTAATTTTAGGGTGAGGAATGAATGAACAGAAGATTAAATGTTATTAATCCCCTGAGTAGGGCTTCTGGCATGGAAAGCACTAATACAAAAAAGTAAAAGGAACAGATACCCACTTAAGATGCTATGCTTAATATCTTCCATAATGTTGTTATAACAATGTAAGAAAAAAAAATTTACAAAAGACAATGCATGTTTGCAAAAGTTGAACTATAAAATGTAACTATTTTTTTTGTTTTTTTAAGAAAATGTAATAATTTCATTTTAACCTACAAAATAGGAGTTAATACCAAGAATTAGTAAAGAAATAATCATTAAAAAAAAAGAAAAAAGAGAAACCAATTACATTTTGAAAATTACCTCCTAATTACATTTTAATTTTTTATGGACCCATGCCCTAGAGTTAAGTTTACCCAGTTCAGGTTTTATTTTATTTTTTGTAAAATGTATCCAGTTTCATTTTTTGCAAAAGACTACCATATTTCTCTGAACTTTGGTCCAAAACAACCCAAACCTGAGTTGGGTGGCCTGAACCCTGTGCACATGGACTCAGTGACAGATTGTCTTTTTCTAAATATCTATATAAAATCTTATATTCATATAAATTCATAGCATCATTATTCAGTCAAGGAGTTAGGGTTGTGGTGGAGAAGTCTGATATTCATTTGAGCCTTGTTCTCCAAGATTACTTTGTGAACCTAGTTTCAATAGAGAGACTTGAATGAGGATTTAAGGCAGCAATAACATCACAGAAGATAGTACCTGACCAACCTCTACTGATATCAGCTCTCTTCCCCCACCCCCTCTTTCTCATGTGTGCTACCTCTAAGAAATGATAACTATTACACCCCCCACCAAATAAAGTGAGATAAAAAAAAAGAAGAAAATTGTCTGCTATTGATTTCATCTGTTGATGCAGTGTCCCACCTGAGGAACTTCAGATAGACAACCAAACACTGATCAATTTTGGCATAAAATCAAATGTCATTCCGTGTTGATAGATTTTATTTTTAACTATTTCTTAATCATTCAAGTCAATGAATTTCTTTTTTATCAATGGTTTAAAAGCCAAAGATAGACATTTTTTTTTTTTACAATATGTTCAAAGATTTCATATCAAACGCAAGCATTTTTGACTATTGACAAAATTAGAAAGGGTCGAAGGGATGCCATTCTTTCTAAGTGTTTTTATTTAAATAAAAATTTTTTAAGCATTAAACAATTACAAACAGGTCTTTTCTTTAATGAACAGTAACTATTCCATAAAACATTTGTTAGCTTCTTAAAAATCAAATTCAGAAATCACGACTGCAATATATTGAAGTTTAAAACTTTAACTTTTCAGTCGGTACCAAAATCAATAAAAATAAGTATTTAATGCTTTAGTCATTCAATATAATGAGTAAAATATATCTAACAGTAACAGTTCTAATAGCACTATAAAGAGAACTAAAGCCTTTATTAAAAGTTTTTAATTTACCAGGTCAGTGATATTTTCAATACCCTACTAATCCATTAATCACTTGTCATGTGCTGATAGAGCAAAGAACATTTATATCCTCAGTAGATTGTTTTTAGAAACAAATCAATAAATTAAAATCAAGAGTTCTTATCCATCCAGTTATTTCTCTTTTAGTGAGTAAGAGCTAAAGATCATGAAAATTATTATTTTTTGTGTCCAGTCAAGGCATCTAAGAATGCATAAAACTCCAAATAAACAGGAACTTATAATGTACCTCGAGTGTGAATTCATCCAACTGGAACATATTATGAAGTCCTTTCTGTTGAAAATTGTCAATGTATGCTTGCAGACCTAATTTTGTTAGCCACCTGGAAAAAGAAAAGGAAAAAGGAAATGTAAGGAAAATGTCATGTTTTGCTAACAAAATTTGCCCAGAAGAGCACAGGAGTAAGGCTTATGATTCAACATATCAATGGTATCAAAGAGCAAGAACAAGTCTGCGATTTCATCATAAATAATTATACATAATTGGAAAGAATTCCACTGAAAAGATAGTTTCAAAGAAGCAACTTTGAATTTTTATTGGAAGTTCTGAAATATTATTATTACAATACATAATTCCAGACCAATTTCCTTATCTGTTGCTTTTATCCCATTTTGTAGTCTAAGAAGATCATCAAACATGACAGATAAAAAGGATGAGAACGTACTCTCATGGATTAAATAAAAGGGATTTGTTTCACATCTTCAGGTTAATATGAGGACAAGGAAACTGATCCCAAAGAATCAATGTATCATCGTATCACTTTTAGCAGCAATTATATTCAGAGAAATGGTATTTAAATGATTTTCTGCTTTTACTGTTTTCAAGATTAAAAATACAAATTTCAAAAAGAACTATGATAGAATAAATGTCAAAAAAAAAAAAAAAAAGTCATAAGTCAAGCTTAATAGTTTCCTTAATTAGAAAGCTTCATAATTGTATTCAGCAATGATCTTTCACTTACTGAGCAATGGTGTTTTCTGTAGGTTCACATTTAGTGACAGGAGTTTCTTCATCATGTGGCACTTGCTGTCCATTGACTATTTGGCTGTTATTTTGAGAACTGTTCACTTGACTATTGTCTGATGCTGAGAAATTGGTACTTGAGGAGCGGCTGCCATCTTGAGAATTGTTTGAACTGCTACTAGGAATCGAAGTCAAACGACCAGGCAAAGCTCTGTAAAAAAAGAAAAAGAAAAAAGTGTAAATAAAAAAAAACAACTAGAATATCAAAGACAAAACAATGAAAACATCTAAATAGCTAAAACCATGGATACAAAATTTTTCATGTAAAAAGACACCTGACGAGCTCAAGGAAAAAATCATTGGAGAGCAAGCGTTATTTTAAATGAACTGATTTATTAGAATGATCAATCAAAACGACACACACACACACACACACAAAAGTATTATCAACCCAACCATTAACTCTTCCAAGAGTCAATGAATCAGTTATACTTCCTGATCAAGAAAACTACATTATAATATCAAAGCAGGAAGAGATTGGGAAACTCGGGGAGAAGAGAAGTAGGGAAGAATGTGAAGAAAGTAAGCAAGAGAAAAATGAAAAGAAAAACATGCAAAATGGGTGGAAAAAAAAGTACATACAGTGTGTGTGATGTCATAGAAATGAACACTACATGACAACTATCAGTTTCATGCCTCAAGCAATCTTTAGACACTGGGCTGAAGATCACTTGAGAGGTAAAATTAACAGTCACTATACAGTGTTAATTTCTATGACAATACTGTTTATATCTACAAATGCATTATTCACAACACTCTACCCTACCTAATATATATATATATATACACACACACACACACACGCTACTGCAGAAATACCTTGTGCATAATGGTAAAATATTAGGTAGATGAAGACACCATTGCCACTAATAACTTATCATTATGTGAAAGTTATTAAAGTTATTTCTGCCATATCTTGTATGTGTATGTATATATATATATATATATAACTCACATAATGGTAAGATATTAATGGCAACAGTGTCTTCATCTACCTAATGTTTTACCATTATGCACAAGCTATTTCTGCAGTACCTTGTGTGTGTGTGTGTGTGTGTGTGTGTGTGTGTGTGTGTGTGTGTATATACACACACACACACACACACACACACACACACATACATACATACATACATACAAATTTGGTTTCATACAACAAAGTAGATGTTTGGTAATGTCTGCATAGTTTATGAATAGCATTATCCTTTAGAAATACATTGGCTGACTTATTATTTTTAATAGCACAGTATTATATATATTTACCTAATACATATAATGGAACAATTTCATATTAGATCACATCATAAAATAATGTCTTTAAGAAATAATTTCATGTAAAAAATCAACATCTTTTTTGAAAAACTGAGTAACATCTTTAAGAAATGATTTTTGTAAGTAAATTCAATTTTACTAACAAACCCCCTAACTTGAAAACACCATGTCTGTGAAACTAAGTCAGGAAGGTAAGTTGAACATTTAATTTATTGTTACTATACAAGGTGCGATGGGTAGATTGTTGTTTAAATTGCACAATAAGGAAAATAACACTGACATATCATTTTAACAGATATATTTACCAACATACACAAAACTATCTTAAAATACAAAAGAGTAAATTTAATCAATAAAAATTGCCATTGACTTCAACAACTATGCCTTCCACATGACTTTGGACTTTTCTGGACTGTCTCCTTGTTTAAGTTGGTGAATGCTGCCATAATCATTGACTTCAGTTCATCTTTGCTATTACAAGAAGTTTTGTTGGTCTCTCGCTAAACTGCACCCCAGACATAATAATCAAGGGGTTTGCAGTCTGGGGAGTAAGGTGGCCAGATGTAAGGGGTGATGTGATTGCAGAAATTGTCTGACAGCCATGACTGGGTTCTCCTTTTTGTGTGGCATGGTGTAGAGTCTGTTATCAGACATAGGGTCTTCCGGCAGCCACCCTCTTGATCCAGAGCAGCACTACTTCCACAGGGCACTTGATGCAGACTTCCATATTGAATGTGAGGCCCTTTGGAAAGATGAATGGAGGCATAACGTCACCATTACTAGTGATCACTCCAAACACCATGACGTTGACTGGATATATCATCCAACTCTTATCAAATCCTCTGCACTATCTTCAGATTGACACCGAAACACTCTGAAATGTTCATATTGGAGCTTCTGGCAAACACCAAGCAGTACAGTTACCATTTCCAAATTTCTGGCAGAGTGAAGTGTGTAATGGTGCTCTTTTTCTAAGAGACATTGTCTAACTCTCCCTACTATACTGTGCAATTGACAAAATCAAAAACGAACCATGCATATGTGTGAAATTAAAAATATAAATTGGTGATAATTTACCCATCACATCCTGTATAAGAAGGGAGAGAGGGAGGGAAAGTGAAAGAGAGAGAGAGGAATAAAGATAAAAAAGAAGAAACGGTTTTGCATGCTTGATATCAAGAGAATATGCAAAAAATTGAAAAGTAGAGGTTTGGAAAGGCATGAAAATTCTTTAGGGAGAGAGAAAAAAATAACAATATGCAGTAAAATATGTATTTCAACATTTCTTACTTATATATATATATATATATATATATATATATATATTTATAGAATTCAGATAAAGACAGTGAAGAGAAACTAGAAGCAAATGGTAACAGAAGAGAAAAGCCATCTTAATCGATAATCTTAGTTGTCATAGTAATCGAATTACTGCAGCATCTTCACCAAGCTTATATATTCAGTTATGCATGGCTGAAATGACAGCATCTGTCATGAATTTCAAGGATAAATACAGGATTAACATGAATCTGTTAATACTTTAACTTCTGATCACTAACAATCACTTTCTTGCGGAAACAAATTTTAAGTCAAAAGTTGCAAAAATTTGCCATTAAAGAAAAGATTGATTGTCCATTTCCCCTTACACCATTTATCACCAGAAACATTTGTTGGATAAAATAAAAGCCAGTAGAAATATGCTGGCGCAGCTGTAAAGTTAGTGAGTATCAATATGAAAAGCTCAAATCTTACTAACTAATACCAGCTTCAAATAGTCAGTATTAAAATATAAGCAGGTTTAAATTTCAATTGCCCACCTCACACTATTCTTTAGCATAAATGTTTGCTCTGACATATTTGCCAGAGAGCCTACCTATGATATCACAGGTTACTTAAATTTTACTACATAAAATATTTAATGCCAATTTGATTATTCATTTGATAATCTGTGCTTTAATTTTGGAACTTGAAGATCACATGTTGATTTCTTAAAATTACTTTAAAATTAAGATAACTCAAACAAGAAATAATTTTAAGAAATCAACATGTGATCTTCAAGTTCCAAAATTAAAGCACAGATTATCAAATGGTTTTATGCTTAGCTTTGAAAATAATTTTAACAAATTTAGAATGGTAACAGACAAAAAAAAATCAAAAAAAATCAAACATATTCATATATAAAGAATATTAAGCATTTATGAGTAGAAAGTATATTCACTCATTTAATAATAATTTTTTTTTTTTTTTTTTTACAAGTTGTTCATTTCATAATCAGGTAATAAAATGTTGCTTGTGAAGCATTTTAATAAAAATTGTTAAAAATTTTCTAATTCCTCAAAATAGAAACTGAAGAACCAAATACGTCAACCAAGAAAGAATAGAATTTTGGAAAACATTAAATATTGGCAGTTAAACACATGAAGGCAGTGGAGAACTTGGAGAGGGGAATTAACAGAAGATAACTGACATCCATTAGACATGGCACGTGGAACTAGAACAGTCTAACCCAGTGAGCGAAATAAAGGGTTCAGTTCGACATTCCAACCACCTGAAGAAGGCCGGAGCATACAACGGCCGAAACGTTATAATAAATATGGCAACAAAGATGAGGACAATAGTACGAATGATGTAAATAGTGTACATAATACCTCATCTCAAAAATATCGACAGATACTGAAGAGGAGGGAGATATAAACAAAGATACAAACTAAAAGCTGTAATAGAAAGGAAAAGAGGAAAATAAAATGAATGAGAAAAAAAATAAAGGCTACAATACACACACACACACACGCATGCATGCATGCATGCATGTATGTATGTATGTATGTATGTAAAATTGCATTTTGGAGGTCTTTTCATTTTATTCTTGCAGCAAGATTTTTCAAATCCAAAAATGCTAAGACTAACCATTTTTACTTATTTTTAGTTTACAAATTCTAAGTGTTGCTGCCCACTAATGTTGAATTTTATTTCAGTTTTATTTATGTCCAAACAAATGTATACTCACTATATGAGCCTAGCTAATGAAATATAAAAGAAAGGAAATCAATATTTTGAATACAGAAAATTGCTCTGCATATTTAGAAAAAATGCAAAAAGATGTTTTCACTGGAAGACTGATGAGGAAATATCAGCTCTATGAGAGTGAATTAAAACAGCACGAGTAAAAGAAATCAGGGCTGATAATAAGAATTAACAAAAAAAAAAAAACATCAAAAGCAAGCCCCCAATTTATTTGGGGGAGGGGGGGGCTGTATCTCACTATATGTAATATTATAACTATAAAAAAATAGATAAAATAAGGTACTTAATACTGAAAAAAAAAGAAAGAAAAAAGACAAAGTTGACAAGTTCTATGGATAAGAAAAAAAAATGCATTTTTATTCAAGCAAAAACAAAAACAAACAAGTTATTTTTTACCTTTTTATTTGAT
This sequence comes from Acanthosepion esculentum, assembly GCA_964036315.1. Lineage (NCBI taxonomy): Eukaryota > Metazoa > Mollusca > Cephalopoda > Sepiida > Sepiidae > Acanthosepion > Acanthosepion esculentum. The sequence goes on from OZ038475.1 coordinate 148,084,757, forward strand.
ACATTTACAATGGAAAAATGTCAGACAGCAGATTGTATTAAATGTGCTAATGATTTAGTCAAAATGTGATGTTCACAAGTGAATAGTACAGCATATCATATTCAGACAATCATAAATTTCCTAACCAAATTTCAAACTTGATATAAAATTCTTATTTGGGAACGTTATTTTCTGCTCACTTTAAAATGCAGAAATTGTAACAATGAAAATTAAGTTTTGTTAAGTTACAATTACTTAGCAGTAAAGTCATTTTACGTATTTCTTAACATTCCTCCACCAAAAAAAAAAAAAAAAAAAAAAAAAAATCACTAATAATTTAATTCTTTTGTGCTGTGCAGATTGTAAAAATATTTGCACATTAAATTCAAGTCTATGCTAATATGGGAGTTATCTATGGCCACATTACCAAATATGTTGATTAAAATAAAAAAAATATTGGCTATGGCATGCCACAAAGGTTGATGAAGAATAGAGCAGATGAATAAGGACTTAAACAAACCACTCTCCAATAACTAATATCCAGGCAATAATAAGAAGTTGTTACATCCATTGTTAACCTTGACAAGGGCCAGAATATGATTATCTAAATTTTAAGTTGCATTGAAACACTGATAATGAATTTAGAAAAAAATAAATAAAAAAAATTAAAAAAACATTAATGTATTAACTATGCAGGGTGCTGAAAAGCTGTCTGACCAAAAAGAGGGGGTCCAAAAGAAACCCAATGTTTGGTCAGATGAAGTTAAGACAAAAGATTTTCAGCACCTTATATTGGTAAGCAATATTTTCATTTTAAAATTGTCAAAAGAAAATGTTATGGACCATATAATCTGAATCTCTCTCCAACCAATATGGACTATAAAACAACCAATAGCTATATTATTAAAGACACAACCATCAAGATTTACAGGAAGAAAACTTTGTCTAATGACAAACCTTTTCTTAGTTAAATGAACAATCATTGCTTAATCACTGGTTTATATTTGAAGGGGTTCAATGAATTCCTCTTTTTAAGCAATAAAAATTCTCTTTTGTCAGTATTACATAAGATTTTGTGAGACAAGTTCAATTTTTTATGTAAACAAATTGTTCAGACTTAAAAAGTACATCATTTCTAAGATCATAACCAAAATGTCCCTTGCACCCAACACTCATCCTTAAACTGCATTTAACAGATTAAAGACAATTACTACACAAGACATTAGTAAAAAATTCTGATGACTATCAATCATCATAAAGACCTTAACACTCTTTTTCTGCTTTCGCGTCTCCCCCAATCAGTTAATTTAAGCAACCATCTTTTGTTTAGCCCATTCCTCAAAGCTTGTAAAATAGCAAAAATACACTAAAGTTGAAAACAAATTAAAACTCCCAATCTTATTTTGTCTGCTTGCTTTCTGTTCAGTTGATTAATAATGATTTATTACCAATGAAAAGATTTATCCAGCTTTGTTCAGATAAAGCAACAATGTTAGAAAGCAAAGAAAAACAAATTGTTATAATCAATCACTGAATGGAAGACATGGTAAAGTAAAATTGTTGGCATCTTTAAATGCTACTACATCAAAAGATTTTCAGCTATGATACAATATGCATGTACAGTTAAGAGGATTGTTCTTATCTATATCTAGTACTTAAAGTAGAAATTTACAGTAAATTTTAAATGACAAATATGTTGTAAGGAACTGAATATTAAACAGATGACGTTTGTTTCCAATACATTCTTATAGCCACAAACAAAAATTTATTTTATATACTGTATACTTTTTAGAGTCAGACAATCCAAGTAATAAATTGTATAGGCAGCAAATATGTCTTGATAGCATAAAAATATTAAGGAAGACTAAAAATCTTCATCGATGAAAAATGTAAAAATTTAAATTAGGACAAGAAATGAAATTGATTAACTAACTTTAGTAAAGGAAAATCTTTGGATGAAAAGATGTCAAAATGTTTACATCTTTATATACAAATGTTAACTGTACTTCTAATTTAAATTTATCTTTCTAAAATTCATAAGCAATAATCTATTTAATTCCCTTGTTACTTCATCTGAATTATAACAATTTTGAAAGTGACAGTGAGATTCCAAAGCTTTATGAAACATAAAAATCTAAAGATGCTTTAGATTTTGTCACATATTTCTTTTGTATGCCTAATATTGTTCCTAACAAATTCATGATATTGACAGCATATCAAGACATTTGCACATCAATTAATAAACAAGCTTTATAGCAAATAACTGCTACATTTAAGAGATTGGAAATAATTCAAATATTTAACTCAACCATAAGTATATAAATACACAAAGTCAATTTCTTTAAAATTAAAGAATTCAAAATTTCATATACACATTTTAGGTACCTATCAGTTTTCAAAATTGGAAGTAGTATTTTTAAAATGACTGTACAAAATGGAGTAGAGGGAGTAAAAACTAAATAAAAAATAAGACCTTCGTAGTAGTCATTTATAGTAGGCTTTTTAAAGACAGGTTTTTATGCAACTTAGATGCCAATTTAATTGAGTGTAGAAGACATATTCCAAGGTTTGCTTAATCCAATCTCCCTTTGTGTTGTTAATACCTACATTATTTCAACCAACCTATTCTGTAGCAAGTTCACTGTATGTAGTTGGTTTGGACTTATTCCTCTTTATGGTTTTGTCTTTTAGCATTTTGCCTAGTATTCTCCATTCTTCCTCAAGAAAGGTTTTGAAAAGAAAGCAGACATTGTGGTTTTGAAAGAAAAGTTTACATTGTGAAGGAAAAAAACACCCTGAAAGATGTGAAAATGAATGCTAAAACCAACTACATACAATGATAAATGCTCCACATCTATCAAACTTCAAACAAGCTGTAAATGGATCACCCAAAACATTGTCATATTAAAATAAGGGAGTTTAATAGTCTAAGTATAAAGTAAAATTATTTAGGATTCTTCAATATGTCTTTATATTGCTTTAAAAAAGAAACTTCCTGTAAATTTACTTGGACAGATTTCTAAGAATTTTAGAACGTAGTTTAATTAATCAAAACAGAGTTCAATTGTATCATTTATCTATAATGAAGAAATAAATAAATTTTCAATATCATGTATACTTAAGGTAGTAACCAAATTTACGTTCTGTAAATTAAAAAAGACAAATATAAATGGGGAAGAAGAGGAATTTACACTTTCACTGACATATGTACAATTTTTTTCAAAATATGTTCAATTTTACTTAATTTGATTCAACAGCTAAAAACCTGTTTAAACCTTTTTATAAGACATGGTTTAAAAAAGAAAAAAGTAATTAAAATAAAAAATTAATACTAATAAAATCTATGTGTGGGAAGGTGGATGATGGAATGCAAAATTTATTCCAACTTACAATGCTCATTCAATGAAATCAACTTTACACATATAAAAAAATCTGAGACAGAGAAAAAAATTATTTTCAATGTTAAATGAAAGCAGATTTCCCCAACAATATTTATTAATACACACAAGACAATTTCAGATGAAATAAATACAATTAAAAACTAACCAGGAAACTGTTTTTAAGATAGTACAAATTTTATTTTAGTTTGTCTTAGCATTTACAGACTGCAGATATGAAATAGATTACATCTATTTGTCCAATAGATCTATAAGAAAAATGTACCAATCACGTCATTTTTAAGAAAGAATTGCATCAAGAATTAAAAATGAGGATTTGAGTTGAAGAACTACATAGCACGAATTCATAAATTGTTGTTCAAAATAAATCCTGATTTACAAGATTTGTTATAAGCATAAAAAAACAAATTAATGATAGAAGAGAGATTACCCATGTTTGAAAATTTGTATGTGTGATAACCAAGTTTTCAATCACATATTAAAAATGGCTTATTGTCATAATGGCAGTGATGAGAATTTTGTAAGTCGTTTGGTGAAAGTCTTATGAAATACTTACAATAACACTGGCAGTGAATACATAGTGAATAGAAGTTAAATTCGAGAACTTTATGTAAATATGGTAATAAAAATTGATACAACCCATGAAAAAAAAAAAAAACATTTTTTTTTTCAAGATCCCCCTCACCTGTAGCAGTTAATCTATAAAAACAAAACCTGATCACCTTTTAGCCACACGAAATAAATACAGGAAAAAAAAAAAACTATTCACACAATCTCCACGTGGCAAACAAATTTTAAAATAAAAGGAACCGATAAACCATGACTCCAGTCTTAACTGACAAATTCATGCCTGTTATCATTGTCATTTACCAACAAAAACAGTGGTAACAAACTCACTGTTTACTAAGGCAAATATTTTTCTTATTTTTTTTTGTAAACTATAAACAAATAGAAATTTTTTTTTTCAGTGATATATTTTAAAAATTGAAAACAAAAACAGCAAAAGTTTTAAGATGTAAAATATAAAAAAAATTAACGTTTTTAAGATATTTAGGAGAGATTATGTTAAATTTTTCAACAGGACATCTACATATCAATTGCCATCTTTCCCAAACAATGAAGTGTGTATAATAAATAAATTGAGATTAAAAAAATTCCATTAAACCAGTTTTGTCTCTGGCTATTTAAAGATTCTTTTTTTTTTGACAGTAGACAGTTACCAAATATATTTTAAAAACCTTCACTGGATGGCTGATCTCCCCCCCACCGATTTTATATAAATTTACATGCACAATACAAATGCATATCGATAAAAATATATAAAAATATCTTTGAGATTCTTTTTTTTTTATTGATTCAAAGTTTATATTTAAAAGGTATAAAATCCTGTACATGATGAGCAATTGGTAATGATCATATGACCAGATGAATGAAGTCTTTTGTAATGTATAAATATGTAGTAAAAATAAAGGATTGCGGTATTATTTTTTGTTAATTGACAAGATTTGTTGTGATTTGTGTGCTGTGTCCAAGATGCTTGTCTGAAGTAGTGTGCTTGCTTGGCTTCATCAATTTCTTTATAAAGGGAGGAGGAGGAGAAGGAGAATGAGAAGGAGGAGGAGGAGAATCACCGTCCCGCAAGGTCTCTGCACCTGTGCTAGTGTCTGGTACGTTGTAGTTGTCAGACAGCCACCTGCAAGAATTCATCTGAAATCTATAATATCTGAAGGAAGGAAGGAAGGATTTTTATTTTAAGACCAAAGGATGAACAAAAGAGGATTTAGGATTAAAATGAATTTTGTTTCTTAAAAAGAAAACAAAAAAGATTGGTAAATGGAACAGAATCAAAGAAAAAGAGGAAAAAAAAAAAAAAGAAAAAAAGCAGGTAGAAAATATTTGATAGAGTAAAGGTTAAAATCAACCTTCATTGCATGCAGACTTCAAGCAGGTGACTGTTGGATTGAGAAATAAAGTTACATGCAGATATTTATTGAATATAAATAAAATGCTAAACGTTTGGGCATAGCAGGGTTACAAAACCAAAATTTAGCAATAGTCTGAAAGTGAAATTATCAAATATTTAATTGTTTAATGGGAAAAAAAAGTTCAGAGTTTGACAGAATCATTCCCTCATGATAAATGACACTGACATGAATTCCCAATTTTAGTTTACTGTCTAGAACCACCAAAGAGCTTGATGGGACCCATCAAGTCATCAATAAATACCTGGGAGTTAAAAGGGTCCAATAAATAAATCATGGTGACTCATGACTAAAACTCACCAATTTCCAACCGGATACAAATGCCCTTGCTAATACTCATCAAAAACAATTGACTTTCCGATTATTGATGGCAATCAATTCAATTTATTTTTAATACTTATTATTACCTATATTATAAAGATTTTCCATTATCATAGAATCAAACACATCTAGTATAAGACGAGAAATATCAAGAAAAAGAAAAAACAAAGAATAAACAGAAAAAACAAAGAAAAAACAAAGAAAAAACAAAGAAAAAACAAAGAAAAAACAAAGAAAAAACAAAGAAAAAACAAAGAAAAAACAAAGAAAAAACAAAGAAAAAACAGAAAAACAAAGAAAAAACAAAGAAAAAACAAAACAGGAAAAACAAAAACAAACAGAGAAAAAAAAAACAAAAACAAAAAACAAACTTAAAATGAATTTTATGGTGGAAAAAGGAATTTCTGCCCTTAGATAAATAAAAAATGACATTTTTCATACATGTTTGGGGCCAATGAGGGGATCAAGCTTTCTGTGAAGGGTACAATGGTCTAAAATGTGTGAGCACACCCCCCCCAAAAAAAATGAAAGAAATGCTAAACGTTTGGGGATTCCTGCTTTAGATAATAAAAATTAGAAAATGTACAGTAAAATATAAATAAATAAAATTAATGCACAAAAAGAAAACAAATTTTGCTGCCAACATCTAAAAACTAAGTCTTGTTCAAAGTTTAATCATTAAGCTCAGGTTAGTAATGTGTGTGAAATTATATCCGGGGTAGAGTTGATATATGTTATAAACTTATCCTTCCATAATTAATACCCAATACTTAAGATACCACCAATTGAGGTAAAAAACAAACTATTAATTACAAAATAAGAAAAATGAAATAATGGATAAGTGAAGATATATAAACAAATATTTACTTTACCATTTAAGCATTAAAGAAATATATAAAAAATAGAATTTAAATACATTTCCCAAACTTACCCCAGAACATTTGAGAAAATATATTACCGTAAATAACCAAAAAGTTGTCTGTGATAACAGAAATGACACTGTTACATTATCTTTGACAATCAGAGCTAGAGGAGAGAGAGAGAGAGAGAAAATAAGGAGACAAGGAAATAATTCAAAGAAATAACCGCAGCATTTGACACATACACACGCACACACATACATGCATACACAAATGCAAAAAGAAGTGAGGGAGAAAAAAAAAACAATCTAACACCAATAAATAGTGCATGTCTCAATTTACTATGAAAATAACAAAAATGAAAAAAATCTGCAGTCAACTGCTGAAACCTCCTGATGAGTGGACTGAACTGAACAATTACTAAAAGGTTGGCCTATGAAACACTGGAATTTAAGTGCTGAATATAACATCAGTCAGAACGACACAACTGACTCTGCCAGAAATTTGGAAACAGCATGTTGTACTGCTTGGTATTCATTGCTTGTTCATATTGAAGCTCCAATATGAACATTTCCGAGTGTATGGGTGTCAGTCAATCTGAGGACAATGCAGAGGATTTGGAAAGTGTTGGAGGAGTCTAATGGTGATAATGAAGGTATGGCAGCTCAGAAAACTCACTCTGATCATTCTGATGAGAAAAGAACTCCCGAATTTGTTGAGGGGGGCCTCAGACATAACATGGTAGCCTACATCAAGTGTCTTGAGGAAGTAGTGCTTCCTGGGCCAAAAAGGGTGGCTGCTGGAAGACCCTATGTCTGGCAAAATTGATGGCGATGATATGCTTCCATTCATCTTCCCACAGACCCTTAGACTCAATATGGAGGCCTACATCAAGTGCCTTGAGGAGGTAATTCTGCCCTGGAGCAATAGAGTGGCTACTAACAAGACTCTGCACCATGTCACACAAATAAGAGACCTCAGTCATGGCTGTCCAACAATTTCTGTGACCACATCACCCCTTACATCTGGCCACATAACTCCCCAGACTGCAACCTCCTTGATTATTATGCGTGGGGTGCAGTTGAATGAGAGACCAACAAAACTCCTTGTAAAACCAAAGATGAACTGAAGGCAATGATTATGGCAGCATTCACCAACTTAAACAAGGAGAACATTCAGAAGAGTTGCAGGAGAGTTCAAAATCGTCTGGAGGCTGTGGCTGAAGCCAATGGCGATTTTATTGGCTAAATTTACTCTTTAATATTTAAAGATATTTTTGTGTAATTTTGGTAAATATATCTTAAAATGAGATGTCAGCGTTATTTTCATTTTTGCATAATTTAGATTACAATTTACCCATTGCACAGTGTACATAACCCAAGCACATTAATTCTACAGAATTTCTGGGATGAAGAGTTACCATTATTTACTTGGAATAATGTCCCTATTTTTGTTGTTATGTTCTGACCATTGAGCCCAGTGGTCTTCATCAGGTGTTTGTCAATCCAGGTAAGCTTCAGGGAATTTTGAACTGAACCCTTTTTTAATCTACGAGTAGATTGTTCTTATTCTTCTGACCATGTCTAATGATCATCCAGTTTTTATTTGGTACCACCCATAGGCAGGGTCAGTGGAATGAAAATATCTACTCCCTCAGATTAAAATAAAAAATTCAGTTCAAAATTCCATGAAGATTACCCGGATTGACAAACAACTGATGAAGGCCAGAGGGCAAAACAATTGAAACATTGTGATAACAAAGATGGGGGTCATTAGTGTAAATAGTTATACAAATTATTCCTTTGGTTTTAATTTCTTCCTGCTTGTCTGGTCACTCATTTCTCAGAGATGAAGACTTCATATAAAATGGGTTGTGCCACCATCAAATCTTTCTTTTTTAATTTTTATATTTTATTAATGATGTTGGGTAGTGCAGAAATATTAGCTTTACAACTAATACTTATCCTGTTGTAGATGCCAAGGTGTCATTCCCACATCAGCCTTGATATACCTGATTGTTTTCCAGTCGATATAGGCTTCAAGATTGGGGCTAAGACTGTATCTGTTTTTAACTGATATTCCTAAAATTTGACAGAAAACTATCAAAGGCTGATCATATCACATGAAATACTGTTGAGGTATCCTGGATGAATGTCGTGAACCCCAAACCATGTCACTGAATGTCGTTATATTAGTCTATTTTCACTAATAAGTCTTAACATACTTTAAGAAGTTTTATTCTCTAAAAAGTTCCTGTCACATACTCTCATCTGACATTTAGATTAGTGTTTAAGAAAGTTATTTTACTAATCTATTGTGGTTGGTGAAACAACTTTAACTCAAGGTAAATGATACACCATGTCTCTGAGACTGGGCATAGAATATTTGTTTATACCAAATACAATGTTCTATTATATCACAATCCTTGCATTATTTCTTGACCACTGACTATGCTTTTCTTCCTATTTTGAATTCAAAATGTGAAAACCATGTGACAAAATCCAAAATTGCCAAAATGATTTAAGCACTAAACTTTGAGATTAAACCAAATTCTTTTTTTTAAAAAGTTCTAATGACTGTTCAGATTATCTTTCAAGGGTTACATGTGAAGTCAATATTTTGCATTGGTTTCATACAAGAACAGATTAATATAAGAAACTTTTTAAAAAATTTAACCCTTTTAGTTACTATATTTGTTTATAGACTAAATACACTATGGAAAATTTGAACATTTGGCTACTCTATATGTATGCTTTCAAAAGTACAGGGTCTGACAGATATACCTCCTACATAATGGTAAGACATTAGTGTCAATGGTATTTTCATCTAGCTAAAGTATTAGCATTATGTGGGAGGTATTTCTGCTGTACCCTGTATTTTCTCTAAAAGTATATAGTTTGATAACCTGTTTATTACCATGTTACCTAACAACCCAAGAAAGTCAAAGGCTATAAATATTTCCGAAAATAACACTGACCGAGCAGAAAAATCTGAACATCTTGTCATATAAAATATTTAACTGAAAAAGACATCCTGAAAATAAACATTTCATTTAAAAACTAAAATAAATTAAATTTCTTAAGAAAAAAAAAAAACAAAAAAAACATCAAGATGCTGAACAAAGGAGGAGGAAAGGAAGGGGGAGGGAAGAGAAAAGAAAAAAGAACTCACTGTCTTTCTTGTTTGTATAATAAGCGCTCAGCCTCCGGAATCCTTGCTGCTAATTCCATTGTATCTCTTAATTTACAAAGAATTTCATAATTTTCTCTACCTCTAACCTGAAAGCAGAAATAAAATGAAAGATAAAGATATAAAATAATTAATTTCTTTTTTACTGAATAAAATATTTTCATTATTCATGATATTGTAATTTTATAAGCACAAGCAAAGAGAAAGAATTGGATAATGTCATAATGCCTTAGATAAACAAAGATGTGCCAAAGTGCTTTTGATTTAATATTCTTTATAAGAAAAAATAATTTACATGTAAAATTCGTTTTTGTTTCAGTCATTCTGAATATATATATATATTAACGATGGGATGATTAATTGGAATTGAGAATTGGAAATGTCGGTACTTTTGGGGGGAATCAGGATCAGCAAATTTTTAAACTAATTTCAGATTTCAAAAACGATTTTGGGGATTTTTTTTTTTTTTGTTTAAAACTTAATTTTCTGTCCTTGGTACTAATAATAAAGAGATATAAATATTTATTGATTTTAAACTATTAGTAAAACTAAGATCTATAGACTATAACAACTCATAAGTATGATGTAAATTTATTTTATTTGTGTAAAGAAAAAAAAAAGAATTTTCTGCAAGTTTCTACTCTCTTTTTTTTTTTTAACTTTCTGTAAAGTTCACTAGTTTAAAGTCTGTTTCAGTTCAAAATAAAATTTTCATTTTAAAATTCCTTTTCAGACATTGTTAAATTCACATATTTAATATTATAAATTATTAATAATTACAATCAAAATGATGTAATATAAACACAAAATTAATTTATGTTGTTCTACCAAGTTCTAAGATAATTATTTTTTTTAATTTAAAAAAGAAGAAAAAAAAAAGCGTTTTCTGCACTTAAAAACCTAGAAAAAAAAAAGAAAATTAAGAATCTTATATAAAATTTTATTTTAAAATTCAAATTTTCAATTATACACATTAAAAATATAATTCCATATAAGGAGTTTTGACCAGCACTTAATCCAAAGGATCATATATAGGCATTTATGGCACATTTAATTTCTTCACATAAAAAATTAACCTTGTGTCCCAAATTGTCCTCATGGTGAGGCAGTTAAATTACAACAATTTGTTTTAATAATAGTTTTAATCTATGAAATCATTTTTTAGTCTTGGTTATTGAAAAAAATTATTTTTGTTTACATAGTATACAACGTAAACAAAAATAAATCTTCTTTTCAATAACCGGGACTTAAAAAAAGTAAGCATTCTTTTTATGAAACTTAAACTTGTTTCAGGAAATTCATGTAGTTCTTAAAATTTTATAGCTTTCGAAACGGATTTTCCTCTTTATTTACTTAAAAAAATAAACTTTTATTTGATTTTTCCTGAAAAAAGTTTTTCACACAGAAGTTTGTATTAAAAAACTTAAAATTTAATTTCCATCAAAAATTGTAATTAATTTTATTTTACTAATATTTTTCTTTGGGATAAAGGAAATTTCCTGTGTTAAATTATTATGGCATTTAAAATGTTTTGAACTTTTTTCTCATTTATTCTTCCTTGAAGTTAAACAATATGCAAGTTTTATAAGTGTATAAAAAAGAAAGTTAAACAAGTATTTTTATTCTATTTTTATCTGGTGTGATTAAGCTATGTTTTTATTCCACTTTTATTATTTTAATATTTTTTTAAATAAAACTAGTAAAATGTTATCTACTGATAATCTAATAACTAGCTGAGAAAATTGAACCAAGCAAAAAATACACATTTACATTTGTTCTCATCCTTATGAAGATTTTAATCATTTTTAATTTTATTTTTATGCTTTCTAACAATTGAATCTGATGCCTTATAAAATGATCAAATTGGATATCAGTGTTATTTAGTTTTCAACTTCCTAATATTTTTTAAAAATTTATTGTAAAGTTTGCTAAAATTGCTTACATCTCTTAAAAAAAAAAAAAATTGCAAAGGATATGTTTTTACTGTTGTTGCACTTTTACTTTTTTCTTTTAACAAAAATAAAATCACTTTAACACATTCTTTTTAGAAATTATTAAATTTTTTAGTTGTGAGATGTATTTAGACAATAAAACTTATTAATGATTAAATTTTTAGATAAGATTGATGACTCTTTATTTATGTAATAATTCATATTTAATTCTTATTAATCATCTGTAAGCAAATTTTAAATAATTTGAGTAAAGAGGAACACACTCCCCAGATCAGATAGCAAATGAAGGTATTTTATGCTATCATCAGAAACGAAAATAAAAGAATTGAAAATCAACAAATATTTCACACAGAATGTGATAACTATAAATGCTTTTAATTTTTATTTTGGTAGATTTGCTTGATTCCTAATTTGGCTAACTCGTTATTTTAATAGTCAATGTCTTACAGTTGCTGCAAGTTATTTTTTTCTTTACTTTAATTTCATAAGATTTCAGAAAAGAATATTTTAATTTACAACTGTAAAGAGAAAATTCTACAGGTAGAATTTAGCTCTGCTACAACTACTACTTCTCTATTCTATTAATTTGCAGCACAACTAAAAGCCACTGAAAAAAATTCCCACAAACAAAATTTAAATATTCTTAAAAAGAGAAAGTTCTTTCAATGTTTCGATTCTTTTGCTCAAAAAAGCTGAGAAGACTTACTTTTAATGTGAAGCATTCATCATCAATCTTTCTCTTTTTAGGTGTAATTTTTGTAATGTCATTTGTAACAACGAGAGATCTTTGTGGATAACCATCTAAAAAGAAAAAGCAAGAGATTAATATAGGTAACTTCAAATCAAAAGTTACAAAACATTATGTTTTTCAACTATAAACAAAGGAAGTAGTAAAATTATAATTTTTAAAGAATATCCATTATTAAAATTCAGACTTGATGAATTTTTTGTTTAAGAATTTAATCAACAAATATTTAAAAGTTAAGCAATATACAATTCCCAAATGTTATTAGAATGCCTTCAAATGATGCAAAAAAATGTAAGGCCATTTCTTATGAATGAACACTTTAAAAGATTATAACCGACTTTGATCTGATTTTTCAATCAAATATTTACCAACTGAACTAATAAGATTTGTATTATTATGTAACCGCTAAATTCATTTTTTTAAAAGTTGTTAATCCTTGTAAATAATTTTATTTATAAAAATTGTTAAGACTAAAATAAGCTAAATGTTAATAGATTAACAAAATTTCCCTTACTTTTCTTTGGGCTTGGAGGCTTTGAAACCAAACTAGCCTTTTCATCTGCTTTTCTGTCTCGTCCAGGGCAGGCACATATCCGCACTTCAACAGCTCTTCGGCCCAGAACCTGGTTGCTAGAGAAGAGAGAAAAAGTATATCTTTACAAATCTCAAATCTTACAGAGGAAATAAAAACAAAGAAAAATTTTTTTTATGGTTTATAACCAATTTAAGGACAACTTCAACATAAAATGAAAGTGACCTTTCAGATTTGTCAATGACCAGAAGCATTAAAGTTCTGATATAATCAAAACAAATAATTTTTGAAAATTTTCAAAGTAATCTAATATTTTATTGAACTTTAGGTACTTTGGCTTTAAATTTACTATAATTACTGGTCTTATTTTCTGATAATGGTGTGTATGGATGTATGTATTTACAAAAATCAACAAGTTTATACATATTACAAAAAGAAAATTCAAAATTCTTTTAAAGTATCAACAAGGTCACTGAATTGTAGTAAGCTTTTCCATTTATGATTAATAAAAGTTTTTACTTAACAATATCACCTTTTACAAATTAATATGGAATTTTAAGAAATTTAAAAGTTTATAAATTATTATAAGTTCTTCTAAAAATGAAAACAACTCTTGTAAAAACTCATTATTCATTAAAAAAAAATAATTTAAGACAACAGTGAGTAATTAAGAGTTTTTCTAATTGAATAATGTTTTAGTTTTATTGCATTTTTTATTTCATGATTCAGAGCAGATTTTCATTAACTAGGTGCCCTGTTTTTACAAAATGAAAAATTATTTAGATTCGCCAAGGTTATAACATTAAGCCATACCGAAATGAATTTCATGAAATTAAATAAGTGTGGATAACACCTATAAAAAAAATATTTTTACCAAGATTTTCTTAAAAAAAAAAAAAAAAATCTTTTTTAAATGATTTCATTCATTTGTAAATAAGAAAGTTTCATTATAATCCAACAATTATTTGATTTTTGCAAGAATTTCCAAATCAATGTTCTTCATTGTAAAAAGATGCTAAAATTTCCTATACTAATGTAGTCACTGATGCAAGAAAAAAAAAAAAAAAAAAAAAAAAAAAAAAAAAATTTTCAAGGTTCTAAAAAGGATTAAGAAATATAATTTAAAAATCAAAAAATACTTTTGTCTTTCCTCTTAAAAAATAACAAAGATTTTGATGATATAACATTGTTTTTATTAAGTTTGGGGATTTTTCATCATGTATGCTCATCTTTTTTAGCAAATCTTTGGAGGTACCTACGAGGCATTTCAAAAGAAACTCAACCTCTTTTCAGTTTAATAATTTCAATAGCTAAATACATTCAAATAAATAAACATGAAATTCAAAACTTTCATTAACCTGTTTTAGTTTAAATGGGACTTAAAAAAAAAAATTAATTAAATTCTCAATATTAAAAAGAAACGTTCAAATTATGAGTACATACTCTTTTTCTAAGGTAAATACTAATTGTATAGGCCGCCGGTTGGGGCCACCCACACAAGAGCCCAGACACATGAACTGGTATAAATTTACAACCCATTCAGAACCAGCTGCAAATAGAAAGAAAATAAAATTAAAATATTAAATTAAAGTTAAAAATAAGATTAAATAGAAGTTATGAATCAAAATTCTATTTTAAAATCAATACTTTATATATAAAATTTGAATTTTCAAATAATTTTACTAAAAATCAAAAAAATTTGGTTCTTAAGTTATTTAATACAAGTTTGTAAAAGTTTTACACTTAATACAGAAACTAATAATATAAAGTAGTTTCAAGGAATTCAATTTGCTTTCTCCTTGAAACAGAAGATAAACCATTCATATTTACCAACAAATAATTTGAAGAAAAAAAAAATCATCTCACAATTGCTATCAAGTATGTTCATAATTTTTTTTTCAATATTATTATAGCTTTACTTGACCAATAAAAAGTTTTGGAGTTACTCCATGACTATTGCAGGTCTTCCTACAGTGGTCACAATTGAATATCCAAATATAAGAAAAAGAAAGATTATTATCAAGTTTTTTTTAAGATAACTGTGAGTATATATACAAAGATAGATATCAATACCTATGAACAAATCCAAGAAGAGGAGGAGGAGGTGGTGGTGGTGATAATACAACAACAAATAACTATCAACATTAATACAAATTGAAGCAAGATCCAAGCTATGATAAATGATAGTACATCTATCCCATAATAGTTATTACATGTAATATATGAAATATGTATTTTATTTATTTATGCTGCTATAAGCATCTCAATGATACACCTTAAAAAAAATTCAACAGAAAAATGAAATAAGAAAATTCTTTAAAATATGGAAGATCAGTTACAAAAAAATTAAATAAAATAAAAAATAAAATTGTTTTTTTATATTCTTTTTCTGACACCTTCCAGTATTATCCAGTCCACTTTTCATACCAAGAATTCATCAAAATTTCTTTTAAATCTACATACATTTGCTAAACTTTAAATACTCAGGTAGCTTATTGCAATAAAAATGATACTCTTTCTGTTAAAAACTCCACAAGTGGTGGTCACAATTACATATTTTTCTATTTGATATTCTGAAAAAAAAAAAAAGTTTGGTGCATAGTTGTCTCCAATTAAAATTTGTTCTTGCTCCATAATGTTTTTCTTTTTCTTATATTCTTTCACACTTAGTAACCCACCTGCATCTTAGTGGCTTTATTGCCTTGCTTGGGCACAATGATATAAAAAAAAAACATGTTTCAATAAGGTAACCATGCATTCTGCATTCTAAAGGTGCTATGATGTCCTAAAAGTTAATTCCAAATATGAGATTAATTAGTTAACAGATAAACAATTCTTAGAAAGTTATTTTCTGTTCAATAAAAACTGACCAATCTGTTTAACAAGGAATCATGGAGTTCTAAAACTTGAGGTTGTCATAATTTGTTTTCCTCAATGCCTAAAACTGGACAATTCAATATTTGAAGAAACAAGTAAAAATCATTTATTTAATTTGTTGTTCAACTGCCCTCATCTATCAGTACAATATAACACTTACCCCACTTGATGCATAGCACACGTTTATTTGTAAATACCAACCAAATAGTCAGAGGAAGGATAGAATAAGTTATTATAAGTGGTGAGAAATTCTCAGCCTGCAAAAATCAGGCTCTCAGTGACCCTACATCTGAAGACTGATTTCATAGACGTGTTCAGCCAAGAACTTTTCAACACTCCCTGATAGATTCTCTCATCCACTTTATATAAACCTTACCATCATCTCTACAGGAAAGTTTTATTAGAAAATTATTTCAGATTCTTGAAGAAGTTAAATCCTTTTACCTTGTGGCATTTCATGTGGAATCAGAACACTTTGTCTCCCATTATATTTATCTTCGTGATATTTTGCCAATTTGTGTTCACAACGAACAATATGAAGAGGAGCTGGATGTTCTAAAAAGAAATTCAATACAAAATGTTGAAATTTGAATATAAAAATATTAATTGACAAAAATTTGAAAAAAATATAGATTATTTTTCAGAACAGAAGAAAATAATGGTAAAACTAAGAAAAGCTTGTTATTGAAAATTTGCAAAAGATTAAAAGATGTCCTACTTTCATTATGTTCTTTTGCTGTAGCATGATTAGGACATCTTTTAACCACTTCTTGGACATGTTCTGGTTTCATATATATTGGCATTGCTCGAATCTGACAACCAGAGGGAGGTGGTCGTGCTGTCTTGAACCGAACTGGGCATGTGGTGGCCATCCTTACATACAATTTGTCTAGTTTCTCAGAATACTAGAGAAAGAAAAAACAAAAGTTAATTTTAAAATGTCATTTTGAAAATAATTAATCATAAAAGTATTTTTAAAATTTATTTTTATAATGAAATTCTTAAAACTTGAAAACAATTGATTAAATTCATGCAAATGCTTCTTCTAAGGAAAAAAAATAACAAAAAAAAAAACAAAAAACAAACTAAAAACATGAAATTTCAAATTTTTGTTCAGAAAATTGAGCTCTGTGCTTTCACTATTGTTTTGCTAACCCATTCTTCACCCTTCCACAATTAGATAATCAGGAAAGAAATCATGGAAGAAGGAAAATTTACCTATTATTTTTCTCTCATGGTTTATACATACACACAAAAAAAGGCTGAAGAATGAGTCAGCCAAAATACGGTAACATTGAGGAATTCAAGTGTCTGGATGACAAAGTTATAGCCAACATGAAGTTCTTAAAATAAATGCTTAATGGATTCATTTTCTGCAGCTTATCAAATCTCTGCAGGCTATTTAAAGCCAGAAAAGATTTTTTTTTTTTGGAGATAATGATTTAGTGATAAAAGTCTTACAAATTAAACCATAGACAGGGGAGGGGAGAAGATGTGGATTCATACCTTTCCCCAATGGTATTTACGCATAAGTGAATATAACAAACCCAACTGGAATTGGAACTCAGCTATGCAATTAACAATTCCAACCCATTATCCATTACACCCCCTACCCCCATATATCCAAGCTTACAACACATGATATTCGCAAGTGGTCAGTCACCCTTCTAAGTACTGACTAAGCTTGGTGTTTCAACATGATAAGGTTCTAAGCCTTTAAAATATATACAGAGTTACAATTAATGAATCATTTTAAGTTTAAATTTTCTTTTTAAAACTTATGAGTCTTCAAAAACAAGTAAACAAAAGTTACTCAATAAGTATTTCTCATAGCATATACAAATATTAAGGAATAAAATGAAGTCAATATTCAAAGCCAGTTTGATATAGTTTTCCCCATGGTAACTAGATTACAAATAAACTATACAAACTATAACAAATATTTTTAACAAGTTATCAAGGAAGTTATTTTTTTGTTTTTGCTACCTACAAGTAAAATATTTCATACCTGCAGAAAAATCATGCACAAACAATAAATAATAATTTAGGTGGTAATAGTGACTTTATACTTACAGTCCAGGTTGTAGATTTGGTTTCTTTTGAAGGTTGAGCGAATGAAATTTCAAACTGATATTCTCCAGGATACTTGATACTGAAAAACAAAAGTTGGACACCAGATAAAATTATTTCTGGTACTAAAAGACTATTTGGATATCAATGATAGGCAGTTTCATTTTTACTAGACTTTAAAAACTTTAGAACTATTTCAGTGGTACATACATAAGTGCATCAGTAAATCCATAGCCTAATAATGAAGAACAAAATCTTTTTATACAAATATTTTTCAGCATAATCTTGCCAATTCAGTAGTGCATATTAATCACATAGACTGAAAGATTATACAATGAAAATTTAAGATCAACATTCAGCTTCATATAATGATCTGTCCTCAAGACTATTTGAAAGAGTTAAAGAAATTTTTTTTATTTTTAAGATTAAGTTTAAGCCATTATAAATGGATTGAATAGTCATTTTCTAACATGTGAAAGGTAGGTGAGCCATATTATGCATTCAATCTACATATTTCAAAGTGATATAATACATTAACTTTGATAATATACATATAAAATAGATAAGCAGAAGCTTTATACAAGTGAAATTTTCAAGTACAAATAATCTCATAATACATTATTTCTTGTAAATATCAAACATAGCTGCACATTAAAACATGTAATTGCACAAACAATTGTAAAAAAAGAAAGTGTTACAAATCAACAACCGTGAGACAAAGCACCAAAACTGAATTGATAATCAAGTGAAAAATTAACAGGTTCATGATTTAATAACTAAAAGCAAGTTTACTTTTGAAATGTAATAAGTATACAAGTCCACAGCCTATTACTTGGTTTTTCAATACAACAATGACTGGTTAGCTCAACAGGTAAAAATCAAAATGTCATTACAAAGTTTACAATTATAAGTTTTCAAAAATTTGTAAAATCCTTTCACTTAAAGTATTGATTTATTGAGAAGTGTTAAGTCATCAAACCTAAATGAAATGAAAGTTTATCCAGAATGTATCAGCTCAAAATTCCTTTTTAATTAACAAATGCTTGCAACTTTTTAATTAAAGCATTCTTAAAATCCAATGACATTAAAATGCATAAATTATTTTTCACTTCAATGAAATATAAAATTGATGTAAATAATTTTCTTTAAAATTTTCAATAAAATATTGATAATATAATCTTCACACACACAAATTAGGCGCAGAAAGTTCTTTGGGAAGTGGGTTGGGTTGAGAATTTTCCAATACTCTCTCACACCCACAATGTATGTGATTATATATATATATAATGATGCATGTTTCATTAAATAATATAGACAAGTTTTGTCTATTTATTTTAAGTAAGTTCCTTTCATATCGTCTGATAGGCTTCATAACATTATCATTGAAAGAAAATCATCATATTGATACATGTTTTAATCTTATCTAAGCTTTCAGCTTACATAAGCCATTATCAAAGATGACAATTACATTTCAATATATCAAACAATACACAGACAAAACAATAATAATAGTCTGTTTTTGTTGCATGAAAAATTTCAAAGCAACGACAAAGTATACAAGACGTGGAAGCAAAAATCGCATTGCAGCTCGTGATGTCACACAAGACCACATGAGAGTGAAAACGAGAAGTATTAAGTATGGGAATACTTAATACTTCTCGTTTTCACCTTTTTAATTTATTAACAGTAAAAATATACAGTATGAAGTTGACAGACAATAGAAATGTAAGATCAGCCAGGTTACAAATCAGAATATATATCATGACTTAACTTTTTTTTAACTACACTACTTAAAATACAAAATATTTCTAATTTTTTAAAGTGTTCAGGAAAAACTAGAAAGCAAAGGAAAATTTATTCTCCATTAAGTGTTTTAAACAATCAGATCAATCTTCAAAAAGTCATCATGCACTATTGTGAAATGAAAATCCACAACAATAAAATATTAAGGAAAAAACAACATAAAAAGAAATGTTCTATTTAAAAAGAAAGTTTAAGAATAATTGTTTCAGTCAAAATTTGTATAGTAGAGGAATCTATTTAAAAAGCAGTTTACATACTTTGAAGGCACAGATGGCTGTGGAGATTGTACATGGTCATGAGGTGAATATGGAGTTGATGATACAGGCTGAAGAAATAAAATTATCATAAACAAATGACTAAGAAATATACAAACGGTTTCAGTTCATTTAAATTTTGTTAAAAAAAATAATAGAATTTTACTTTACAATAAAGACCCTATGCTAAATTTCTTAAAAGCTTGAATATCAAATCACAAAGATATTTTTAGTAATCAGATCACAACTTAATGACACATAATTAGAATCATAATTGTAATTATTGTTACTGTACATTTCAAGCTTAAAATTCATAAAACTTTTGAAATAAAAACATAACTGACATGTAAAAATGTTACAAAAGTAGCCTAAATATAAAATAAGCATAAAATACTTTGATAAAAAAGGTTACAACTTTTAGAGTTATCCTAATGAGTAAGATAAAAAATCTTTTGATATAATTTTATGAGTTGACTTACATAACCAATTGAATCATTTGTTTTATCGATCATGCATGGCAGCACGTAGAAAAAAATGAAAGTGAACAAAAACAAAATTTATACTCACCATTTCTT
>OZ038475.1:148110296-148142796 GCA_964036315.1 Acanthosepion esculentum
ACTTTCGAAGTTGAACTAATTCTTCTGAAAATATACAGATTTTCTTTCTATTGAATATCTTGCTTTTCTTTATATTATAATTACTTCTCAATTACCTGGCACACTGTGTGTGGGAGAAAAAATATTTTTTTAAAATTCTTATTGAAAAAGGTGGGAACAACTACAAATCAGAAATAGTACATACAAGTTTATATAGCAATCAAGAAAATTGTTTTTAAAAGATAATAATCAGTTAAATTACCTGGAATTAAATAGAAATGGAAAAAGCAATAAGCCAAATTAATTGCTATACTTTGGAAAAGGAGACAAAAATATTCCAATGAAAGCATTTCAGTTCGTATCAAACTCAAGTTAGAACGGCTAACATTTAAAATATTAAAAACTAATTTTGTCTATTAAAAAGAATGGAAAGAAAGGATTGCTATAAGACGCCTGACTACAAATTCAATGAAAAAGAACACAAAGAGAAAAGTAACAATTGTAACATTTTAGATGTCAGTCCCAACTTCTTATCTCCTTTGTCATAGCAATAACAATTAGAAAATACCAAACAATAGTAAAAACTGAAAAGAGCTTGGCATGCCAATACAAATATATGATGAAGAGGAAATATTATTATGACAAACGGATTAATAATACAAAAGAGAAAATACTAGAGTACATTCTAAAGACTTTACATCTGATATTGAAATCAATGAAAGAGGAAAGAAATCCACTTTAGCTTAACTTTGGGGTTAAAATAAACTGGTTCATTTACCGCAATCTCATGATCCACTGAATACTCAAAGACACAAAAGCAAAGCTTTTTAAAGAAAAAAAAAAATAGTCTAATGAAAAAATAATTTGCCTCAAGGGAAATATTATTTAGACAAATTCTATATTTGAACAAAATATCTTTGCCAGAGGGGAAAAAAATGGAAACAATAGAGTAACAACAAAACATGACTTCTGGATGCGAAGAAACATCTTTTGGTATAATTTTGGTCTATTGACTAGGTTTAGATAAATGGCCTTTTGATCAAACAAGGTGACAATTAAGCGCAGGACATCTTTTCTTATGTGGATTCTAGAAAAGAAGAGTATTGCACGCACAATGATTCTACTCGGGTTGAAAAAGGTACAATAAATTATGGACTCTATTCAATTGAGAAGAACCAATTATACACAAGATATTCAAGTCTGTTTATGATAAAAAGTGATTCAAGGCAAATCAAGTGCATTGGAAAAAGACAAAGAAGTGCACAATTTTCAGATCAAAAAAGAAATTGTAAGTTTTTTGGTGGAAAAAAAAAACAACAAAAAAAAAAAACAAAAAACAAATGCACTTGCATTTCATTCATGAGAAAAATAATACAAATGAATCAATAATAGTAAAGAGAAAACAGTTTTATTACTACTTTGCTGCCATTTTTTTTTAAAAACCTCATGTCTCAAAAAAAATATTTGGGCCTTTCACCCTCAACCTCAACTTTAAATGCAATATGAATATCTACAATTAACTGACTAGCTGAACCATTGAAAATTTCATAGATATTGACAACTAAAAAGATCTATTATCTCATGCCTCTGTTCTTCCCCCTCACTTTGCATGTATCTTCACATGCTCTCCCTTATCAATTTTAATATTCATTTTAACTAAATTTTGAATAATCATATGCAAGAAAACATAAGGAATGTACAATTATTTTCTACTGCAACCTATTTTCCTTTTGTTCTAACTTTCCATAAAGAATTTTGGATCAAGCAGATGCTACACTGATTCAAAGTAGAACACATAACAGCCATACACAAAAGCAAAATAATGATTAATTCCAAAGTTCTACATTAAATTAAATCCATATATGGTGAGAAGAGAATAACATTTCACATTAAGGCTTGGGGAAAAATGATTATATTCTAAGGTAAACATCAGTGAAATTATTTGCTCAAATCGAGCAAAGAGGTAAAAATGTAACACTAATTAACCAAAATCATTCCAAGAAAAAAATATTATGCTTTCATCAAAAATAATTATTACTTTATATATTATCGTTTGAATCTTGTGGGATTAATTTAATTTCTAAAATGCCAGCATAACAAATTTCAAAATGATTTACAAATACAAAAATGGATACATTAATAATATGAAAGAAGTGAGTGAATCAAATTAGAGCCTTTTATATTAAAGACACCAAAAACAAAAAAATATACTTTTAGGATAGTCAATGTTTTATTGAATATATTTTTATAAAGTTCTTTATCATCAAGTCACATTGGTTTGGCTGCTGTAGAAAAAACATCCTGAAAACCACAATCTTTCCATAGCCTTTTAGAATTCAAAAATGTTTTCTTAATTTATAATGAACAATAATAATCATGCATTAATTAATGAAAACAATTCAAACTAAAATTTTTTTAAATGTGAAGCTCTAACAATATGGTAAATGTGTTTGTATATTTTTTTTTGTTAGGATGCTTTGTTTGCCTACAAAAATAATTTTCATTTACAAGTCATTTAATTAAACTTACTAAATCATAGCTTTCTGATCTTACATAAGGATCAGGTTGTCCAATTCTGTAAGAATTAATCTCCAAAGTGGTTTGATCTGGTTCTGCTTCATGATATTCATAGCCAACTCCTCTTTCGTGAATCTGCGTATATTCACTGAAAGAAATGTTATATTTGTGTTAACAAAAATTGAGAATATTTTGCCAAGAGAATAAAAAAAGTTTGATTTAATAACACTTATATTCATCTAAACAACTAGATTAGGTTTTAAACCAATTAAAATTTCTATTAGACCCCAATCAATACCACATAATTGACCACTTTTTATATTTATAAAATTTAAGCCTAAGCAATATGCAATATAAAATCTTGTATATTTAAAAAAAATTTTTTTATATAAATAGGAAGAAGAATTTCATGAACTTTTTTGTAAAATTTTTTATTAATATATTAATGAAAGGGGTTATTTATATACATATAATTAGATTCACTTATAAAAATGGTTCAATTTTGTGACAAATTGTACCAGCAGATAATGTTTTTTTTTATTTCTCTCAAATGGTATGAAAAGCTATTTTAGCAACAGGTCAGATGTTTATGTCAATAGTAAAGCAATTAGACTGCAGTTTTTCTTAAATCATAAACAAGAAAATACATAAAAAGTAAGTAAAGTTCCGTATCTGCAAATCAATTATATTGTCTATTTTAATGACTTTCATTGCAATTTAATCAATTTATAAACTGGTACAATGTAGAGAGAAAACAAGTTCAATATGGTTGAGTAGTTGCAAACAAAATAAATATATTTCTTACTAGTATAATCATTATTGTTAGTTGATATTGGTGCTGAGCTGACATCTCAACTGTTTAGATCGAGATGTCCTACTAAAGAAAAATGTGAATTTTTCAATCCAGGACAGTTGACGATCATGGCTCTCTACAATTTCCTGTCCTTTGTAGGTCTTAATCAATTTTGTCTATTGCTATTTCTCTTAAACCCTGTTCTGTCATCCATTTACACAAACTCATTAGGTAGGTTATACACTTTGATTAATATATATATATATATATATATATATATATATATATATATATGTATGTATGTATGTATGTATGTATGTATGTATGTGTGTCATCCACAGACAGTTTTGCAGTTTCACAGCTCATCAGTGTGGCTAGACATCTGATTGCTTCAAGCCAGGATCAAAACCCAACAGATTTGGCAACAGTTGGAGATTTTTGACACTAAGCTATCGGCGCACAGTTGAAAGAAAGGCAAATTTTTATGTACTTACTCTGTAAATAAACACACCAATGACTTACAGTGCTCAATTCAGGGAAGGAAAGAGCCTTGTAATATTAGTAGTAATAGTCATTGTTTACAAATTTGTACTTATCTTCCAAGAGTGTACACATGAATTTAAGTTTTTGGGGTCTGTATATAGTCTCTCTCTCTATATATATATCTGTGGATAAGTAATCCAAGTAGATCCTATTAATATAAAATATTAAAACTGATCCACAAAAAGAGAGCTCAATATAATTTTTATTATGGAGTATGTAAGGGAATTACAGTTAATGAGATCCAAACAATTTACCTCATACAGACGATCAGTTCGTCCATGGAAAAGTAGAACTTATCAATGCAAATATATTTACTAAAATGAATAAAATCCCACGTTTCTTCACAGGAAATATGAAAGACAAAGGAAGGAACAAATTTCAATTAACATAGTATCAGCCAAACCTTGCACTCCTTTCTTTCATTTATATATGTGAATTTTTTCTATTGTGACATCTTCCTTATATGTAAAGTTTTTTTCTATATGTGGAATTTTCTTCTATATTTGTTTTATAATACTTAATTTTTTTTATATATTGAATTTAAATTTAATCCTTTACAAAATTTTTAAATAATTAGTATAAGTATGATATAATTTTAATTATAAACTTAGTATTTGAAAATTTATTAATATTATATTGATATAATGAGATTGGTTATATTTAAATTAAATTAATATATTAATAATTTACTTAATTTTTTTTTACTGTAACTTTTACTATATAGTTAAAGATGTAGTATTGAATGGATTAATATTAACATCTTTTTATGAAATTATTAATTTAAAATTTTTACTCCCATTCTATAATATTTTAAACACCTTTCTAAAAAGATTTTTGGCTTTTTTTGTTCATCCTTCTTCCTTGAACAGGTGTTGATAGGTTACATTTATGTCAGTATCCATTTTCAACTGTTGCATTTATCTGTAGCCAACTCCACCACAACCATCTTTGGTCTCTTACCCCTCTATATCTATATAACTCCTTCCTCTATTATAGGCCAATTCTTACTCCCTCTCCTTTTATTCTTTCCTTTTTCTTTTTTCCTTCCTTTGCTTTTCAAATTTCCTGTGAAGAAATGTGGGATTTTAGCAAATGTATTTGCATTGATAAGTCCAGGGATAAACTACTTTCCCATGGACGAAATGATAATCTGTATGAGGAAAATTGTTTGGATCTCATTAACTGTAATTCACACACACACACATATATGTGTGGAGATTATATATATATATATATATATATATATATATATATATATATATATATATATATATATTGGTCAAATGATCTAAGATTTTAATCAAGCAATGATAGACTTCAAACAAGTCTAAATTTGTAAAACTGTCTCGATTTTTAATTTTTATAAATATGATGCATAGTCAACAATGATCAATTTTTACTAGTATTTCTTTCATTTTAGTTGGTTTTCATGACAACTATCCAAACTTTCAGTCTACAGTCATCAGTTAACTGCAGATTTTAAATAAGGAATAAATTCTTGCCAAGACTTAAAATCCTCAGCAATTCTGACAAGAGACTGTGGCTGATAAAGCAAATCTAAGGAGAACTAAGAGGTAAGAATATGGTTAAATGTTGTGAAGCAGTTGTAATACAAGAATACTAATATAAAGTTAACGGTTAAAATCTTAATTATAGTGTAATCATACAACTGTGTAAAAATATGAAGAAAAAATATATACTTAAATTGATAAATCTAATTCAAAGTGAAATAACAATGAGAATCTCTAAATGATAGACAACAAAAGGCTAGCTTAAGAAACAAATAAAATCTGACATTTGATCAAATTTTGGAAACTTTCCAACATGTCCTTGTTATATATTCAATGACAGACAAGTGAAAATTAAAGTTCTTACTTAGCTGTAACTTGTTCGAGAGACTCCCATAAGAAGTTAAAGGTCTCCTGAGAATTAGGAGAAGTGTCCTGTGAAGACATTTTGCAATCTGGTGGTATAACAATAGTACCAAATCTGAAATTAGAAAAGATATAAATTTCATTAATAAAGGCTTTAAAAGTTTCTTTCACTTAAATAGCTTATACAAATTGCTTCTTAGCAGAATATTCCAACTATTGTCAAGGTAATTATTAAGAATTACAAAGACTTTAAAAACACAAAATTAACAAAAAACTTGCTTGATGGGGTTATTTTCAATTTTTTGTAGACAGTTATTTTTTTTGAAATATCAGTTTCTGCTATTATCAAGCAAGTTCTTTAAGTTTGGGATCCAACCATTCTGCAAATTAAGTAGAATTGTTCATGTTAATATAAAGAAATATCTTCTGATACAAATTTGCTGTTATTTCTTTTGTCAGCAAAATGCTAATTTCTCCAATCCCAAGACATTAGGATGGAATGAGTTGACATTTGTTTAATAATAGTTAAATGAATATCAAAGTAATTTTAAATCAGATTTCCTCAGCAACTCAATTTTTTTTGCTTTACATGTTAAAATACAAGGACTATCTCCAAAAAAACTTTTCACAATATATGCTTTGGTTACGACTAGAGAAGTATCAAATAAACTCAAAAATTAAAATGTGTGAGATATTATGAAAAATTTTTTCAAAACTACCACAAATGAATCAAATTATTTAACTCTCATCACAAACTAACTTTCAGATATTTTTAACATTTTTTTTTCTTTATCTGCAATCAGATTTTTAATCCAAATGGGTAAAAGAAAAACATCCTTTTTATTGTAATGCAAGCCATAATAAATCAAGACATTAATTAAAGAGGTCAAATCTATTTATTGCTGTTGGTTATGAATAAACATCAAAGTAAAATTATCAACCTGGCAGCGACCTTAAAATCTGCATTTACGTAACAAATTTACAAGTTTAAAGCAGCTACCAATAAAAATATCTTCCCTACACAGTATTTACTATCTTACATAGTAAATCATCTTTTAGTGCTATGACAAAAAAAATTTAAATAAACTATATGAATTTGATAACAAAACATTACATTCTCCAAATTTAATGAAAATAATTAATGGTTAAAAATGTAAATAAATTGAAAATTAATGCAACCTGATTTTGCAAAACATTCTTAAAAAAGAGAAAGTAAATGTGGAGTGATCAGCTTTTTGTTTATTTTATTTTTAAATTTCACACGTTACAAGGCTCAAGAACCACTTAAGGTAGTGCCTTACACATTGGGCTTTGTCATTTGTGGTTTTTGAGGCCCCTGAATGCTTTTCAGTTCAATTATGGAACTGTATTAATGTTATTTAAGATGAAGATTAAAACAAAACTTTCACATTTCAAAATAAAAAAATAGTGTTTATGTCTAAAAACACTGGTCTGCAATGAAGATCCAAAATTTTCAAGAGCTTAAATTTAGCATTTAACCTATTTACACTTTTTGGAGGATTTTATATGCCAAAAATGGATTGCACACTACAGAAATAATTAAACAATTTACTGACACATGCAAAGAATGTTATATCAAAAACTGGCATATGGTGGCAAAAGCAGGTAATGATCAATTTAATGTATGAAAAGAACTGAGTACATTTTAAATATCTTCCAGACAATAATTTTCTTACATATTGCAGATTTAAATTGTTTTAATATTTATGAAATTGCACCAAGAGAATTTTTTTTGTTTCAATCAGGTTTTGTCAGCATTATTCAAAATGAATGTTAATTTGACTATTTGTCCATTAGGGTCCCAAAATCCACATAATATAGATCATCTTTTTCAAGTGTCACATTAAATCCATCTGTGACTTACAACATTCATTTTAACAAGATACCAGTGACTTCCCTAGCAAAAAAAAAAAAAAAAACTATCCTGAACTAATTATTCAAAAGTAAATGATAAACATGTACAAGTTTTGATTAACTTCATAGAATAACTTGACAAATACCTGGAGTTAAAACACAGTTCTGAAATCTTGAGAGTATCTACTTTCAGACAGACTAAATAAAGCATATATCATTTGAAAAATGACCCAAAAATACCAAATAGCAAGCTGATTGTGAGCTAATATTCTAA
Source organism: Acanthosepion esculentum (assembly GCA_964036315.1). NCBI lineage: Eukaryota > Metazoa > Mollusca > Cephalopoda > Sepiida > Sepiidae > Acanthosepion > Acanthosepion esculentum. The sequence goes on from OZ038475.1 coordinate 148,118,152, forward strand.
TAAACCAAGCAAGTTTTAAAAGCTACTCTCATCATGAACCAGAATTTTTTTCTCTCTAAATATTATACTTATATTGCTTTTGAAATTTTACACCTGTATTAGCCATCCCTAGTTAGTTATTTCTTCAATACCATACAATACAAGAAAAATATTTAGATTTCTTTTGACACAATTGACAATAACTTTTTTAAATTGTAGTCTTTGTTCCACAAGTGACAATAGAATACAGATTATGGTGAATGAAAATAAAAGAAAAATACAATTAAGAGAGAGAAGCTTAAATAGCAAGTGCTATAAATCAAATCAGATCTCAAACATTAGGAAATAGTTCACAATCTCCAAGTGCTATATACTGTGAGTGAGTGAATAAAAATACAAAGATTTTTCCCCCACCTCCCATCATAGCATTCCAGTCAATGAAGAATCTTATTGACTTGAAAATACTTCTCTGGTGTTTTTGGTTCAAAATGTTTATTAGTGATTCTTAACCTCTTTATTCTATGCTCACAGATAAAAACACATGAATATCTATTAAATTCTAGACTTAACTGACTAAATCTTAACAGGTGTTCTCAGCCACAATGCTTTTTCCTCCAAATCACCACATATTCATATTCACTGCTCTAAAGGAATTAAATTTTTAAATTAGGAGCAGAAAAGTTCATATCTAAAAATTCACTAAAAAAGAGCATACATAAGAAAAAACATACTTTTATTGACAAAACTTTTTTGCTATTAAGATGAAAGATCAAAGGATTTTCTTATGCAATGTTTTTTTTATTCTTTTTAAAACCTTTGAAATTATGTTTAAAAATCTTGTCTTTCTGGCATCAATGTGGAACCATAAATTTGAATATCTTTTTGCAAAGAAATCACATTCAAGTAGAAATTCTTGCAAAAATCAGATAATTATCAGATTTTAATGAAATTTTCAAGGCATATTCGAAAATGATAAATTATTTTTTAAATGTTTATTCTATTTTACATCTATTAAATTCATTTAATTTTATTAAATTTTGATAAAAAAAATTTTTGTATCACTTAACATTTATATTAGTTATAAGGACAAGTCCTCAGAGAAATTAAATCATCAAATTTTTTGTCAAACAGAAAATCTACTCTGAATTGTAAAATAAAAAAAGGCAATAAAACTAAGACATTACATAATTAAAAAATTGTCTTTATGAATAAAATGTATTGTGTATACTGATTTAAAAAAATATTTTTCAATTAATGATGAATATTTACAAGAACCTAAATGTTTTTTTCAAATTTTAATTGGAATAATTTATAAGCTTTTAAAATCTTGTATTAATTTGTGTTGGTCAAGTGATATTGTTAAAACCATCATAAATAGAAAAACTTACAATTCAACAACCCTTAATAATTTAAAAAGAATTTTGAATTTATTTTGTGTATAAATATGTATTTTGTAAATATGGGCATTCATACATGACATTAACAGTGAATGAAGGTAGTAATTAGAGTAAATTTCAAATTTATTGGTACAACAAGCATCCTTCGTAAGTAAGGCTAAAGCCAAAGTACTTACAATTCAATAAAATCAGTGTGCTTAAAATCTTTAAGATTATTGGATAGTTAAACTACATTGTATTCATTATATAATTTTCTTTCAATGTTCTGCTTCTTACTTAAATCTCCCAAAATCAAAAGATTTGTCAACATCTGCTTTTCTGTGGTATTTTAAACTAAATATGTTTCAATTCTGATTAATTTAAACTTTAAATCAGCTAAATACTTTATTTTTGAAAGATTTTTTTAATAAAGTGAATTATGTTGACAGATTTGTCAATATCGACGATTTTATAGATTTTTTTTACTGATAATCTGAAAAAAAAAAAGAAAAAAAGAATAATTCCAATCAATTTAAATTCGGTTTGAAATACAGCAAAGAATTTTGTTTAAATTTAATTTTTATTACTTTGCAAATTTAAACTAGAGAAGCTTTAAAGTTTTTTCATTTTTTAAAATGCATTTCTTTTTTTTAAACCTTAGGTACAGTTTTTTTTAGTAAGTTTTAGTTTGTGATTAATTTAAAGGTTTTCTCCTTGACATGTTATTAATTAAAGAAAAAAAATACTAAACCCAGACCTACACTCTGATTAAGAAGATAATGAAGTAAATTAATTGAAATGAAAGCCTCATTCTGAAAACCGCAGAAAATGAAACCAGGAAGAAGTCATGTGACCAACACTATAAACAACATGGAGCTACAATTAACTTGTGGCTCTAGAAGCATTTTTAAAAGTTAATAAAAAGATTCTGATATACGTCTACTTATCAAAGACATGTACAAGTTGTGAATTTATTAGTTAGCAAATACTATCGATCGCTAAAATGAATTCACGAGATGAAAGTTATCAAGTCGACAAAAACGGGGTAGTGAAAAAAAAAAAAAAATCACCAAAACGCGTGGATGGACTGACAACCTTTTTCAACATCCATTGTCTTCTTGCACTATTGTAGGGGGATGAAGAAGAAGACGTCAGTAGGCTTTTTTGTCGGTCACTTTTACTTTTTGACAAACAAGTGGACAAGTCACAAGTGTTTCAGAGTTCCTACCTCGCATCCGATCTGAACTGTCCGGAAAATAATATTTTTATCTCTTTCTGGACGTGGGGATTGAACTTTGGGAAAGCGACTACAACATATAGTTGACATTTTTCTTTTTTAAATTATGAAATAAATATCTGGTTTAAAACTTAATATTAGATTTGTTGAAAGATTTTTTTTTTAATTTGTCCATTTAGAAAAAAGTCATTTGAGAAGTAACATTTGAAATTTGAATTGTAACTTTAAATTTAAAATCAATGTATTTTTATCACACCCAACAGTTAAAGATTTTTTTTAACTTAGTAACCCCAACTCAATCCTCTCCAGAATGAAACCGAAAACAAAAATATTTCTAACTTTAAACTTAAAAAAAGAAAAATAAACAAACAAAAAACGGGCATTTTAAGATTGATACAATTCGCAAAAATTTAAGAATGATATTATTGTTTAATAAATTTCAATTGTAAATTTTTTATGTAACGTTTTCAAGACTTACTTAGGAAAATTTAATCTTCTAAAAAAATAAAATAATAGTTCATAAATAAACCAAAATCATCTCTTGTCAAAGTAAAAAGTAAAGTAAGTAAACTTTTGTTTTAATTTAAACCTATGCACTTTTGTTTTTACCTTTCTTCGTCGGATATTAAAAACCAAAAATTCAGTCATTCAACACGAACAGTTTGTTTATTCAAATAAGCCAAGTACAAAATATTCGTAAAAAATAAAATAAATTAAATTTCTTATTCCAATGATTAGCTTTTCATGCTTTTTTTTTTTGAAGAAAAAGATTTACGAAAGTATTAAAAAAAATGTATTTACTTCACATTAGTACTAAAAAACATGTCAGAAAATAAAAAAAACTCCCGAAATTAGTTTCATAATCGTTGCAAATGAAACTTTTTCTCAAGGAGAAATAAACAATAGCAATAAAAAAAATGTAAATATTCATTTTTTAACCTGTTCAGGAACAGAAAAATATTAATGAAAATGTCAAATGAAAATGTACTTGTCATTTTTATTTTCTTTCCTTTCTTTTAGGCCAGAAAGGGTTTTTCTTCCTCAATAGCAATATATTTTATGAACACAAAAAAATCTAAAGCAATTTGTTTAATTACACTACAACAAAAAGTAAACAAATTTCTGGTTTAAAGTTTTTTAAATTTATATTTATTCTTAAAAGTTAAAAATCCATTTTATTTTTGTGAATTTGAAGGCGTGACAGCACGTGACTAAAACAAAAAACAACAATCATTTTTTTACGTAGAGAATTAGAAAAAAATCATAAATTAAGCAAATAAAATCCTGTAAAATATTATTAATTATTTTTAAGGTGGGTGAAAAAGTTTCCAGCGAAAAATCAGTTTTCATTCAACCATTGTAAGTATATTTCAATTTGGTTTTATTTACTAGACTATGTTATCAAAATGAGTTGAAGATAAAAGACCTGTTTACGTCGGTCATAGAAAAAAAAATATCCCAAAATAAATAAATTTGAAAAGTAATTTTTTTTTTTAATAAAAGAATTAAAATATTAATAAATTGGTTAGTTCAGTTATATGAGAGGAAGAAGAAATCACTGAAACAATTTCAATTTGACATGAAATGTGGGAAAACGACATTTTTCTTCATCACGAAAAATTAAGGATAAAAGAAATATTTAGTTTAAATTGATAAATATCTCGTGTAGATATTAACCAACAAACTAAAATGTGAAACAAATTAATCATTACTGAAGATAATAAAATAAAAACTGAAAAGGTTATCAAAAGACAACACAACTATGAGCCGTGTCATAGCATCAATCATAGTCAATAAAAATAAAAGGTTAGATCAAGCTTGAAAATACGATAGACCGGAATAAGATAATGAATTAACACAGTAATTTCACACAATAATAGTTGAGGTTACCTTCAAAATGAGTTTTTAAAAAAAATAAATAAATAAATAAAACGTGGAAATAGTGAATCCTTTCAAAGTAGTCAACGTTAATACAACGTTGATGGTCGGCATAACAACAGAGAGGAAACTTTCACGCTTCTCTCGACAAATGCATGACGGGATTGAAAGCAGACAGTGGCGCGGGAAATTTTGCTTATCAGTTTCACTATTCTTATTTTTGCGTGATTTACACGTACATCAAACAAGGATAAGAAAAATAAACAAAGATCCACGTCCTCCACCTCATAGGAGATTCGAATTCAACTAATGTCTCATTACGTTTTAACGAAGAAGAAAAAATTACCTTCAAATGATTGTAAAAAATAAATAATTAATTATGCACAGTGTTTGCTGTTTTGCAGTTGAAAATGCAATACGAAAATAATTTAGAGATGTTTTAAACTCGCAATTAGAGAGTCAATTCATTTTTCTTTATTTATTTGCAATACAAAAAATAAGAGTAAGAATTAAATTAAGTTCAAATTAAACACACAGTATGTATTTTTCTTGTTTATGTTTTTTTGATGAACGAACGAACGAACTTTTATATTCGGTAAATAAATTTGTAATTTTTGATTGCTTCTTCATAAAAATTATATTGCGTTTTTTTTTTTTCTTTTAGTTTTATAACAACCCTATCTATGTATGAATTTAATTTTTTTTCTCTCAAAATGAAAAATTCCTCAAAGGCAAAAGTTAGATTTTTATTTAACAACAACAAAAACGTCAATACATACGTAATACATTTTCCCCGTAAAAATATAATACTTCTCTACAATACATGAATCTTTCTTTACAAATAAAAAAAGGTTTTTCTCAGATTGGAATTTGTTGCTTCAACGTTTGTTTCTCTTTTTATTTTACTTAGGTATATGAATCATAACAAAATAAGTCATTCTCTTTGTAAAGAAAATCTTTTTGCTAGCATTACTGGCTACGGAGTTCTAATATTCAGTTTTTTTTTTGTTTGTTTTTATTTATTTATTTTGAACAACAAAAACAAGAGCTGACCTCATAAATCCAAAAGTCCAGTCCAAAACTAAAACAAAAAGGAAGTAATTTTTTAATAATTCATAAGAATGGCATCATTATCATATTTTTAAAAGAAAAAGCGGAAGTTTTTAAGTTTAAAATCTTTGAATCTTCAAAGAAAGGCTTTCCGCTTTTTCTTTTAAAAATATTTATTAGTGAAAATGAATATTCATTAACTTATTTCAGTGAAATAAGTTAGGTAAAATATTTCAGAAATGAAAACTTTAAAAAAGTCACTCCAAACGTCATTATTCAATTTTTTTTTTTTTTTTACTGTTTCGTTATCATTCGCATACATAATTTATTTAAATTTAATTCACTGTGATCTATACTTCAACTTCAGCATATTCAAAAATATAATTTCTCTGTTAAACAGAAACTGTATATTCTTCCGCCACACTTTCCCGTCCCACATTCACTTTTAGTCTTAACTTGACAAGGTAGTGATGGTAGTGTTTGTGGAGAACATTCATTTTTCGTGGAGGTGGACAAAAAATCATAGCGCTTCCTCGTGCATCAAGGTTTGATCCTCACTTCCGACTATAAAAGTGGAATTAAACATCAGTTTGTTCAAATTACTCGTTATTGTGATAAAGTGGAAAATAAAAAGGCAGCACAGTTAAACAAGAAATGAACAAAATAGTTTACTTGGAATCTAAAGAAATTTATTTCATCCGTTTTCAAATCAATACCAAATTTAAAGTTACAAAAAAATTGATCCAATGAAACATGAAATACGGATTAACTCTTCATTGTATCATCTTTTCTTTAAAAGACATTTTAAAATGAGGACAATAGTAACTTAAAGTCTCCCAGATTGAGTTTGTACTACTTAAGAAGCTGAAAACCGAGTATCTTTGTAGAGATGATTGTCAATCATATCACCAAAAAACACAACAGTAACTTGTTCACTGCTGCTGCTTAGCATCAGCCAGAATCTGACCAATGTTTTCACGGCAATTTCTGCTAACACTCATAACATTGTCCTCCACATTTATACACGTCTACTACTTTCTTTCTTTTTAGTGATTTTGACCACTACTTAGGTTACTTAATAATTTATTTTAATGCAAAAATTAGTACTCTAGTTGTTTAAATGGTCACTTAATTTTTTAATGCTCTAACTAATAAATAGCAAAAATAGAGAGTTTGATGTTAAATTACTCGAATTGATAGAATTCTTGAATTATAACAACCTATTTAGTAGCTTTTTGTTTTAATTTTGTTTGCTTTTTATTGTTTTTACTTAAGCCAAAGAAGCCAAAAGCTAAGAAGTAAAATATTAAGAAACAGCAAAAATTCGTTACTGAACTGTTATGTAATATCAGTTCTCCTATAAAGCAGTGAATACTGAACAATCTCCTCACAAATGAAGAAGAGACTTCACTTGAAGCAACAGAAATGTTCTACAGAAGGATGCTGAGAATACCATGGAGCAACAATGAAGTTTTAGAGAAAATAGAAACAAAAAGGATACTTAGCATCAGAAAGTGACAGTTGAAATTTCTATGGACTATAATGAGGAAAGAAGGTTTGGAAAATTTGATACTCACAAGACATGAAAGGCAAGAGGGACAGAGGAAAACAATGCATAACCTATCAAGTGAGCTTGAGCAAATGGATAGCAGAACAGGGTTTAGTAGAGATAACAAAAAGACAAAATTTATTAAGAGTTACGTAAGGCAGGAAATTGCGGAGAGCCATAATCACCAATGTCCAGAAGAAAGCCAGAAACAGTAGTGGAGTTGCTTAAGATTGAGCCAAATTTGATTACAGGTGCCAATTTTTTAAAAGTCATGTAAGTACAAAGACAAAAATACATTCACTGAATCATCTGAGAGAAGTAGATCTGACCTCTACGTCAATTTCTCTTCTTTTAACAAGTAGGAAGCAACATGTCTATAGAGAGAGACATCAAATGCACACATTTATGGTGAAATCATGGATATATCAATGTTGTATGAAGAATTACTATTTGTGGGGAAAAACAATTAAAAATAGACCATTAAGGACTGGTTTCCAGAATCATATACAAGGTATGATGAATAAATTGTTGTATAAATTATGCAAAAATGACATCTCATTTTAACAGATATATTTACGAAAATTATATAAAAATATCTTGAAATATTAAAGAGCAAATTTATTCAATAAAATCACAATTGGCTTCTATCATGGCCTCCAGACAACTTCAGAATCTCCTGCATCTGTTCTGGACAGTCTCCTTGTTTAAGTTTGTGAATGTTGCCATAATCCTTGCCTTCATTTCATCTTTGGTATTACAAGGAGTTTTGTTGGTTACTTGCTCAGCTGTACCACACATAATAATCAAGGGGCTTGCAGTCTGGGAAGTTAGGTGGCTAGATGTAAAGGGTAATGTGGTCTGACAGCCATGACTGGGGTCTCCTGCTTGTGTGGCATGGTGCAGAGTCCTGTTACCAGACACGGTGTCTTCCAGCAGCCACCTTCATCACACAGGGCAGCACTACCTCCTCAAGTCACTTGATATAGGCCTCTGTGTTGAGCCTGAAGCTCTGTGGGAAGATGAATGGGGGTATAATGTCATCATTATTAGTGATCACACAAAATCACCATTAAACTCATCCAACTCTTTTCAAATACTCTACAATGTCCTCAGATTGATACCCAAACACTCTGAAATGTTCATATTGGAGCTTCCAGTGCAAATGCCATTTCCAAGTTTCTGGCAGAGTGAATTGCATCATGGTGCTCTTTTTCTCAGATGGTGTCTAACTGAGCCTACTATATTGTGCAGTCGACAAAATCAAAAACAAACATGTATGCATAAAATTAAAAATATGAAATGGCGAAAATTTACACATCACACTCTGTAAATCTAGATATATCTGTTGAAACAAATGAAATAGAATGTTTCTAAATGTTGTATTTTTTTTTTTAAATATTATTTGGTGGAGTTGTACAATAACAGTGACCAGAAAAAAATTTTTTTTCTAATTTTTTTCTTCATGTTGTTATAAATTAAACATTCCAGATCATATATATATATATATATATATATATATATATATATATATATATATATATGCAAATAATTTTATTAATGTCTTTTTAACGTCAATAGGGTGGGAGAAGTTTGATATGTAAAAGTGAACTTATTGAAATTCTGAACTGCTTAATCAAAAGTAACATAGGAAGAAAAATACTAGATTACAAATTTCAAATTTGTTTTTTTTTTTTTACCTTTTAAAAAATCATGTTGTATGATCATATTTTGTTTTGGCCTTTGTATGCGTTTTAATTTATAAATGACATAGCAAAATGGACCCCACCCCCACCCCATTAACTTTTATAAAATGTAATCTTTCTTTTTATAGTCATGATCTGGTTTGGTTTGTTTTATGGTATATCAACCTCAATGGGTTATTTAATGCTGACAAGATTTTTGTTTCTGGTAATTTTTTTTTTTTCAAAAATATATATTGCAGGTAATATTTTTTTTTTTTTTTAAATGTATTGCTAGTGATAATTTTTTTTTTCAACAGTGTATTGCTGTGATTAAAATCTATTTTTAGACTTTTATGGTGTTTTGACACCATATTCACCCATAGCTGTAACCCTAACAGGTGCTACCACCCCAGATCAGGGTGGACCTGGGAACACCAGCCATTGAGAGGTGCTTCCACACATCTCAAAACTTCTTGATCAGGGGCCTTGATGCCAGATGTAGTTTATTGTCATACCCAAGATGATCATGATCTGGAGTACTTAATCTAATTTATATTAATATGAAACAAAATGTTGAAAAGAATAATTATTGCTGGTTACAGTGCCTATTATATAATTCCACTGAATATTGTATTTTTTTACTAAAATATTCTATTTCTTGATATTGACAGCTTTACTTATAAAGATTACTAGTTTTAAAAGCAAGACAATGATTGATTTGGGAGAGGGAGGGAAAATAATTTTTTCTCTTTTTTTTAAATTATCTGTTAAAACATGTAAGTATATACATAAAACATTTATCAAGCTTAATGTTTTGCAACAATGAGGATCAAACTCACTCGCCTGCAAATAATTTCTGTATGGAAAGCACCCGTCACCTTGTGCATGAAACACATGGTTACTGCTTTGAAAAGAAATTATCTTGGAAGAGTAGATGCATAAATTTATAAACATATAGAAAGAGAGAGAGAGAGAAGAGAATAAGAGAGAGAGAAAAGAGAATAAGAGAGAGAGAAAAGAGAATAAGAGAGAGAGAGAAGAGAATGAGAGAGAAGAGAATGAGAGAGAGAAGAGAATGAGAGACAGAATAAATATAACATTAAGAATTATACAGAATTCTTTAAATCTTTTAAATAATTCTATTAAATAAGCAGTATATGATATTGCCATACCCTCATTGCAGAGATATGGGCCAGTACTTTTCATATAGTCATGCATATTTAATTCAATCAGAAAATACCATTTCCTTTGGCACATGAACTGATTGTAAATCAAAGATATCAATAATTGAGATCAATAACTTAGGACTAAATAATTATATAGTTTTGTACAACTAAAAATACATCAATAAATAAATAACAGAAATGGAGTCATAAGGTTCACAGTTCAAGACAAATTTATTCGCTGAATGGCTTACAACTGCACTTATGGAAGGTTAGGCAAAAAAATATTAAATTAATTAGTATAAATCATAGAAAAAGATTCACTTTGATAAAAATAAGAAGGGATGAAATACAACTTACAAGGGAAGGCTGAAAAGAATCCACTTCCCCAATCTGACCAAACATCAGAACTTTTTTTTTTTTTTGACATGCCTCTTAGCCAAGCTGAAAACCTTTCAGCTCCCCCCCCCTACATTTACATGATTTTAGTCGGACAAATATTCTTATTTTTGTTGCTATTATCGCATTTCAACTGTTGTGCCACCCAGCCTTCTTCAGATGTTTGTCAATCCAGGTAACCTTTTGAGGATTTTGAACTGAACCCTTTATTTAATCTATGGAGATAGATTGTTCTCATTCCAGTGTTCACATCTAGTTTTTTCCTTTTTTTTTTCCTTAAGTACTTCTCAGTTATAGCTCACCCTGTTTTTATTGAGTCTGAATCTTTACTACCCAGCCCAAAGATTTAACTCTCAATTACTATGCCACCAAATTTACAAATTCTCTAGGCTGTTGCCTCATAGACAAACATTTGAAGAAAACCAGAAGGCACAATGACCAAAACATTGTAATAACAAAGATAAGAACATTAGACTGAATATAAATAAAAGGGAACTAATGATAACTAATAATTTTTATCTAATGATCACTTCTGACCCCCAAAATACATACAAATAAAAAAGAGATTTAAGGTTTTTTTTTAACCTTCATGAATACCACAGATATTTGAGCATCCCAGAATGTGTTTACCCACAATATTTAGCAAGCAAGTCAAATTTTCATTAGTCAATTAGCTTTCAGAATACCTCTGGCAAGTCACTACAAGGAGTTTCTGCTTTTACTCCTAATATTTGTGTGATTTACAAGCAGATGACCAAAGAAAGTAATAATTGCAGTAAAAACATATACAAAGAACACAGTAACATTCTGGTTCATTGTTTTGAATGTGTGGGAAAAAAAAACAGTTGAATGTGTCAAATTGATCATAGATTGTTTTAAAAGACCATAATAAAAATTTTAAAAAAATTATTTCTTCATACTTGAAATCTTGAAACTTACAGATTCATCTGGCCTTTTAATTTGATTTTTCAGAGTAAAAGCTTTTGTTTTATTTTTATTTATCCTATAAAACAAGAAAGAACACCAACGACAATATATATAACAAAAAAATTAAGTAAATGATATTCCTATAAGGTTTTAAATGAGGTGTTTGAAAATCCCATTATATTGATGCTGTAACAATGCCCACTGTATCCCCAGAGGCTTAAAAATCAATTCATTTCATTTTTATATTGTAAACAAAATGTAAATTGATGTAACAAAATTGGACTTTTCCTTTATAAAAATGATCATGAAATAATAAAAGTTATACCTAGCTGCCAATCTAGTACTAAGCTCAAATTCATAAAGTTGAAGCAACATCATGGCAGTGGGTGGGAAGATAACCAAAGCCGAGATGCCAGGCATCTAGGTCTCCTGATTTTACAATGTAATTGTAAGATACACACTAACAGTTTCTACTCTTGCTCTTCTCACTTGTGGAACTCGTCTGATTCCTTGTTTTCCAGTTATCTTTGAGCTTCAAAAATTTTAAATATAATGTCAATTGGTATCTTTTTTCCTTTTAATTAATGTTCTCTCATTGTTCTCTCTCCCTAATAATGGTTTTCTTTTTCTCTTATTCTATCACATTCAGTAACTCCTTGCATTTTAGTGGCTTTATTGCCTTGCGTGGAGGGAAATGATTTTTAAAAAATAACAAGTACTTTGCAATTGCAGAACCTCTAATAATATATATCATTATTTGTGTATGGATATATATTTAAAATGTCCATTTTTAAAGCCATAATAAAATATACAAATTTATTATATTCATTGTTAATTTTGATAGTGGGTAGGGCTTTGTAACAGAGAATCTGGCCAGCCCAATAAAAAGAGTTGTTTGTATGTGGTGCTATAAACAGCAGGAGTTACCTCCCTTCCCACAATGGGCTGTTGAGAGAAGACCTTCTACTTAGAGTAGATTGTGCTGACTATTTGCATGTGAATGATACTGGGCAGGTATTAGCCAATAGTTAGTATGGGTCTGGGAGAGCTATATAACACCAGTGTTTCTCTCAGTTGAGAGGAGCACTCTCAACATGCGAAAACCGGGCAAGAGAAACACAGGCTACATACATAAAAACAGAAATATTCTAACAAAAATCAAAGAAAAATGCAGATCTACAGCTGATTTCAGTTAACATTATTTCAATTCGAATGAAAGTTGTTTGGAAAATAACACCAGCCTTAAGTGAAACAATTATCTATACATGACAAGGAGTGAAGCAACATAACAGCTACTAACATATAGAAAAGAGAAATGGTAAACCAAGTCTCAGTCAAAGCTGCTTGTTTCACACTTTATGTCTTTGGGGAAAATCATGAATCCATTCATTTATCCTCAACTAGAGGAAAATAACCAAGCAAACTGAATACACTAGTCTTGGCTGGCAACTTGTGTAGGGCAGTAACAACTTATTCTAAACTGGGATTGGTGATAAGCTACTTCATCCTGACAACTTTTGGAATCAAAGAGGCTGCTAGTTGAGAACTCTCATACCATAGAATGAAAAAAAAAAAAAAAAAAATCAACTAGGACACTTAAAAAAAATGAGGTCATGCCTGTGCAAAGACCCTCCCATTTAAAAAAAATATTTCTACATAGATTTGCACAGCAACCTAAGTTCTTATCTTATGAAGCCACAGATAAAAGAACAAGAATCAAACGATGTAAATGTGTGTATATATATATTTAGGCAGCATATCTTCATTCAAACAGGTTTCATTGAATAATACAGACATATTATGGCTATTTATTTTTATAATAATCCTTTCTAGTTCTCTAATCAGTTTCTTGAGGTTAAGATGGAATTCATCAAGGGAAGCAGCACAGTTTTTTTCCTACCCAAGCTCTTTGTCTATAAAATAGACGTAATATCTTGATTATTCAATGAAATTATATATATATATATATATATATATCTCCGAAATTGTCTACTAACAGCATTCAGTTCTTAGTAATGTAATGATGGAGATGGTTGAAAGTACTCAACTGAAAACAAAATGGAAACTGGAAATTCAGAGAGTTTAACCACAATTTTGATTTGAGTGTACAACTAATTTAATACATTATATGTTACACACACATAATAAGTGTGTGTGTGTGTGTGTGAAAAGTAAAAGATAAAATCATATTTGTTCATTTACTGTTATAGTTTTGCTTAACTCTTTTGGTAATGAAGAAGTTATAAGATAACAAAACTGCTGCTTAAATACCCACTTCATAGAAGTGATATAGATTTTGTCAGGAATATCCTTGAATCTTACAAGAGTTTTATATCTTCTTTACTTGACAAGCACCAGTCTTCCATGATCAGTTGGTTTATTATTCAATTTTTTTTTTTTTTGTATGCGTTTTGATTATTCTCCTTACATTAGGTATACAACTATAACTTAACTTTATTTTTATTAGATTTAATGTAGTACAAACCTTGAGGGAAATGATTGTTGAATATGATAAAAACAAAAAAAGTCTTTGGCCAACCATGATTTTCACTTTTAAATTGAAAGATGGTGTAAACCAAATATCCTCTTTTCAGGTTTTTTATTTTTTTCCTTTCACTTCCTCCCTTACTAAAATTGGAACCAACTTTCCGTATTTTAAACAAAGTTTGCATCATGCATGATTCAAGGTCCTTTCATAATCTTCTTTAACACTTAAATATATCATAGACAGTAGAGGAATTTCTGGACAACCTACATCAATTGGAGATTTGTTAGATGATATGTCTAGGGTGGCTACAGACGGTGTTGACGTAAGTCAATTCATTATTCAATTTTTTGAATAGAGTAAAGGTACCAGGATCGAGATCAAAACTTATGTCAAGGTATTCCACCATTTTTAAATTTGTTTCAAGTTCTATAAACAGTATTCAATGACCTGTGTTAGACCACAGTCAAAATGCCCCAATTTGTTTAGGTACTTCCATAGAAATCTGATACCTAAGGTTTAAAATTAACTTTTAAAAATGAAAAATTTTTCTTGAAGCTTTTATTTTAGTTTTAATTTCATGCTAATAAATTTAATATTTCCCATAAACAAAATATTTTGCTGTATTTCAAAACTAATTTAAATTTACTGGAAAGAGTTTCATTTTGAAATTGCTAAAATCGCTCATTTTAGAGTCATTTCTAAGCATCGTTCATCACAATGTAATTCTCTTTATTAAAAAACTTTCAGAAATAAAATTTACTATTCTGAAACTTTATTTGCAGAATATTTTTGAGAAATTTTGAGAAAGATAATGATGTGTGTAACAAATGAATGTAAAAACCCAGTCTTCACAACCTGGAAAGGGTTGTAACAAACAATAGAATATGAGATGCCAAAATCTAAAAGGTGCATGGGAATGAAAAGATGCCTTCCAAAAACTAAAAGTAACAAGAAACAGAAAAACTTGGTTAGAAACAAAGAAAAATGCTGAACTGTTATGTAATATCTACCCTCCTATATGGCAGTGAATAGTGGACAATTTCACCACAGATGAAGAGGAGATTTGAAGTAACAGAGATATGGTTCTACAGGAGGATGTTGAGAATATCATGGACAGAACATGTAAGCAATGAAGTTTTAAGGAAAATGAGAATGACAGAGACACCTTTGCTTAGAATCAGAAAGAGTTGAAATTTCTGGTACATAATGAAGAAAGAGGACATGGAGAATGTGACACACTCAGGACATACTGAAAGCAGGAGAAGCAGAAGAAAGCAGCAAGTCACATAGCTCAGGAACTTGTGTAAATGGATGATAAAATATGGACTGGAAGAAATAGCAAGGATAGGAAGTGTGGAGAGCCATGATCGCAAGTGTCCTGAAGGGAAAAAGCCTATAAAAGAACAACAATTATTCACTGAATTTTGGGACATAAAGATTCTGATACCCTTTCTATGATAAAAGACCTCCAAGATTTAAGACTTAAAGCCAAATAGTGCTACACCGTATCTAAGAATAATTTTGAACTGCATACTTAATTTATCAAGCACTATCAAACACAAAGTTGGAAAATGAGAATTTAAGATATGACAGAGAACTCAGTTGCTTGGCAAATCATTTTATTATTTCATTAATCATTCTAGCTCAGGCTGGGTCCTTTGTATATTAAATGTTCCCAAGTGTTCATTTCTTGTACTACTTGCTTGTTTCCTGCCAGGTTTGATATGTCTATTTACCAAAACTGACAGCAAACAAAAACATACAAGTCATTGACACCGTAGAGTGAAACAGTAAGTGTACGGTCAATAGTAAATGTTTTCAGTAAAACTTTTTTATTAAAAAAAAAAAAAAAAAAAAAAAAAAAAAAAAAATGTGTAAAATATGATCAAAATAATAGCAAACATGGAATACATATCTATATGGAGAAAGAAAATACATTATTGAAAATACCTCTCTTGTTTGGTAACAAATTTGTTTACATTGTCAGGTTTTATTGCACAAGTAATGCTTTCACAATAAAATTGGTATGAACAAATCAATGTTGATAAGATTTCCAAGATGTTGAAAAATATAAAATATATCACATGAATTTCAGGCATTCATACACTTAACTTTTCAGTTTCTCAATCCCTCACGCAGATAGTTGACTTACCCACATGTTTCGCCTACAACTGGGACGGTAAGGATTCTCTTCTCGATCTGTGTTTTACCTCTATTCCCGAGTCTTGTAGGGCCATGCAGCTCTGCCCTCTTGGTAGCTCCGATCATGCTGTCGTGTCTGTTAACATCTCCTTCAACCCCACTCCCTGCAAAGAGCCTCCTACCACCAGAAGCTCGTTCTGCTATCAACGAGCTGACTGGGATTCGTTCCGTGATTTCCTCTGCGATGTTGTCTTTAAGATCCTCGTTCAAGAATGTGCTTCAGAGGGTCTCATCCTGGGTTAAAGCTGAAACTGAAGCTTTCATCCCCTCAAGGAAATTTAAGGTCAAATCGCGTTTCTCCCCTTGGTTCTCCGCTGCTTGCTCAGCCGCCATTGCCCATAGGAACCACTTCTTCCACCTATTTCGTGGCGACATGTCCGACTGCAATAGACGTCTCTTTGCCTCCACCCGTAACGAGTGTAAGCATGTACTCAACAAAGCTAAGTCACTATTTGCTGCTCGGATGAAGGAACATATTGCATCTCGCAAATTCGTCTCCAAGGATTATTGGCGTCTCTGCAAGACTGTTCTGAACAATAGCAAACCCTCTATACTGCATTTGTTCAACCAGTTTGAGGTCCTGACCTCCTCTGCCGACAAGGCTGAATGCTTTGCTCTGAAATTTTCTATCAATTCAACGCTTGACTCTTCCGGTGTACCTGATTTCCCTCTCAGAACCGAGGCCCTATTGAGCGGGTTTTCTATCAATTCAACACTTGACTCTTCCAGTGTACCTGATTTCCCTCTCAGAACCGAGGCCCTATTGAGCGGGTTACACATATCCCCGTCATTGGTATTGGGCATTATCTCTAATTTAGACCCCCCCCCCACAAGGCTAGTGGTGGAGATGGGATGCCATTGTCTTGAAGAAATGCGCGCCTGAATTGGCGCCTACCCTCTCTAAATTATACAACTACTGCCTCAAGGAGTCTTGTTTCCTGACTGCTGGAAGTCCTCATCCATTGTTCCTGTCTTTAAGAACTCTGGCGAGCCCTCTGACCCTTCTAATTACTGTACTATCAGTCTCCTGTGCCTCTTTGGAAAAATCTTCAAAGCCCTAATCAATGCCGAAGTGGTTAACCACCTTACATCCCATGATCTGCTCTCAGACAAGCAATATGGTTTCCGCTTTGCCCGATCTGCAGCTGATGTGCTTATGGCCATCACTGAATTTGTCTACCAAGCTCTTCATAATAACGGAGAAGCTCGTGCCGTGGCCTTAGACATCTCCAAAGCATTTGATAGGGTTTGACATGTCGGCCTTCTTCGCAAGCTCCAGGGTTATGGTATTACACCTCCAGCTCCTATCCCACGAACGCAGGTGTTCCTCAAGGCTCCATCCTAGGCCCTACTCTATTCCTTATCTTCATAAATGATCTTCCTGATGCCATAGACACCCAAGTTGGCATCTACGCGGACAACACCACAATTTACTCCTGCCTCAGAAGCAAATCTAGTGTCGCTGACAAAATTAACCTGGCGGTTCGTCTCAATAAGGACCTCCAATCCGTTGTGAACTGGGGCAGGAATTGGCTGGCTAACTTTAATGCCTCAAAAACAAAACTGCTCTCTATTAATCACCACAGTGATCCTTCCCTGCATCCCATTAGAATGTTTGAAGCTCAACTTCTCGAGAGCTCCTCCCTGCGGCTGCTCGGTCTCACGCTGTCTGCTGACCTGAGATGGAAGAAATACATTGAGTCAGTTGCTTCATCCACCACAAAGAAAGTTGGCTCTCTGTGCTGGGCCAGGAAATAAATCTACAAATCAACCATTCGCCCTTGCATGGAGTATTGCTGCCATATATGGTCTGGAGCCCCTTCTGTTTGCCTCAGGTTTCTTGATAAGATCCAGAGACGGATTTGCAACATGGTTGGCCCTGATCTGTCATCTCGTCTGCAGTCGCTCTCTCACAGACACGCCATCGCCTCTCTTTGTCTTTTTTTACAAATACTTTCACGGTAATTGCTCCGATAAGCTGCTTTCGCTGGTTCCCAGACTTCATGAATTCAAGCGTCTTACGAGGCTAGTATCTTGCTCCCACCCTTTCACTGTTGAAACTGTTAAATGTTGTTAAATGTAGCCATCTCTTCTACTCCAATAGCTTCATATCTCGTACCTCTCACCTGTGGAACTCCCTTCCTTATTCCTGTTTCCCTAACAACTATAATCTCCAACTATTCAAATTTAATGTCAATCAACATCTCCAGTTGCCTTGATCTATCCACTATCCTTCTCCTCATCCTTTCCTCTATTGCTCCTATCTGCTCTCGCTCCAAATCTTCTGTAACCCCTTGCGTGCTAGTGGCTACCTGCCTTGCTTGGGGTGAAATGCTTGAAAAAAAAAAAATATATATATATATATATTTTATTATAAATATTTGTAACTTTTTTATCTTGTTAAATTGATGATGTGAGTCATGGATTATCCATAACATTGTAAATATTTTTATATATATATATATATATATATATATATATATATATATATATATATATAAAACAGAGAGAGAGAGAGGCACATGATCGAGTAGTTATCAATCCCAGCATGCAGCACCTTTGGATAGTCCCTGAAAACCACACCATGGGTTGACTAAAGCATGAGTAAAATTGAGTAGAGGGGACACTTGGGGGGTTGTTAATAGCTGTGCTAGCATGAAGTCACAAGTTATCATGACCAAGGGTGTGAGTGTGCTGGCCTTGTTCAGACTGTTGATCACACTAGATAACATGCTCTCTCCCAGAAACTGTAACTAAGGTCTGCTCAGCATAGTTGCAGTATAAACCACAGGCTGGCTCTGTGGGTGTTGAACATACACAAATGTGCCTGAGCATTTTGCAATAGGGATTGGCTAGCTGCCCTAGTAGCTGGGTATCCTTGAATACAAATGGCAATATATATATATAATTAATACAAATCTAAAATTTGTCACTGAACTGATTGATGTTATATTCAGCACTCAACTCCAGAGATTCATAGACAAATCTTTTATTGTAATTGTTCAGACCACTCGTCAGGAGATTTCAGCGACTGACTGCCAATTTTCTCATTTTCGTTGTTTTTATATTAAGTTAAAAAATTATAATTTATGTGGTTTTTATTGATTTTGTTTCTTCTTTGTGTGTGCATTCATGTTTACGCATATTTACATTATTCAAACTGCTATCCTCATCTTCATTACCATTTTCATAACATTTCGGCCATTGTACACTCCGGCCTTCTTCAGGTGATTGGAATTTTGAACCAAACCATTTATTTCATCCACCGGGGTAGATTGTTAATCACCTGAAGAAGGCTGGAGCATACAATGGGTGAAACATTATGAATATAGCAATAAAGATGAGGTTAACAGTTTGAATGATGTAAACAGTGTAAGTAAATTTCCCTTGTCTGTCATCTTCAATGAAATATGTTTAAAAGAAAGGTTGCTTCCAATATATATATATTATATATGGCCTGACAATTGTTTTTAAGCATGAAACAGCCTATCACTGCTGGGTACTGACCTCAATGTTCACTTATATATATATATATATAGATAGATAGATAGATAGATAGATAGAGAGAGAGAGAGAGAGAAAATGAAGGTATCAGTTTAAACTAACTCCAGGAGAACAACATTTAAAATTTTTTATTAATGTTGGTTTGGTTAATTCTTCAAGATTTTTCCCCCTTTTTATTCTTTTCTACGGTTTGTCACATAAACCTTTTCAACTGTTGGCCTAGAAAAATCTTCAGAAGTTGCCACCTCAAATAAAGAGCCCCACTTTTCTAGTCTCAACAATCATTCCACAAACATTAAAATAAAAAAAAATAAATATTTACTTGATTGGAAATTAGTAAACCAATGAAATAATATCATCTTTATTATCTTAGTTCAATTACCAAATTAAACAGCAGTAGACTGGATCAGGTTACTCTCCCCCACTTGTACAAATGGACAGCCATATGATGTAATAGGTAAAGCTGCAGTGTAGTTGTGACAACCATGGCATGCAGATAATATGGCTTGACTGTGGAATGAGTGTAAGGATGAGAAAGGAGAAACAGCTTGTGGGTTTTCTTAAGCAACAGTTGTTAATGTATGTGACTTTTGGGTAGATATTAGTAGAATGTGAAAACTCTGGGTGTCCACAGGTAATTTAAGAACAGGACTACTCAACCCATTAGTTAACATCTACAGTCTACATTGTGCCTGATGACGATCTGTTACTACACTTCACCTAGGCTAGAAAACATTGCCACTAGACTATGGAAAACTTGCACTATACCATCTGGTTAGAGGAATCACATTTCCAGCTCTTTTAGGCAGACAATTGAATTCTCATGTGTATCTGTCAGCAGGATGGTATGTAAGCGAGTGGTGACTCTATAATGGTGTGGGGGAGGAGTTCTGTTGGAGTTCAAAAATACCCCTTGTGAAACGAAACCTCTTTTGACAAGATTGCTTCTTTTTTTTTTTTTTAACTAAATATTTACACAATACAAGACCCAAGAGCCACTCAAAGTAGAGGACTACTAAGTTATTGTTTGAACCTAAGAGAAGTAAGTAAGTGCAGGTTATGAGAATATGTAAGAGAGAAATAGTCAACACTTGAAGATCACAGTGATCAGGTGATGAATTAGAAGCCATTATCAAAATGCAAGATAAATAACACAACTGCCCAACGAACGGAATTAATAAAGTTTCCAATAAAAAGAAAAAAGGGCAAAAATAAAATAGTATCAAGCAAGCAAGCAAATAATATATGCAAAACAAATCAACAGGTAAGAAGGCAAAAGAGTTCACACACTATGAGTTGGTGTTTGCACACAAAAGCAAGGTTGGATAAGAGAACACAGTGGGTCTGTCTCATAGATAAGGCAGATCTGGACTGAGGTTATTTACCTTAGCCTCCCCACAAGGCAGGATGTGTCACAAGTTCCTTTTTTTACATAGGACGATTCCGAGACTGTAGGCTTGGGTAAAAAAAATCCCCATAGACCCTGCATACATAAGGTTAGGCTTGTCTACCTCTCCAGATGTAACTCTACCCTTTAGCAGAACCTTGTCTGGGTTCCGAAGACAGAGAGTTCAACAAGTAAGCCCGAACCGCCTGAAATGGTAGATCTGGACTGAGTCATGTTGAAATGCAAGCCGTCCCATTTTATTGGCTAAGAAAAATATCCCAGCATGCATTTTGTTGACTTTTGTCTAAAAAGAGGGAAAAGTTTTGCAGTTATTCTCCCTTCTTGTGAAATCAACATCAGAGAAGCATCCTCTTGGGAATCTGTTAGACCAAATAGTAGTTTACAGGAAAAGGCTGCCTGAACAGAACTTCTTTCTTACCAATAGAATATGAAGAGAAGGAGGATTATTGGACATTGTGCACATGGTATGGTGTGTCCTACCTGTAAAGGTCTGAACTGGTGCAATTTAGTTTGTAGTTTGTCTGAACATTTGCCATGAAAATAGTGACTGTAAATTCTTTTGAACTCTGTCAAGGTGGGAAAGTGAGGCATGATATATACAGATCTTGTTGCAAACCAATTGTATACTTTTAGTATATTTCTCTTGGTGATAATGGTTTCTTCGAAGCAAGATAGCAATGCCATTATACTTAGGCAATTTGAAACTTGTTTTAGGCTTTAAATTCATATTTAAGTTTTCAATTAGTTCCCATGCTTCCCAGAATTAAATCCCATTGAACATGTATGAAACATGTTGTAGACCTCATTAAACTCACAGCAGACACACCTAATAAAAAACTCAGTTCCAGAAATCAATGGAATATGTCTGTGTGTGTATATATATATATATATATATATATATATATATATATATATATATACCCATACAATGACTATGGGGCTGAGTAAACACTATACCACATTGTGTAGCCATTATTATTCAGTCAAAGATAGCTGTCTAATATTTTGGCAGGTTTGTTTATATATCATTCAGAGTACTTGAGAACTCAAGTCATGTTCTTAAATAGCCTCATCAGATCTAGACTCTCATATGGATGTCATGCATGGCATTCAATTCATTCAGAAATGTGTAAACTATCATCTATATACAACCATTTTCTCAGATCAATGATTAAAATTAGTTTCAAGAGAATGAATCCTTTAAATATTAAGTAAGGTGCTCCTATAAATTGACATAACCGAATCAGAAACAAAGAATTTTACCAAATAACAACATCACTTGAGCACTTCGGAAAGTACTAACAATTAAAATGAGTAGCACATATAACTAAAACTAGAAGGAAAAATAATGATAAAAATCAAGATGTTAACCCTCCACATTACCATAAACAAAAGGTTAGGAAGGAAACTACTATTAATACTAGAAAGAGCTATACAAGTTAGTGGAAATGAGAAGTCTAATTCCTGAAAAAAAATTTCTAATAAAAATATTTTATAAATTTTAACAAACAGTAACACCGTTTGGTCGATGAATGCTGAATGTTTACTGTATGTAAACAGCTCAACTCACTATTACTATTGTACTGTGATGGTTAACAAACCTGTGTCACTAGTAGAGTAAATTTGAGCCTCACCAAGTGTCTCCTAACTGTTTTTACATACACAAATTAGGTGAAGTTAGTTTTTCTATTGACAAAACATGACCAAATGGTTACATGCAGGGCCCTTATTGGACCCAGATTTTAACAGGAGTCTGGGATTTTTGTTCCTTACAGAAGAACTAATGCTTGTCTCTTTTTTGGTTTTAACAGTAACCATTATTGTTTGAAAGTGTTCTGTATAAGACTACAGTTTCTTTGATTAATGACTGAGCAAGAAAAATTTTTGTGTTTTAAAAAAGCAAATTCACTGAACAAATTTCCTCCCAAAATATATTTTATATTTTTCATAGCATATTGTTAGTGGAAATTTACCAGGAACAAATAGAATCTATTTTGTTTTTCTTCTAGACAATGTAAATAAAATGATTAACAATGGTATAAAAAGAAAATGAATTTTTTTTTAATCTAATGTCTTAAAATATCTGAGAAGGCCTCTGGTTTTTGCATTGGAATAGAGATACCATTTGTTCCAAATGATCTACAAATAATTTTAAATTTTGCCCATGCAAATAAAAAAAGAGGTATATGTCTATATTTCTGAGATGAAGTATTATGCATACTATTTACATTATTCAGACTATTGTCCTCATCTTTGTTGCCATATTTATTACAACATTTTGTCTACCCCAGTGAGCGAAATAAAGGGTTCAGTTCGACATTCCAACCACCTGAAGAAGGCCGGAGCATACAATGAAACGTTGTAATAAATATGGTGACAAAGATAAGGACAAAAGTCCGAATAATGTAAATAGTGTAAAAAGAGGTTTATGACAAATTTTCTAGCCAGAGTAATTAGTAGTATGGTTCTACTTTCGCAATGATCATAAGACAGCTCATAGCTCAAGAACAATAAAATTACAAAGTTTGCTTTTTTAACTAATGTTCACTCTATACAAGGCCTAAAAGCCACTCAAGGTAGAGGGTTACTAAAGGAGGAGGTTGTGTTAAGAGGTAAGAGGCACAGTTTATGAGGATATGCAGGAAAGATAACAGTTAACTCTAGACATGAACAGGTTAAGCTTGTAATGGTCAAGAAAACAACTTCTTTGGCATCAGTTCAACAAAGCAGTTCATGGGAAGAAACTTTTTGAGTGGAACTTTTTATTAGTAGAATACAAAAGGAAAGAGGGTCGTTCACCTTAGTGTATAGGGTGCAATGGGTCTTAGATGGGAGGGATAGAGTTTGGGGAAATAAGGAATGTAGCTTATCTGAACAGTTTCTATGCAAATAGCATGAGTAGCAAGCAGTTTGCAATGTTTGATTTGTGCAAAAGGGGTTGTAGAATGGAAAATAATTTATCACCCACAAGGCTGCATAGATGCTTTTGGACTATCAAGACTGGAGAGTGAAGACTTTAGAAAAAGTCCTGATCTCAATATAATTGAACCATTGTGGTGGGAACTGGAGAAGCATGTGCTCAATGAAAAACACACAATCTCCATGAAATTTGGGATTACTGCCAAGCAGACTGGGAAAGTGCTCCCAATGAGAAAATCTGAACCATTCAATGCCACATTGAATTGAAGTAATTATTTGAGCCAAAGGCAGCAATGCTAATTACTAACTTATTTTTATGTTTTATTCTTGAAATTTATAAAATGCAATGGTAGAGATCATCAGTGATGTTACCCTGGCTTCATTACGGATTTTGGGTATTGCAACATCATATCCATTCTACCAGGTACCCTGACCTGTTGACAGTCTGCTTCTCCACATAATTTGCTCCACAATGTAATTTAATGACAATTATTATATGAAGCAGTAGATCTTACTTTTATAATGGCATCAAGATTTGCATTAGCCAATCAGATTTTGTTTGTCTGCTGATGTGATTTGCGTGCGTGTTACAGGTTTGCTTTTCCTGTACATGCGCCAATGTTATGGCAAGTCTTTTACATTTAATGAAAGAAGAAAGTCCACGTGGCGTTAATTGCTGTATTATGTTATGTTCTCCTTAACCTACGTCCATGCATTCACTTAATGTAAAATAAAAAAAACCCAGAAAGCTGACAATAACTTGAACAAGTTCATCAATGCTATATCGCAGACCTTTTTTGTTACAGAAAGTTAAAACCAACAGAGAGATGTACAGTTGTGGGGAGATAATATTAAACTTGATTGACATTAAATCCATTGCCTTC
>OZ038475.1:148160296-148197796 GCA_964036315.1 Acanthosepion esculentum
TCCAGGACTTTAAAGAGTTTTTGCTGTTTTTCCAAGACTTTTCAAGCCCTGGTAAAGGCCCTGTCAGTTTTCCAGGACTTTTGAGTTTCCAGAATCTGTACGAACCCTGAAAACAGCAATGTTAATTTTGAAGTAACTTTGAATTCATCAATTCACGATGATGATCTCACTTTATTTGCGCTGTAAGTCCAATTCCATCCAAATGAGAGATTTTGGCTGAAATTCCAATTCAGACCGAAAATTGAGTTCAAGTCAAAACCTCTGTGGAACTACAAAACCTCACATCATGAAACCTCTCATTTTAACCGATTCCTTAGCATTTTCAAGAAATATATTTGATTTCCTAATTCAAAGTTTTGGAGATATTTTAAACTGAATTAAAAACAAATTTCCAAATCCAAAGTTTTAAGATCAATATAAATTAAAAACTTAAAATCACTAATTTTTTTCAGTTATTTTAAAATTTGAATTTTTAACTGTTCCCTTCTTATCCAGACATAAATCCCAATGCTAGATGTTCAACCAGCAGATGAAGGGCAGATTTTCAATCCAGGGGTTATCTTGATTCCAAAAAGGTATGTCTATGTAGAGCAAGTCTTACCAGAGGTAGAGGGGTTTCAGACACATGGACGGACAGGTAGAATTTGCCGTTTATCTATTTAAAAAAATATATTAAATTTAATCTATTAAGTTAATACTATAATAAAAGCTTAAGGAAATATTTTTCATTTAAAAACGCATTTTAAACCATAGGTATTTTCTTATTTCTATCAAAGTACCTACTTATTTTCTACATTCACTGTACTGGCTTTGTTATTTTGTTTAAAAAAAGTTACCCAGCAAAGAACAAAATTTTTTGTTTAAATTTCTGGCATGAGGAGTTTATTATTTTCAGTTCTCATCCTTGTTTTTATTATCTCAACCTTTTCGCCATTGTTTTCCGAACTTCTTCAGGGGCCTGTATACTTGGAGCTACAGGGCATCGGAAGAAGGCCAAAAGGGCACAACGGCCAAAATACTGTGACAATTGAACAAAGATGAAGACAATTTATCAAAGCTTATCACCATATCACACACATTTGGTTGTGATGCATGTATTTGATATACCCTCGTTAGTCTGGGTGTACCCCAGCAACACTTTGGTGTGCTTGCACTCCCCATCACTAATAATGATAACAAAACGTATAAACATAGTACTGTATTTCTTGTGTGCATTTATAAATTTGATTTCAACTTTTACTTTGGGCAAAACTTATTTTTCCTATACAATGAACTTTATAGAAAATTTTTCACTATTTGCTTTTTTTAAAAAAATTTCTACATTACTGCCAAATGCTTGATTGTCTTGATATTTTCTCTTATGCGACACTCTTCGTGTTAGTTAAGCTAAGCACATTGCCTGTTGAGTGTTTAGGATCTTGCATCAATTAAAGTGTAAACA
Source organism: Acanthosepion esculentum (assembly GCA_964036315.1). Taxonomy (NCBI): domain Eukaryota; kingdom Metazoa; phylum Mollusca; class Cephalopoda; order Sepiida; family Sepiidae; genus Acanthosepion; species Acanthosepion esculentum. Next base: position 148,161,738 of record OZ038475.1, read on the forward strand.
AATTTTGAAAAGTTATGCGCATAAATATTTTTAGTAGAAAAAAAAAAAAATTTTAAACCAAATTTTCAACTGTTCTAAAAAAGTAATTTTTACAGAAGAAAAAAAAAAACCCTTTGATCTTTCCTCTAAATTAAGATTTTGACAGTAAAAATGTTTAAGTTTTTGAGCCTTTGGGAGGGGGGGGTATGGTTTTGTCATATGTGCTCATTTGTTACTTACGTACCTGGAGTGGAGTAACAACTGGTTCGGCACTAGTATTGTTTCTTTAAATTTAAAATGGGCAAATGCAATTCAATCAAACTAAAAAAATAAAATAAAATCCCAAAAAAACTGCCTCATTATTTTATTGATATGAGAATTTAAAAATGCTAACTGCAGTAAATCATTACTGAAAGAAATGCAGCAAACAAAATCTTTTTTGCTACATTGTAACTTTTGAGATGAAATCCATAAATTATGGATGTTTAACCTGTGAATTTAAACGATTATTGTAGGTTTCCTCATCTTTAAAGTTACTGTGTGTTGTAAACATATGGGATTTAGTCAGGTTTCGTTTCTCTAAAAATTGTCCTCATAAATAGAAAGATATGTATTCATATAGCTTTTTCTTTTTAAGAAAGGAATTTCTGGTTTGTAAAATTTGATTTTTAAAATTAGAAATATCACTAGTGATAAGAATACAGTAATTAATACTCAAAAAAGAATCAGTGTTTTTGTTCACGGGAGACAATTGAAATTATAAATATTTTTAACTTTTCAGAAACTTCTTTCTTTAAATGTATTTTTCATAAAGGAAAAATTCTTTTAGAAGCTTTCCAACCGCTTCAATTGAAAGCTAAAGGATTAAATTTTTTAATTACAAAAAAAAAAAAAAAAAAAAAAAAAAAATACTGTGGAGTATTTCAAATAGAAATTTGAATGATTTTTAGTCGATGCTTCCGAAAAAAAAAAAAAAAAAAACAAAACAAAAAGAAACAATCGAAACGGCCATTTTTAACTTTTTTTAGTGAAATGTAAACGAACTTATTTTTTAGTTTTAAAATTCCCGCTAAAATAAGATATACATTTCTGAAAAGTTACTTTCGTAAAATTAATCTGTTCTGAAACAAAAATCACTTATAGCATAAAATCTTCTAGACAAACATTTCTTGACCTCGGAGTCTTGTTATTTTCATGTCTCCATCGATAATTTGATGACTGGAATGTGTTGACAGGTTTAGTACGGTGCATCAAGTGACATAACGATTTTTTTTTCTTATAATAATTTAAAAATACTATAAAAATTTCTGATATTATTGAGTTCCTTCTCTTTCATTATTTAATAGCTAAGATAATGATAACTAATTTATTTATTATTAATATTAAATTATTATATTAATAATTATATCTCACAGAGTTATTAATTGTTTAAATTGATAAATGAGATAATTTTATTATCTCAATTTAATTTTTAATTTAATAACAGAGTGAGATAAGACCTTTGTCAAGGAGCTTTGCCCAAGGAGGAGACAAGCTTTGAAACACATGACCTTTTAACCATAATGTCACTTATGAGATATCATACAAACAAAAAAAATATAAGTTTTACGCACAAGAAAAAAAATCTTTAATTATTCTAAAAAGTTTTGGTAGCATTATTTGTATTAAGCTTTTAATTTTCGCTTAGTAAATATAGTCTTCACTTAACTTAATAACCGACCCCATGTGCTGCATGAAAACTTTTAAAATTAAAGAAAAAAATTAAAAAAATTAAAAGAAAAATGCAAACAATTCTTGTAAAAATTCTTTGTTGATCGAAAAAAAAAAAAAAAAAAAAAATTTTCTTCAGATAATAATGTCCTTATTATTTATAAAAGCAAATAAAAGTATAATTTGATAATTAGATGTTCATTGCAGTTTTTATTTTACGATTTGGAGCAGATTTTTAAAAAAGTTGGCATTAGTTGGGGAAAAAAATTGATTTAACTTCAAGAAGTCCTGCTTATTAAAAAAAGTTTGCGAACTCTTTGAAATTCTATAAAATTTCATGAAGTTAATTTATGGGGGGGGGGGTAACAGATGTAAAAACAAAAATATTTTTACTAAGATTTTCTAAAAATAAAAATTTCAAAAATATATTCATTCATTTTTTAATAAGTCCTGAAAGTTTCATTTAAATTAGACAATTATTTGATTTTTGCAATAATTTCAAAATTAATGGGTTCCCCCCGAAACTGCTACACTAAAAATGGCAATGACCACAAGGTTTTGACCCAAATTTAAAACGTGTTAGAAAGAAAAAAATTTTTTTTAAATATTTAAAAAATACTTTGTTCTTTCCTCTTAATAAATATTTTAATGATGAAACTTTGTTTTTATTAAGTTTCGGACCTGTTATCATTATGGCATAATGATAACAGGTCCGAAACTTAATAAAAACAAATACTGATTTTTTTTTAGCGAATTGTTGGAGGTACCTAATACAATTTTTACCACATTTTTTTTGTAACATATATTAATTTGGAAAATCTTGCAAAAATAAAAATAAATGTCGGATGTTAATGAAATTGAGAAACTATTCATATATGATGGAAATTATTATGAATGTTTTTTTTTTTTTTATTAAAGTCATGGCAGAAATTTTTTTCTTATATTTATTACCCACCCCATAACTAATTTTATGAAAACTCTAGAAATTCGATCGAATCCAGTTTAGTGATTACAATAGTTAAAAGCACAAGGCTTTGAGGCATGCAAATGTTTTTTTGGTGTGTTTTTTTAATTGGACACCCCACCACTGAAAATCAGCTCTGAATTGTAACATACAAAACTCAATAAAAACAAAGATATTTAATTTCAAATGCTTTTATTTGCTTTTAGTTGTTTTTATGAATATGGACAATATTTTCTGAAAGCAAAAAATTTTTTTGATGAAAAATGAATTTTTAATACAATTATTTGTATTATAATAGATTTTTACATTTAAGTTGTTAAAAATAAAATTAGTTAAAGGCCGCATCCACTTCCGTAAATGTCCTTATGAGATAGATCTTTTACCACATTGTCAATTATATCGTTTTTTGACTAATCAGAAGACCTGCAGTAGTTGAGAAATGTAATTTTGTGTTTATAATTGGGCTGTAATTATAATGTACAGAATATCAACCAGAATTCAATTAAGTTGCGTTATTTGAGTTAAGCATTGTTCTCCGCTGTTAAGGCCTTTACTTTTGCGAAACACGTGTGGAGAAGTTAATTTGATTTTTCAATTTCAACTGAGAAGAGTACCTACAAGTATCAGTTTCATCTTATGAAATTTATATGATCTTATTTTTATATTAATCTCAGTTATGACATTTTTTCCATAAATGAAGTATCAAAATTAATAAATGTACATGAAATTATAGTATTTTATGTACACTTCTGTTAAATTTCATAAGAAAGGTACCTATAAATTAGTTAGATACCTTTCTTATGAAATTTAATTTCACTTTTAACAGTCTTATTTTAATTTCTTTATAATATATTTTCCATAAAGCATCGTAAACGTAAAGGTGAAAGCTAAGTACCAAAAAAAATTAGAGCACTGAAAATTTTCCTTAAAAATAACGAGGTAAATAATTTGTTCACTTAAATCTAAATAATTTCACTTTTCTCCTTCAATAGAACAAATTATCCTCACGTAATCCGTCATTCATCACCTGTCAAGTGACGCGAAAGGTTATGATCGGGTTTATTTTCAAACTACATCTTTTCGGTGCAGAAGCTAAGTTAAGCTTAGTTCAGAATATTCTAAATAAACATTATAATTTCTGATTTTCTTAAGTTTTGAAAAAATAATTCATTTTTAAAAGAAATACAGCTGAGATCTCATTTTTTTTTATAAAATGGAAAAAAAATGGTTGCCATGACTGATTAGCTGTCAATTTTGCTGACTCAAAAAAAGAAAAAAAAAAAAAAAAGATTTTTAACGAAAATTTCGGCCGTGATAGGAACAATTAAAAAAATTTAAAAAAAATACCCCCCAAAATACTTTGATCTTTCCTCTTAATAATAACAAACATTTAGACGATGAAATTTTGTTTTCGTCAAGTTTGGCGTCTTTTTCATCATGCTATAGCTCTTCTTTTTAGCCATCTCATGGAGGTAACAGCTGATTTATTAATCATTTCTGATGTCAACAAAAATATCATCAGCTGTTCCAATATTTTTTTTTTTTTTTTTTTTTTTTTTTTTTAAATCACCATGCGAATATTGTCTTTTTTATATTCATTGTCAGTTTTTATTTTTTGTTTGAATGAATGCGAAAATTTGACCAATTAACAAAAGCCCTGGTTTTTAATATTAAAAAATAAAATTAAGGTTAAACTTAAACTGCTCCCACCAGTAGGTGAGAGAAAAATTATCCTTAAGAAAAATCACTGGAGTCGTTCAAGATTTAATTTCACTTTGACACGGGCTTCTGATTAAAAAAAAAAAAAAAAAAAGACCAAAACATTGTTGGCTATGTTTTTTGAGTACATACCCCCAGGCCCCACATTTACGATGGGAGTCAATTTCATATTTTCAGTTTTATTTTGACGGAGGGAGAAGGAAAGAAAAAAAAGTTTCTCGTTTCAATCCAACGTTCAACTCATTTTAAAAATATAATTACCGCGCGCTTACAATATCTAATTGGCCAGATTCTGCCCATTAGTATCACTGGTCAATTAGACTGTTTCCACCAAATATTGCAATTTTCGTAATTTGTAATAAATGCACGATTTTTTTTTTTAACTAGGCTAAAGAAAAGGATGAAGTTAAAAAAAATATTCGATATGCTATCCAACAATTTTTAATATTTTTTGTACTACAAAGAAGAGTGGGTCTGTAATAAAGATGTTTTTCTTCAGACTCAATTTTTAAAAATTAAATATTTTATGAAAATAAATAATCTCTGTAGTGTAGCGAGTGTCATCCATTTCTTCTGAAAATCCCAAATACACGGGCCAGTCTCTTCACTTTTTTTTTTCAATTTTCAACTGTAAGCTAATTAATTACAAACTTTGGTACTTGGAAAATTTATACAAAAGAGAAAAGACTCATTTAAAACAAAAGATAATTACTTTTTAGTTAATGAAATTAATTAAGACAGACAAAAAATGGGTGTGACATTTGATCACCAATGTCAGGATGGAGATTCGCATACCGCGTAATTTTAAAAATGTATTGTAATACGAAATAAAAAATATTTTTGACAATATACTCAGTGGTAAAATCATTTTAAAATTATTTTAATTTTTTAAAAAATGATCTCTAGTTCAAACACGAATTTCGTTTAAAAGGAAAATTTCAGATAGCTTTATCAATGAATTAAAAAAACAACTTAATTTTCAACATATTTACCATGAAATAAATTAAGTTATTTAATTTTAAATTAAATAACTTTAAAACCAAGAAAAAAAATATTTGTTGACTGTTCCTTTCTTGTTTCTTCTGAAAGAAGCAAATTGAAACCAACATAAATCACCCTGATAAAGAAGCGATTTTGAGCCTTATCGCCCAATGATACAAGTCTGGAAGAGAAGCTTACAAAAACTACCATTTTCAGTAGTAATATAATGTGAAATTAGTTTTAACATTACCGAGGGGAAAAAAAAATAAAATACTTTAATAAATTTCTTTCAAGTTCAATATCTGTTGCAGAGATTCTTCGAAAAGCTTTACGAATTGAAACTTTCAATTTTAAAAATAATGTACATCAACGTGAGGCTTTTTAAAGATACTATGCTAAATTTAGAAAAATGTGTACTCACTACACACCAATGTTGTAAAATCCTTCCGGAGAGAACGAAAATAAAACTAAAAATAATCAAGAATCTAACGTTGTTATATTGAGCGATGATGCAATAATACTTTGCCTGGGAATTCGGCCCCTAAACAATAAAACAATTGTGCATGCATAGTATGTTTTTGTGCAACAAAAAATACAATGGTTACAATTGAATGTAATGTACGTGTTAAAATCCCTTTCGGTACAGTTTCACTAAACAAAACCCGTCGTCAGGGTGGGAAGTCGTGGGGAGAGAGTAAGACTTTGCATGCACACTTAGTTCACATTTTTCACGGGAAAAGAAGAGCAAATGATTTTCTCGGGGTGGGGACTCCCTTTCTGGCGAAGGGCCTGTTAAACACAAATCAAAACAATGATTCAAAGGTCAATACAATATACTACAATACTTTATGAAATTCCAGTAATAATAACGAATCAGTGAATTTTTACAAGAACTGATTTGATACTGGGTTTTTTTAAGCTAAGCTTTGTTTAAAAACACCAGTAGGGAAAGATAAAAATCACGAGCAATGTCCTGCTAGAAGACCAAATGTCAATTTTCTAATAAATAAAAAATTTGATTTCTGAAAGTTTATTGATTCAGGAACTTCTTGCTAAATTCTAACTAAATTGAGCGATTGAATGACCAAAATATACGTGCAGCACACCCAGAGAAGTTTAATTTGATAATTACCTAAATTATCACAAGCAAAATCAGAGAGAGTTTCATTTGCTTGGTCTATGAACATCAGTTGTTAAGAAGTATGTACACTGCAAGGACAAAAAAAATAAATAAAAGTGAGGATTTTCTCATTCACTGATACTAACCTGGCACATGTCAGACTCAGAGGGTATCCCCAGACAAGGCTCTGCTGAAGGGCAGTCTAGTCTCGGGAAACTGACTCCGTTTTTACGTGGTCTATACTAGGGAATTTTTGCCCGAGCCTACGGGCTCGGATACCCCACTTTAAAACTCGGCCTTGTGCCACATCTTGCTGCGTAGGGCAGCGAGTAAAATTTTATTAGGGCACCTTGATGTGGTTTAATGGTTAGCAAGCATGTCTCGCTAGAACAATTACGACTGAGTAGTGAGTTCAATCCTCACTGGGTGCAGCATACTTTCGGCCTTGTGCCACATCTGAGCTCATCTTCTTACTCACTGAGGAGTGCTGTCTGGGAGACCTACAGTGATCAGGTTAATTTTTCTTTTTGTAGGTTTTCCCACAAAACGAGAAGCAGCCTGCCTGCGTTTGTCGTTGAGCAATGTTACAGAGATCATTAATAAATAAATTAGTTTTTTTTTACTTCAATTTTGTCGGTAAAGTTCACTGGCAAACGCAAAATGTTTTGGATGAGTTACTTACTCAGTAACGGCAACAAATCACAAAAGGAAAAATAATAAATTCAGAATAATTCAACAAAGGATCATTTTTTAAAAAACAAATCGCAATATGAAACAAAAACAAAACAAACATAAGAGAAGAACCCCCCAGCCATAACAGAACTGAATTTTAATTTACATTTTTTTAAAAGTTTCACTGAAGCTGCCCTATTGGTCAGAACGTAGCTCTTTTTAACCTGAAGTGGATTTAAAACCAAATTCGTTTTTTTTACGTTTTTAGTTACTATTGTTACAGCAAATTCTAACGATAAGAGAAAAAAAACAAACAAACAAAAATCAATGGATGTATTTTACCGTCCACTGCTTTTAAAATCCTATGCACGTATTTATTTTTGTGGGGAGATGTTAATCGAAATGCTGCACAACTAACAAGTCCTAAGAAGTTTCTTAAACTACATATATCCGATCGCATGAAGATACTCTCGTCGTTGTATGAACATTCTTTGGTCTAATTATAATTTGTAGGATTTTAAACTTTTTACTACCTGTAAGTGTAGTGTTTTAACGATTGTATCGTTTCAGCAAGTGTTAAAAACAGAAAAATAACCACTGTCCATTCTTAGAAAAATGGTCATATTCCCATTTACGTGTTCCCTAAGTTTTTTAAATTATCCATTTAGAAAAGGGAAGGTAGAGGTTTAAATAGTTTGTAACAAAGTAAAAGTTTAAATTTACAGATCCATAAGATAAGGTCCTTAATTTAAGTAAGAATAATAAACCTATATTCCTGAGAAAAGTTAGACTTTTAATTTTTTTTTTAGGCAGCTTCAACAAAACTATTCATCATAGTTTAGCATTTAAAGTCACTTCTTGTGGCTACATCATTTCAAATCTGATTTAAAAGTAAATTCATGCCATAGATCAACTGTCCAGTTTAGGAGTTTTAGGCACAAAAGTCGTCAAATAAAAAGACAAGTTGTACTTCGATTGTAGTGTAAATGTCAAGCTTATGTCACGTGATCACTTTAAGAGTTCGATTCTCAATGGGTGCTCCTCACTTTCGGCCTTGTGCCACGTCTAAGCTACGCTTCAGTGCCATGCGTGATACACTACATGACTGACGAGGCAGATTTTTCCCGCAGTAGGTTGCTATTTCTTTCTGCGGTAGACCAGTTGCCATCCAAGCCTATAGAACCCGGTCGCTCCTGCTATTTTTAACCCAAGAGTATTAGTACGTACTAAGTGAATGTAATGGATTTAAAAAATCATAATGCTTCAGCTGAAGACCCAGATAGAGTATCTCTCCTTCGGGAGTGGGCTGGATTTATTGCCCGGTGCCTCAGGCGTCCCCATAAAAGGAAAGTGCTGAGTGGGCTTGGGCAATTTTTGCGTTGAAGAAACCCACCTTTTTTTAGTTTAACTTGTAAAAACTGACCTTGTGTCACATTCGGTTGCGATGTGGGCCCCACTGAAAAATCTTCCATACTTGTGGTCGTGTGCCACATACGCTTCACAGTAAATTAAAAAAAAGGACAAGGAATTTAACAGTTAAATGTTAAAAAATCTCATATTTAAAAAGATGCTATTTAAAAAATGTAAATTAAATATATTTTTACAAAGTTTGAGTAGCTTTGAAAATTTGTGAACCGTATTTGACAGAAAATTTGAAATACAAGTAGTGAGTGAACATCAGTTATGAGTTAAATTTGTTGATTAAATCTTGGACACGATTTTTTTTTCACTAATAAAAAGGGGAAAAAAACAAAAAAAACAACTATTAGAATTGTTTTTTTTTTTCAACACTTACGGGTTTGGCTCAGCGGTTAAGTAACGGACTGACAGCCGAGAGGTGTAAGGATCCATCCTCTGTGTCGGGCTGGTGGTACTCGTTCCGCACAGTCAGCTAAGCCAATGAAAAGTGATTTCAAATCAATCAGAGAAAAGGTAATCTATCTAAGAAAAAGTTGCGATATTCACATATTACGAATTACGTACAACAGGAAGACGGGCTTGTATCAAACTTCTGCGTGGTTTGTTAAGTTATTGCAAATAATGTGGTAACTAACCTTTGCTTAAGTGCAATGAACAATTCGCCTCTATGAAATCACTACACTTTCTTTAAAACCCATGCATGTCATATACTCGACCCTACTCGGATCGTATTGCTCGATTAAGCTTGCCTTGCGTGTTTGATCTTCGTCCCCCTCCTCTATGACATTAAAAAGAAAACTTAATAGTACCTATTGTATTGTAGTTAAGAGAAAAAAACCGGAATAATGCTACGATTTTTTTTGTAGGTAACGTGAGGACCAGCACTCAAGTTTTCTTTTAAACTTTCCGCATACCTACCCCCCTACTTTTTTTTTTTTTTAATACAGGTCAAACTATTTTTGACCTTATTGATATTTTTCTGTAAGCTTTTATTTTTTACGCTAAAATTTTTAAAAAAGGTAAATTTGAATACAACCCTGGATGTGGCTAAAAAAAAAAAAAAAATTTTCTATCCACCGTACACAAATTTAAAAAAGAAAAAAAAAATTGTTCCAAAACCAAACCTCTAAGAAGAAACTTAAAAAAAGGGGGCTGATAGGTGAAATAGTGCGCAAAAAAAAGCATAAAAGTAAAAAGTTAAGCAAAAAAGGTTGAACAATCGTTCATCATAACAGCCTTTTAATTTCTGGCTTTCATTTTCCGACTAATTTCTGACAGTAGAACTCGTGTAGTACTTACATTATTATTAGAGTACCCCTTTTCTGCGATAAAGTTATTTTCACTTTGAGTTGGTAAATCTGCAGTGGTTAAGTAATCTTAAAGATAATTAAGAATTTTTTATATTCTCAAAATCTCAGTTTCTGTTTGTTAGTTAAGTAACCTAACTTGCTTGATGCCATGTGCGAAAGGAAAAATTATTTAAAAACCACATTTTTTTAGTTATCCAGGACTACGAAAATAAAAATATAAAATTAAAAAAAACAAAAAAAAAAAAACATCTTTGCAGTTAGTTGCTTAACAAAGTCCTCAACTGAATGCTAACTCTTTAAATTTTCTTTTAAGTTTCTAACAAACTCAAAATAGTAAATTTATTTTAAAGAGTTACGTTCGTTATTTTTTATGTACTGTATTGAAGAATTCTACTTACATAAAAAAATACCTAACCCAAGGAAAGGAAGCAAAATCCTAAGTTGCTTATTTAAAAAAAAAAAAAAAAAAAAAGTATTTTATTTTTACTTAATGTTTTTTTGAACCCCAAAAGTTGTTTCAGAGTGAGAAAAAAAAAAAAAATTTTTTTTTTTTTTTTTTAAAACGTTTCTGAATAAGACTCCGGAGCAACCAAAATGACCTGTCAGTGTTGAGTTGACTGATCTTATCTTTTGTTAGCTGCAAAAAAGGTTTTGACAATAATGTAATCATTTGTTTTATCGCTTAATTTACCGAAACAAATCATTACATAATTTATAATGGCGATCAAATGAATGAAGAAGATTGTATTTCTAATTAGCGAGTGTAACTGTACTACGCTACACAAAAATCAATACCCCTCCTAAAGTTCTGCTTCAAGCCCCTTCCCTACTAAAATATTAAATTACAAACAAAAACTATAGTTCAAATAATACTTTTGTCGTAATGTTGTATTCCGTTTTTATAAAAAAAAAAAAATCATTTTATACCAGCTATGAACCAAGCAGTAATCAAAATTTGTTACATGTTTTTAAAAAAAATTATGTTGGAAGTTGAGTCTCTTTTTTAAACAATTTTTTATTTTCAAAATGTACTCAGAATTTTAAGCATATATTGGCGATTGAAGAAAATAATTTAGCACTTGGATAAAACGAGGATTTGTAATTTATTTTTAACCCCCCCCCAAGTTCATTAGAACACTGGCGACAAAAGAAACTTTCAAGAAGATTCCTCAGCAGCAAAAATGTTTAAAAGTTTCAAATTAAACTTTTTTTTTTGTAATTTATTTATCAAAAGTTGATAACATTGTGAGTATAATTTCTTTTCTTGCCCATTCTTTGAACCATTAAAGTTTTATTTTAAAGTTTTAAATCTTGATTTGTTAGATGCAAAAAAAACTTAAACATTGTCAAACATTGCATGACGTTTGGTTCGTTTACTTTAAAAAACGTCATGCAATGTTAGACAACAAGCAGTCCTTTCCCACTGAGATTGTTGCAACACAATCTTTATCCAACATTTTTGGCCTTGAGTTAATTTAATTACAGCCGAATTTGACTTCGTCTGGCACAAGTTTAGTCAAAAATAAAAAATGACGTCTAATAGGTGAGCTTGCTACCCCATGGTGAGTTATATAATATAATGTATCAAACATTTAAAAAAAAAAAAAAAAGTTTAATTTTTATCTACATAAAAAAATTAAATCTAAGTTTAATTTTAATTTTTTAAATTAAAAAAATTAGATCTTAAAATTTTAATCCCCCCCCCCAAAAAAAAAGTCAGGGAAATTGTTGAACAATTTCCCTGACTTTTCAATTGGCTCACGCAATAATGAATTTAAAAAAATTGCTTTTTTTTTTTTTTGTATTAAGTAGGGATTTTTATTTGGTTTAACAGTTAAACCAATTAAAAATCCCTACTTATTACAAAAAAAAAAAAAAAGCAATAATAAATTTTTTATTTATTATTGCGTGAGCCAATTGAAAATATTTCGGCTTTTTTCTAAGTAAATCTTACCTCAGATACCGAAAAGCAATTTTGTATTCTTTATGCACACGCGTATTTAACAGGTTGCTTTCTTTTCGTTTTCTCACGCAAAGTAAATATGAAGGTCGTAGTTAGAAGGGCCCACAAGAATATTGGTGAATTATCGCACATCTATGTTGTGGAATGATGGAACAGAAATCATTATTCAATGATGAATATTTAGTTTAAAATTCAGGAATTCCTGAACGACACTAAAAATGCAGAGCAACATTAGTTATTTATTGCTTTAATTGAAACAATTGCGGTACAAAGCCAATGGGGAAGTGTGGTTTAGGCTGGTCATCAACACTTTTTCTATCCTAGACCTAGATTTAGGACCCATACATTCTTTACAATTTGCTCATTCACCACAAAAACTCTTCCGTCGCCTTCCAATACTACAAATTCTCCATGAAATAAAAACAGAGCACATATGCAATGTTATTTATGTTCATGTTCTTTTTAAACTCAAACACGTGGAATTATTTATTTACATAACTTAAAAAAAAACTTTCCTGAGATAGAATTCTTTCCTAATCTAATTTGCATAGATGTTTTCATACGTTTTTCTAATGCTTCTGTAAACGGGGGTAATTAATCCCGCTTTAGTGCAGAGAAAGGAGGAATGTTTTTGTTATCAAAGAAAAGTCCATACACGTATAAATACACAGCGAATTTTTTAACTTTTTTTTTAATTAATGCCAAGTTAACAAGCCAATTTTGTGTGGAATAATAGTAGAAGTGATTTTTTTTTGGCTTATTATTCTACTTTTTTTACTTTTTTTTTTTTTACAAAAATAAAAAAAAAAAATCAACATTTTTTTTCTTTTCAACGTGGCGAAATATTTTCCAAAGGTAAGAAAATAGTATTTATAATCTTGTTTTATAGCAGGATGCGACGTCCGCTGAATTTTTTTAAGACTTAAAAGTTAAAACTTAAACAATTTAAAAAAAAAAAAAAAAAGAAAGAAAACCTACTTCGATAGAATTCATTTTTTTAAATTTCAAAACTTAGTCCTTAATCAGTGCACTTTCTTTCTTTTTTTTCAGCGACCCTAATTATCTAGAGTTCAATAAATAAGTGTACCTTGACGCTTTAAAAATAAAGTCACTAAAACCTGCATTAAAAACTTTAATCTGTTAGGAAAATGTCTTTGCATTTGAGGATAATTTGGTATCGTAAATCACATTCGTTAATTTAATTATTATATATCACTTCCTGACTTGAGACTTTAAGAGTCTGTGCTCTGTTTTTTGTTGTTTTTTTTTAATGTGTATAGAATTAGAGCCGTTTAGTATCAGGATTTTAAATTCAGGGATTTTTTTTTTTTTTTTTGTATATACACACGCTTCTTAGTTCTGACATGTGTGCCTTCTACCCAGGCATGTAGTGCCTTTTCCTTTTTCATGTATTGTACATCGATATATACTGGTACGCGTGCATAAGAGGCTTCTTTTTTTAATGATATGCTCAAGTTAAAGTATATATTGATTTGATAGGCATGTACGTACGTACAAGTATGAAAAATATAAAGGGCTGTAATAGACCTGGGTGGATGTATGCAGGCACACGTATGTAAGTGTGTGTGCCAAAAAAAAAAAGCCATGAAATTAAAATCCACAAACGGCTCTATTGCACAATAATGATTAAGAAGCACAGAGACACTGTCTCACTCTCAAGTCAGGAAATGGTAAGATAAGGCAATTTAATGTGTAATTTTATTTTGATACCAACGTAACATCAGAGATCCCATAGTTTTGGGGTTTCTTTTTTTAAAATCAAACTGATGATATACAAAAAGAATAAACTTTCTCCGGTGAAACGCGTACTTTATTTTAAAAAAAAGGTAAACCTGTTAAATAAGTTCGTCACTTAGCAGTTACCGTAAGCATCCCGACTACAGAGTTTCGTAGGCGGACCTGTCCGTCCTCTCTTCAGTGGGTATCAGCAAAACCAAAATATATTGCTAAAAACAAACCGGCTAACGTCTGCAAAGTTTGTTTTTGCTTTATTGAATAGTGCATAAAGAAATCTTTTCACTTCAGTTTTCAACGACAAAATTAATCATTAAAGAGATTCTTCTAAAATTTCACTCACGATACACATGCTACTAACTCTCTAACATAAATTAAAATTAGCGTACCCAACTCTAACACGCATCTGATGTAAAGAAATTTTAGGACAAAATTTAAACTTTCTTATCGAAGTTTATTTTCGTGATGCCTCCATCACCCCGCGCCCTTTTTGTGCGTTAAATTCAGCATTAAATTGTTTCGAACCCTCCTTTTATTAACAAAATTATTTCGCATCTATGCCTTTATTTGTATTGTATGTAAAATCAAGTTTATCTGAAGGTCTAAGTTTTTGTGCGCTGAAAATTGACTTTAAAACTTTGGCTATGCGTGCACGCAAAAGTGACAAACAAAATGCAGTTTTTTCCCCTTATTCCTCTGCTTCCGCAAGAGGTCAAATCTGACATAAGGTCGATTTAAATGTGCACACTCTCTTTAATGCATACGGTAGTGGGGAAAATGCTCATTATTCCTTAGTGAATGAATCTGAACCTCATATATGCTATCTAGGAGTGTGCCACCCACCCAATATATGTCCATATTATTTTATTTTAAGATTTGCTCGAATACCTACCCGAACGGAATATGACAAAAAAAAAGACGGGTAGGAATCTCATGTGTCTATGGAATTGAAAACTAGAAAACAACACAGCTCAATCGACACGACTCTCTCTGTCTATTAGGTACGAGTATTCCCCCACCCCTCTTAGTGCAGTGGGAAAGTGCAGCTTGGGCGGATGCCCCCTTAGAGCTGAGCAAAATAATAAATTCGCATAAGAAATGTATATTGAAAATTTATTCGAACGAAATGTGGGATAAGGTCTAAGAGTAAGGCAGAGTTTAAAAAGCATGTTCCACTTCTAAAACATGGACAAAAATCACTCGGCTTCCTCAGCATTTTCCTTCTTTGAAGACTGAGGCGCCAGAGATTAAGCTTTTTAGCCTCTATCTTGGGAGGGAAACTATCGGGGGTTGAACTTAATAAGGACCTCATAAGAATTATTTCGCTTATGCTTAAGCTTGCATATTTAGTTTTAAAAACTTAATCTTCTTAAATAACTTTTTTCATTTGCTGTTTTCTTTTGTCATTTTTTTTTTTATAAAGTATTTTTTTTTTACATTTTTAATTCGATATGGTAACTTAGTTCTCTATTTTCCACTTAAAATTAAAAATGTGTCGGGAGGACCGACATGCGTTTCAATTGGTGTCTCAAGCAAAATTTTCTTTCTTTAACGTACCTAGAACTATTGTTGTGGATGTGTAGTACTACGTTTCCAGTCTGACGTAAGAAGACCACAAGTATGAAACACCCAGTGAAAATCGAACTCGCTACCCAGTAGTAATGCTCAACCGGATTAACCTTTCTTTTGTTTTTAGCACCAAGATTCATAGACTTTTATGTTTAACTGCGTAATAATACCCAATCAGTGATTGGGGTTTTTAGTATTCGAGTAAAAGTGTCGAAGCCAGGTTTTTTTTTTTTTTTGTTAATGTGAATATCAACACACACTTTTTTCTTTGGTAAATTATCTGACATTGCATGCCTTCTTGGGAAAGACTTCCCCCCCCCCCCGTTGCTTTTTCAGTTTACCTTCTCGTAGACTAGCAAGCCTGAAAGTTATCCCCCAGTCATGCGTTTAAAAAATTTTCAACACATGACTGGGGATAATAAAATAGATGGATGAATTCATGCGAAAGTGAACGCTCCAAACCTGGTCGGAATTTAAACTTTGCCCATCGATTTCACTTTCTGCGCCGGTAATCGTTGCAACACCCGCAACGAGGATAGTTTTATTTTTTCTGGATAGGGCGGGTGCAGGAATGATAGTTAATTATTTTGCACTGGAGACAATGGTCAATATTCAAACGCAAGTAAAAGTCAGCACTTCAAGTGCTGGTCATTCAAGATTGGCTGGCTCTTAGTCTTCTAGCTTTCTCTTACTTAATCTTGTGATCCCTCGACCGACTTCAAAGAATTAATTAAAATTGCTTGTTTTGTAGGTGAAAAAAAAAATCAATCAAAGTAGAAAAAAATTGATAAAGCTTTAGTTCGGACGCAAGGTAGTTATGAATGAACTTAACTTCATTATCAAAAAACTAATGAAAAATGACTTTTTTTTTTTTTTTCGCAATGTAACTGCGTGCATTAAAATGTTTCGATTCGCGACAAAAAACAAAAGTAAAACTAAGGTCGGTATTCTGAACTCGTAAAGGTATTTCAGTAAAGCAAATGACTAACGAAGGTTAAACTCGTGTTGGCAATGCTATGCACACACACAATTTTTTTTATGAACATTCAAAATTTCAAGTTCTCTTAAAAGTCAAATGTCTCTAAATTGAAGTAAATTAGAGTTTAATTAAAACATTTAGTACAGAAACAAAAATTAGAATTTAGAGTGCAAAGCGTAAAAGAAAAAATGTTACTTCAATTATAAAATCTGTAATTATATTCCATTGTAGATTTAGACTAATTTTAGAGAATTTACGCTTAGCTTGGCACAAAGTTTTCACTAAGGCTTGAACTTGCTAACAAATGGTTCGCGAGACTAGCTTACGAATTATTTCACAAGGTAGCCACCTTTCCCGTGGGTCATTATTTGTAACTAGGGGTGTCGTTTTTGTTTGTTTGTTTTTTTTTACCTCTCCTCTGTCTGTGTTCGACAAAGAATTTAAGAGGTGTATTGAATAGAATATAGCTTGCCATTTTTTTTCATTGCTAGATCTCGTTGCTTCGATTTATTTTCGTAATAATGAAAGAAGGTCTCCAAACTTATGTAAGAAAGGGAGTTATTTTACGTAAAAATGAATTTTCTTGGTTAACTTAATAAGGAAACCGCTAAAAAACAGTACTTTTTTGTCTCTCTAACTAACAATTGGAAATGTGGGGCTTTGGCACAAACATAAGTAAAACAAAAGAAATAGTTTTCTCATAAATTATGAGATAGTTGGTTGAATTTTAGTTGTAATGAATCAATAACACAATTGCTACACAACTTAAAATCAGTTTTCATATTTTCATCCATTAAGATTTCGGACTCCCCCCGAAAAAAAAACAGATTCAGGTGAAAATACCTGTTAATAAAAAAAATCATAACAAAAACTCGTAATTGTGATATCTTAATACCCAAAGCCACCCGATTCCTGTATGTTTTTCGTTTAGATGTCAGAAATGAACATCAAATACAAAAATAAAACAATAATAATAATAGAAAACAGAAAAATAATTAAACTACTAACTTTGATCAGTCAGTGTCCGCAACAGAATATATGTAAATAAATGTCTCGCTTTCTTTCCTCGTTCTCCAGTATGTGTACGTACGCTTATTACCCTGGATCGAATCCACTTGTCCAAGTGGAGAGTTTGTGACTACTGACGCCCTCCTTCTTTTTACAAAGCTAATTGTACCCAGCAAACGAAGACAACTGTAACAACAACAACAACAGCTGCTGCTTATTACCGTTCTTTCTGTTGTTGTTCCTTACTACTACTCTGACAGCTACGTTTTGTTCCCTTTAGGTTGTCCTTGTCAACAATACCATTGGACCCACTGAGTTGTATCGACCTGTTGATCCGTCCTAGCTACGGCCATCAGCAGCCAACCATCATCCGGTCCAGGTACAAATCGGAGATACATGCGCGTCACAAAAGGGATAGCAATGACTGCATTTTATTTATTTTTAAGGTTTTACCGTTTACCAATCTTTCTACCCAGGCTAATTACATTCATACGCGCACACACACAAACAACCTACCCATTTGGATTAAAATCATTCTCTTCGTTTTTAAGTTGTTTTTTTCTTCTTCTTGTAAACGTACATACACTTATTGTGTAAGTAAGTGTGTGCAATATGTGTGCAATTACATTTTCTTATGGTCTATTCATAATGAATGGATATGCTCTTGAGTCTAAGGTAAACCTTATGAAATAATTTTTTTACTCTAATTGGCTAATTAATGTCTTTTTCCACTTATCTTTTAACTACAATATTGTTTCTTCCTCTCCACAAACTGGTCACACCTCTACAATCTGCATTCTCTCTTTTTCTCTCTCTCCAAAATTGAAGTGATATTCTTCACCTTTTCTATTACACTTTCCAGAAAGGCATCTTTATTTTAATTGTACATTTTGATCTGTCCTTTTTTTACTTTCTTTTTCTACCTCTGATTTTAGCAATTACTTTGTTTCTACTTAGCGCCTTTAAAACCTGTTGTTTTTTTGTTTTTTTAAATTATCTTTATTTTTTGTCGAGTTGCTTTATTCGACTCTCCATCGACACGGCAAAAATCTCCCATATTTTTAGAATATAAACTTCAATTTCACAGACTGATAATATTGTTCGGCATTAAAGTTTGGATATTTTTCTTCACAGATTTCTGTTTCATGTCTTCATCAACAGGCTACCAAGGGAAAAGGAGTCTGGAATCTGTTTAGATCCCGTTGTTTCGTTTCTCAGTTCCACCACCAGTCAGCTTTTCTCATTGGGAAATCATAAATTGCAATAAAGATGTCATACTGTACGTCAGTACACATGCAAGCTAAAGAAAGGATTGCTATTTAATGTCAACTAAACAGATGCTTGACCAAAGATAACTTTTTATTTGAACATTTGAGAATTTTTTATTTCCTATATAAACATTTTCTCTTTTAGTTTTCTGCACTAACATGTTTTTCTTTCATAAATTTCCATTCACCATGGAGTAGTGATTATTAGACTAGTTCTTCCCATTTTTTATTGTCGTGGATTTGAACATAGATTTTTGGATAATAAATCAGTATGACATTCCTCTTGTATAGGTTGACTTAAGCAAGAATTTAGGAATAAAATAAAGGAACAAAGCACCATATTTATACCGGATAAAAAAACACTCACTTAAAAAAAAACATTCTCATCTCAAACTCAAGTGAGGATCGCTGAGCCTGAAGCTCTGTTTTTTTTTTTTTTTTTTTTTTTTTTTTTTACTGCGAATATTTTTCAATGTTTAAAGCTACAAATTGCTTCCAAAACTATTTTATATAAGTTAACCCGACATAATCTGTTTAGTTTAATACACTTTACAATTTCAAGGAAACAACAGGTTTCTTTTGTATTTATTTATTTTTCTCTCATAATCAGATAAGTCATGTCTTCCAAATCTTTCTAAAAAAATATTGTTTAAAAGTGGTAATCTCTTCCTCTTAGTGCTTTTTTTGCATTGGTAACGCTTTAAAAATATTTTGAGACACTTTTTTTTTTTTTTGTCAAACTGAATCTATTATTGGAAAGGTATATAATTAAAGAAAGAACGAGAAATTACATTAAAGTCGCATCAGACACCAGTTTGGAAAGCTTTGGTCTAGGACATAATCATTTTCTATTTACTGAGAAAATGAGGGAGTTATCTCCCTTATCTTGACTTCGGATTTGTTAAGAACCATTGAAAAATTGATTTTCACAAATACAAGATCTACTACAAATTCCATTATATCTTCTACCTTTGACTAGAAAACTAAATAAATTGACACAAACTAAAATCCATTCAAGTTTTTAGTACTTAACTGTCTACTTAAGAACTTATACTTGATGAGAAAAAGGATTTCTTTCATTTATAGACGGTTGCATCTTGGGTAAAATTTTCTTTTGTCTTTATTCAGTTATGACACTCACTTTTATAATGCCTTTAAAAAATAGAGGGGGGTAACATTATGTTGGATATATTCTAAGATTCACATAATTTTACATATAAGCCTCATGTATTGTTATTAAATGATATAAGTATAGTGATTAATAGAGCTGTGGGTAGTAAGGTAATTTGTGACTCTCTTAAGCATTTTTCTTGCAAATGATCCAGCCATTTAATATTGTCAAAAAATAACTTTGTAGGGCAATGGTGCCTTACCCATCTTCAAATGCCTTCCAATTTTCAAAATAATATACAATCTCCTATTACCCTCAGCTGTTTCATTTTCTTAATCTTCTATTTTGATGATAGTTTTAACTTTGAGTGAAGCCAGAAGTGACAAGGAGCCAAATTTTGACTGTTGGGGTTGGGTGGGAGGAGTTAATCATCCAAGGCAGTAAGTTTTCCTAAAATATTCAGTACAAGATATAAAGAATCTATTCATGTGATCATTGTGAATGCAACAGTCACAATTTCACTCAGTGTTATCTCTCTGCTGACTGAGTAACCCCACAAGAGAGTATCTGTTTATGCATGCACAGCATGATCCCCCTTGGTTATGTGTCAAGTTACATTAAGGTTAAACAATCACTTCATACTTTTGAGACAGCTAATATATCATTAGTTAAAATATGGAATACGTGACTGACTATATTTTGTAATATTTTTATTGTTCTTGCCTGAGCAAGGGTTAACAATCAAAGATATGACAGACTGATGAAGACCAGAGTGTAAAGCAGCAAAAATATTGTTAAAAATAAAACTGAAAATATTAGTTTGAACTTGTTGGAGTTAGCTCCACCTTAATTCCCTAATTATTCATCTCCCTACACTATAAATACTGGGCAACTTCTGCCTCATTCTCTTTTTCATTTCTTCATTTCAACGAACACCTCTACAGTGTGAGCTCTCGCAAAAAGATAGCGTTTCCCCACTTGCGGGAAGATGCCATGAACATTATACACACACACATACACATACATACGGACATTCACCAAAGAACAGACACAAATGTTCACACACACACATAAATATTAATGTCTATGTCCATTGTTAAATTGTGTTGTTTAATAATACATATATTTGTTGACATATATATATATCGGTCTTGTTTGTTTTCTTTCATCTTCAGTTGGACTAAATTTGAGTCCGCCATTTTCTTGTAGTTGGACCTTCTTCTAGCAGGAAATAAACGCATGTGTCCCTAATTCAACCACACACAAACCACACGGTCCCTGTACAAACTAACCAAAATACAATGAATATTTTTTATCTTCTACAGATGACCATCATAATCTTATTTGTTTCAGGTAAAAATAAATGTTTTAATCATTTAGCTCACTGATCACCCTCAAGAAACATAGCCTGGTTTGTTCAGTGTAGTATTTGAAGAACATGCACATTAGATATAAATTCATATGGATATATATTTGCATATGAAAAGGAACCACCCTGTGTAAATGATAAATGTTGTTTATCAAATTTATTTGAAAACCTTGAAGTAAATATTGCTTTGAAATGCAGGGTTGTCAAACCACACGCACACACCCTGGTTGGTATTAGATTATTAAAATGAATGCCATATTAATGGAATTGCTGCAAGAAACCACTGTAGTGACAAAGATCTGATTTGTTTTTAGTTGATTTAAAAAATACAGAAGGAAATATTCTCAATTGTTTCAGGCATTCCAGGAAAAAATAAAAAAGCCGCTTATCTCTTTCCTTGTAAATAAATTAAATTTGATTACTTTGATGAATTACCTTAGCAACAAACAACTATGCCTTGTTACATCATATGACAAGAAATAGACACAGATATACACTTAAGAATAAAGTGTATCAGTGTCAGGATAATTTTATTAAGTACTGTCATTGGCATTTGGAAAGGTTGCTTGAACTTGGTCTAAAATCAATTTTTCTTTGAAATGTGAAGAATGTCCATTACTAGCGACTCTCAGACTTGACCATCAAGTACTTTAACCGAGATATTTAATATTGTGATAATTTTAAGTGTAATATAAAGTTTGCATGCAAACACTGTTAATGGCAAACACAAAGAAAACTGCAGAAACTCTTAAACACCATAGTAAAGGAAAGCAGGAAGAAAGGACTAAGCATCAATTGTAAGACATATCATGATCATTAATAATTAGCAGCTCAAGATACAAATTGGAGACATCAAAATGAAGCCAGTAGAAAAAGTTAATTATCTATCAAGTGACACTGAAAGCGCCTTGGAATAATGAAAGATGCCTTTTTTGAAAGCTGAACAAAGTAAGAAACAGGAATTTTTTATTAGAAACAAAGAAAACAATTTTGAACTATTATGCAATCTGAATCCTCATACATGGAAATGCATGCTGGGCAATCATCTCAGATGAAGAGACTTGAGGCAACAGAATTCTCCCAAGAATACCATGGAATGAACATGCAATGAGGAAATTCTGAAGAAAATGAAAACAAAAGACAATTATATTTTGTAAGTGCCTTTTCTTTCCATTTTCATGGGGTTTTTTTAAAAACTTCCTCATTGCTCTCATGTTAAGAGACAATAGAAATTTCTAGGGAATATGAGGAAAGAGGACTGGGAGAATTTGACATGCTGAAAGATAGGTTAGTCACTGTTATCCTCTATCTAATGAGCTTGTGTAAAATGGATAGCAGAATGGAATGAAAAGGATTGTGAAAAGACAAACCTTAAGAACTAGAAAGGATAATAAGTTGTGGAGAGCCATGATTGCCAATGTCTTGTAGGGATACAAAAGAATACAAGCCAGTTCCCATTACCACAGGCATGCTAGTATTGGTATCCTCCAACCCTCTTCTTTAGTGTAATGGGTTGGAATCATTGAGACCAGACTTCCTTCATATTATAGAGAGAACAGATTCTATACTTTGATCCCAGTCTGAACACTGGAGAAAAGATGGAATTTAACCACCTCCCCAATATAGTTGATAGATGTAATACTAGATCAGTTTAATGTGGATGTGTCCATACATATAGGCCAAGGATACAAATTGCTCAGTCCCTGTTACCCGCTATCATGCTGGTGTTGGTATCCACCAGCCATCCCTCCCTCTTCAGTGCAATAGGAAGGATATTGCTCCAGTCTAGAAATCCCACACTGCCAAACCAGTCTTCTCTCATAACCTTAAAGAGGAAGAGATAACAGATACTACACTTTAATTCCATCCTGAAGGTTGGATTGTGTGTTATTC
Source organism: Acanthosepion esculentum (assembly GCA_964036315.1). Lineage (NCBI taxonomy): Eukaryota > Metazoa > Mollusca > Cephalopoda > Sepiida > Sepiidae > Acanthosepion > Acanthosepion esculentum. Next base: position 148,184,527 of record OZ038475.1, read on the forward strand.
ACTAAGCTTCATCTGTCATAAAGTTAAAAGAATGGAGTACTTAGTGATGAATAAACTTGTTACACAAGCAAATCAGTCTGAGACAAGCTTACTAACAATTGCACTATGATAAATGCCATTTGCAGTGACAAGCAAAGAGGCTAGCCATGATTAATCATAATATTTTTAGAACTCTATAACCAAATGTCCATCTTTTTTCTTTTTTAAGATTCTGAAGAGCTTATTTTGGTAGTTTTTTTTTTTGTTTTATGAGCCAGGACAGATATAGCCATGTTCTATTTCTGATGTTGGTTCATTGCCACACATCATCTTTCATTCATCAAAGAAAGAAAACTGGTTTCTAATGAGGATAAAGGCTCTCTTTAAACATCAACTAAATACTTATAAAATCTGACCAGTATGAATGTCAATAACTTAAGGTGTCTTAACAAAATGTATCTTTGGAATAAATTCAACAATGATACTAATAGTATTCAGTAACATGGCTTCACAAAAGTAAGCTAATGGTATATTCAAAGGATTGTAGAGAGAATTGAATAAAGGAAATACATATAAATAAGTACTTGATTTAAGTACATTGTGGTTTTGACCATGGAATGCATATATAAAGTGACCAGTGAGCATCGAATAGGCAAGATTCACTGTCGGATGCTTTACTGTCTTTCTGTGCAATCAGAAGTGATCAGATGAGATACCTTCCTGGGTAAGACAATAAACTACATCCAACATCAAGGCCTTTGATCAGGAGGTTTTGAAGAGCATGGAATCACCTCTTAATTGCTGGTGTTTCTACGATTTTATTTTGAGAAATATTGCCATTGGTCAATATCATATATACAGAAAACAAATGAAAAAAATGCTTTTTTCCCCCCCAAAAGTGAGGCATTTCTGTACAGCAAAAATGGTGTCTAATCAAGAAAAACTAAGGTCATTTTCAGATTCAGTGCCCTCAAATTGGCTAAAAAAGATGTTTGGTATCTCTACACCATTTCAAAAATCTTTTTGTTGACCAGTGTTATCAATTATTATTTATTATATGTGTATATATATATATATATATATATATATATATATATATATATATATATATATATATATATATATATATACACACACACACATATAGTGCTGGCCACTCATATTCGAAGATCCCAGTCCCTATTGCAGATGCTCGCTCTGGCACATTTGTGTTTGTTCAACACCCACAGTGCCAACCAGTGCTTTATACTGCAACTGTATTGTAGCTACAGTTTCTGGGAGAGAGCATGTTATCTAGCTTGATCAACAATCTTAACAATGCCAGCACACTCAAACCCTCAGTCATGATGACTTGTGACTTTGTGCTAGCACAGCCCCCAAGTGTTCTGTCTACCCAATTTTACTCATGAGGCATGGGTCAACTCATAGTATGGTTTTCATGCACTTTCCAAAGGTGCCGCACACTGGGATCATTACCCCTCCAGACCAATAACATCAGGAAGGAGGCTTCCTGACAAATCAACCCTGGTGAGATTCAAACTCAGGTTTCATGGTCAGAAAAGTGAACGTTCTAACCACTTGGCCCTGCAACCATATACATACATTTTATATATATATATATATATATATATATGAAAAGACGTTTTCAGTTTGTTCTTGCTATCCACTTACCTTCCCACAACTTTGCCATATTTCTTAACTTAATTTCCTGCAATAACAAGTGAAATATTTTTGGTGGCAGGGATAATGTTGATTAAACTTTTTTGTAATATTTTATTTAAGACTTGTTTAAGCACTCTATCTGGACAAAATGCATTGAGAATAAGAGAAAAATGGATTGTCAGTGGTCAGCAATTATTGAAAGCATTACTAATAGATTATGGCTATAATATGTATAACATAAATGTGTTGCTCCTGGCTTTAGGATAGAAATGCATTAAAATGAGAAAAAAAGGTTTGTCTATGGTCAGAAATTATTGAAAGCACTACTGCCAGAATACTGGAAGATAAAACTTATAATCTTTAATTTTTTTAAATGTGAATAAGCCCCTGATACCTGAACAAGAATTTAAAGATTTATTCTACCAAATTTTGTTCAAATAACTGATCCCCACTCCCAACTTGTATACTTGCTGTTGACTATAGAGGGAAAATTCCTCCCCTTTCCCTTTCCCAAGATTTTAGAATCACCTGGGTACTTGAGTAGTGATATAGTTACTTCTTTTACTTGCAGATACTAAAATAGACTAATCCAACTGATATATCAATGAACTTTTTTTTTTTCCTTTCAATCTTTTATTGATGTAATTTTTTTTTTCTTGGTCAGGGCAAAGTTTTTTCTCTTTCCTCATAATCCTAACAAACCTGGATCATTGTGCTGGAAATGTCAGGTACTCACAGAAGTTCAATTGTCATAACAGTCTGAATTACTGATGACTTTTCTCAAATGTATAGACAAAACGAATGCGCATTGTGATGTCATGGATATTGGTTCTGAGGGAGAAATCGGAGAGCAAAGTTCAAAATCCAGTCAGGTTCGTTACATTCACTTATGCGCAAATATCCTTGCGAAAGTTATGAATACATATTTTCTCCCCTCAGCTATGGGTTGAATATCAGGACAGACTATAGATTTGGTTGGCAACCAGTCTACCACAGAAAGAAACTGCAACCAACTGCAGGAAAATCTTCAGCCTAGTCAGTCCTGAATCAAAAGAGACATGATCACCAAAGCATCTATCACATATGGCACTTAACTGACTGACTGATAGACAAAGTGGGTTTATGAAATTTAAATTCTCGCATAAACAATTTTGAATTTTATTATTTTGTTTAATTGAAGTTGTTTTTGTTTTTTCTCAACATTAACCCTTTGAGCCCTGAACACCACTTTACCAGTGGTAGAAAAAAAATGACCACTTTACCAGTGGTAGAGAAAAATGACCAGTTGAACAGTGGTAGAGAAAAATTCTTATAGAAATTCATAAAAAGCAGTAAATCAACTATTTTTTGTTTTAAAAACTAATGTGTAATTTGAATTTAAATGTATTTGTATTTGCTAAAAGATTTATCTAAATAAGGGGTGAAGAAAATTTATCGGAGTCACTTTCCAAAAATCTGAAACATCAGTTTTTTTTTTTTTTTTTATCAAGCCGAGAACCGTTCAGTGTCCCTCATACAAACCTTAACCCTTTGGGCTCTGCATTCATGAACAATTTTAACCCTTCTGCCTGAGCCCCTGAGTCAGAATTTTCAAATAATTGGTATGTAATGTTTCATGGTAGATATAAAAATAGTTACAAGTTTTTACCCACTGTTCAACCAGTAGCTGGGCATTAAGTAATTTTTCTCTCAAGCTATTCAACTGGTGGCTGGGCGTTGTCATTTTTTCTCTACCACCAGTAAAGTGGTGGTCAGGGCTCAAAGGGTTAATATGTGACCATGTGTTTTCAATAGGGTTAAAATCTAACAAATGACCAGTTGGCATGTTGGTCATAATATCATGGATAAAGACTGACCATGCTTTTGTTGTTTTTTGCCATGTTTGCTACATCTTATTGAAAAATGGCCTTTTCACTTTTATTTTCACTGTACAACTTGTCCAGATGCAACCTTTTTGGTAATATATTTTGGGGATTCCTTTTCTTAGGTATTAAGAGCTAAGATTGCCAATTATCTTTTTAAATGCAATGTCGATCGCTATCTACTGTCCTCCTGATTACTCTTTTGTTCTCGCTCCTTAACAATGTTTCTAACTCTTTCATATCCAGTAACCCCTTGTGGCTCAGTGGCTTTACTGCCTTTCATGGGGTGAATTTGATTAAATAATAAATAAAAAAAAGATCTCCTGCACATGTTCTTCTCTCCTTCCTTGTCTGTATCTTCTCATTCTATCCCTTATTCTTTTCAATATTAATTTTCCATCTTTGTTTGTATTGTAAACAGAATTCCCATATCTTGTTATTATAAATTGTTAAATTTTTTTTTCTATTATTTGTATTTTCAAAATCATTTTAGCACAAGAAGTTCTATTTATTTTTCTTTATAGAAGGAAGATTAAATATCAATTAGTTCATTTGTTTGGGTTTTAAATATTTTAGGCTTTTTTGTCTTATTAAGGGCCTCAGATTCAAAACCTTAAACTGTCTTTGTCTGGGATCATTTAGTCAAGGGATTATATTTGACAGAAATAATTATGGAAAGCATTAGCACTAATAAAGGGCAAAAGATTATATGAATTATGACAGGCAAACAAAAACAAAGTAAATGATGGCTATCTCTGAATATTCTTTACGAACAAGAGGAGGTTTTTCATCGTCTTTTTTTTTTTGTACAATGTAAAAAGAATAAAGAATAACAAAAGTTAGGAGCAGAGTATGAAACTTTAATCTCCCCCCCCCCCAACCTGGCAACGTGCAAAGACGAAAAAAAAAAATGATCATACATCAATGACCAAAGAGAGTGTGACAATATTATGAAAACTGTCACCAGAAATTATAAGAAACCGGAAATTGAGTAGCTGGGGGTGGGGTCATATTTGTTGTGGAGTGTGCCTAAGGTGTGAAATAACCAACTATTCTATAGGGCTTTAAATGTACTAAAGTAGTATCAGGTAAGGAAAAAAATCTGAATGGAAATTGTTATTTCTGTATTACAAGTAAATTGTCAATTTGAAAACAAAGGAATTGTTTTATGTTTTTTTTTTGGGTGGGGGGTTATATACTTGTTTATTTTTGTGTTACTTTTTCTGTTATTGCTTTCTTTTCTCTCTCCTCCCTTTTTCTCACACTCATATTTTCTTTCTTTCATTTTCTTATCCTCTCTCACCTCTTTCTTACTACCTCTCTGTTTCTTTAATCCTTTCTTCTTTATTTCCTCCACTTTTATTTTGCTTTCAGATATTATTCTCTCATCTCTGTTGCTCTGTCACACTCCCTATTATCCATTACTGTTTCCACCCTATCATTCCATCTCTCTTTGTGTCTGTCTGTCTTTACTATTTCCCACCTCTACCTTTTGACATTCTCTTTGGTATACACTTGCTAACCAACAACCTTGCTAGTTGGTTTTGTATACACTAAACCTGATCCAAAACTAAGTAGAAGGGTTGTGCTATTAGTGTCTTTTTATCAGCCTCAATTAATCTGTTATTAATATGACTAACAGCTCATTCAATGTTTGTAGTGTTCTACCTGACTCCAATCCATGGGCATACCATCTTATAGTTAGTATCTGTTAGTATTTTGATGATAATTAAAATGTGTTACACAAGACGATCAATAATTGATGAAAACTTTTTCCAACAGATTAAAAATAGAAAAGCTCATTTCCTGTTTTTTTTTTGTTTTGTTTTCAGAATTTAAATACAAGAACCCTTGCTTTAAAATAATTGAAGAATATGAAACAACCTGTGCATGAATTCCAATTTTGAACACCACACCAATTCAGAAGCTCATCCAATAAATAGCATTACTGTAGTAACTCAGTGTCATCCTATAAACACAATGCATTTGTTGTTACCTCCCTTTGGTGTAGCGGTGTTATTTGGGGTTATCTTTGGTTTTCATAAATGTATAGGTTGCAGACATCTATATTCAGAGTTTCTCTTTTTAAAAAGGCTCGCCATCATTCTTGAAGAGATATTTGCTTAAATATTCCCTTCTTTATTGAAGCCTTGTTAAATTTTTATAAAAAAAAAAAATTAGTATTTAACTCCCATTTTACTTTCATGGTAAACAGTAGTAATGTAAATTGTTCAGACTGAGCGGCAGAACTGCAAAAGTTCTAAAAGAATGGTAAGGAATAAGGAATTGTTAGAAACAAATCAACAAGATTTATTTGTGAAAGAAGAGATCGGTGAAGAAACAAATATTTATAAGAATTTTTTATATCAACCAAATGAATTGAAATAACATTTTGTGTGAAGAAATATATTTTTTGTTTGAATTTACCTGAAGAAACATTAGTACCATTAATCAGGAATAAAGTGAGTATAAGAAGATAATTACTTTTATTATACACTTGGAAGCATCTTGGCTTAGAAAACAAAAAAAAACAACAGGCAGAGGAGGGGACGTCTTCAAAATTTGATAATTTTGTGGCAACATGTGCTTAAAGGTTTTAGGCAGTTTTGATCAACATTTCTTTTCATGGTTGGTCGTAAGAAATTCTAAATGTAGGACTACCTTATACTTAAATAAAATAATATTTATGAAGAATTTATTACAGGAAATATCAAGTTTTACAGAAACATTGACAATTATGTGTTTAGTTACATAAATAAAAATAATATAAATTTTGATGTTCGATTTGTTATTAGGCATTTTTCATTTTCTCCTTTGTTATTGGCAGCATTTTAGAATATTTTGGCTGCAATGCTAGATTTCCTAAACAAACTAGAACTATTTTGTTTGTTTTGTTACCTTTCTTTTCCATTGTTGTTTTTAGATCACTTTCTTCCAGTAATTTTGATGGGCAATAGTGAAATTCTGAAATTTAGAATGATCTTGTTCTGTCTCAAAAATAAAGCCTGTAAAAAGATTTTAAATTAATATACAACCAAAAATAAAATGCTTTTGAGAAAAGTCCTTAAAGATTTCACTATAATTATGTAACAATAATGTCCTGCAGACAAATCTATGGTTTATGTTATTGTTATCTCATTGCATGGTTACGAATAATAAACCTAAATTGAGCTTGAAATATTGTGTAATCGGCTCTAATTTTTTGTAAAATACTTGGATATGATATAATGAATAATTTGCAGTGAAAAAATCATTTTTTTTTTTTTTTTTGAATACACCCTTCCTCCACCACATGTCATATACTGCTCACAAGAGAGCTTTGTGTCCTTAATATTTTCCAAGGCATTTGTTTTTGAGAATAATCAACAATGATGAAGCCTTTCTCATCTTTGTATACAATATTTATTTCTAAGTATCAAGGGCCTTATGGCAAAATTTTGAAAAAGAATACTTATTTAAGATCTTGGCACTTAAGATATTTTGTGGGTGATTTTGTTACAGCCAAATCTGTTTGTACACTTAGAGATTACACCTTTTCTTTTCTCTGTTGCTATAAGGAGCCATAAGTGTACACCTAAGCCTATCAGCAAGTACTCATAGTAACACTACAATATTCCAGCCCCACAATCTAACTAAACTGGTTTTTACCTTCACTGGAATGTTTGTATCATAACCAATAACAATGTTTTTTGAATAAAAGCACCATATTTATGGAGATCGTTCATGCAGTTTTATAAAATTTATTGCTATACTCTTTTTATATATTAGTTTTTACTCCTTTTGCCACTTAATAACATTCCATTAAAGTCAAGGTCATTTTAGAAGACTGAAATGACTAGTAATATGGGTAGGTATATAAGTTACTATGAATAAATTACTACTAATACAATAAATTTTTGTGATTACATTTATTTTTTATTACTTATGATACTTTTGTCTATTTACTGTTTCATACAAGGTATTGTTTATAAACTTAATTCAGAAGGCATCTACCAGAGTTTGGGTTATTGAGTAACATAAATTACTTCATTGAGATTTTGAAGAAAGTATTTTTTGGACTGTAAGATGCAGGACAAATTTTATTTTAGGGAAATTTTCAACTTAAGGAAATGTGTATTTTTGTTTTAGCTGGCAATCATTGGTGGCTATTTTTCTTTTAGTCAGGCCAGTTGTGCTATTGTTTAGCTTTGAGACGAAAGATTAAATCTTCTCTTAACTAAACTTTAAGAACACATTTTTTTAATGTTTTTCTTTTATTTCAATTTTTTTTTTTTTTTGAATATTTATTTTTAAGATAAGTTAATGTACAAAACTTTAGAATTTATTTTAATTCAGACTGGTAGATTTTAAATAAAGACATTGCTTATTTTAATATGCTAATAATTCATTATAAATCCTGCTCAGTCACTATTAGACAGTAAAATGGTAGAGGGAAGTAAAATGCATATCTTGTTGTTGGGTGTCCTTTTTGCTGTTCAGATGTGCGGGTAGCATAGCAGTTATTAGCACAAAAGGTGGAATCTAGTTTGACTTTAAATTCCAGCCTAGTCTGTTGTGTTCACTTTCACACAATGTATTTTGAAAATGCATGAACCCAACTCTTCTCTCCCCAGCTATAGGTTAAATATCAAAGTAGACTCTGCTCTCCAGCCCTGGATGGCAGCCAGTCTAGTACAACTTTGAATTCAAAATCATAAAAAAGGTAATAGGAAATATTACCATTATCTTTTGCAAGAAGTTATGGTAAAACTGTTAGATGTAGACATCTCTTCTACTCCAATAGCTTCATGTCTCGCACATCTCGCCTGTGGAACTCCCTTCCTTATTTCTGTTTCCCTGACAAATACAATCTCCAACTATTTAAGTGTAACGTCAATCGACATCTCCAGTTGCCTTGATCTATCCACTTCCCTTCTCCACATCCTTTCACCTTTCATTCCTATCTGCTCTCGCTCCAAATCTTCTGTAACCCCCTTGCCTTGATCGATCCACTATCTTTCTCCACATCCTCTCCTTTACCACTCCTATCTGCTCCTCCTCCAAACCTTCAGTAACCCCTTGCATGCTAGTGGCTTCCAGCCTTGCTTGGGGTGATAAGCTTAAAAAAAAAAAAAAAAATATTCACATATTAAAATTAAAAAAAAGGATTATGTTGAAAGTTGTGCTCATCTTAGTCCAGAAGAGTATGTGTTGTCTTTTTGATTTTTTGCCATATACTTCTAAGTTGATCTCATAGGTTAATGGTAAATACTGGTTTATTTACTTGGATAAAATGTACATTTCTTGTTTAATTGAAGACTGTTGATATTCTCTCTATTTACCTACCTAATTACCTATCTGTCTGTGTATAGAGAGAGGGGGGTGTTTCTGGAGTAGAAATCTAATCGCTCTGATCCCCTCCCCCAGACAACTGACTTTATAACCTTAAACAACATATTTATTGAGTTAAGTTCACAGTCTTCAGTTAATATCCACATTTTGAGCTGAGATTGTCCAGTAAAAGACCAACTACCGAGCATGATGATTTCCCCAAGTAGTTGTATTGAATTCCTCACTTTGCTTGTATTGACTTAATCAGTGAGTAGACACTCTAACATTAGGCTAAGCCTCATCTTAGTGTTATAGAATGAATTACAGATTCCCCTGCAGAATATGACTGCATAAGAGTCAAAACGATGACGGTAATTAGTGGGTCAATAGACGAAAGCTTGTTCAGCTGGGCTCTTAGCTGTCAAACAGCTTTCAGTAATAGACCCTTGACATGATGAGTTTTTACAGTTTTAAAACAGCTTGATAGGGAATGAATTACTGCAAACTTTGAGAGACTCCTTACTCTTTAAAAAGGATGGAAGTGAGAAAAGCTGCAAAATAAATATCAGGGACTTGTAAGTATCTTGCTGACTTTTCATTACATTAACTTGCAAGTTAATTTCTGAAAAAGTCACAGTTGTTTTCATAACTGACAGTATTTCCTGAGCTAAGAGCAAATAAAGCCAGTATGATGGTTCTTGATGGTCTTAAGTGGTTGGATCTCTGGGTGATCAATGTAATCCTACAATAGAAATGCTTGTTATGATTCTGGTGTTTTTTAGAAAGATGCTTCTTTAGACTATTTCTTTTTGTATACAGATATTCTATATGAAATAGAATCATATCATTAAGATTTCTCATATATATATATATATATATATATATATATATATAATACACTTTCCTTTTTTTTGTTTTCACAAGAATATTCTAGAATCAATTTTTATTGTCCTTTTTTTATGTACAAAATATTCACTCAATACAAGGCCCAAGAGCCGCTCAAGGTAGGTGACAGATAATCTATACTATTATTCTACTTGTTTGTATGTACAACATTTTTGCTTTTCTATCTAGGATCAGTGTGTAGTACCTGTCCAATCCTTGCCCCTTTCTAAGCTGGAAATCACTCCACTCTCTGAATGAGAAATCTAGGTAATACTGGACGGGAAGAAAGGTGTGAATGAGGAAAGTTAAGTCAACTAAGCTAATGAAAAATAAAGAAAATCAGCTGAAAGGATATATATATATATATATATATAAATTTATTAGCTCTGATTTACATTGAGCTCTCTGGATTCTATCCTCATTGGGCCTTCCCATACGGATTACCTAGTTTTTCCTAAACTATATATATATATATATAAAAGTAAACATAGAAGTCAACACTTAGAGGTGACAGTCTGTTTCATGCTAGATGCAATCATCAGGCCACGAGTGCTGTTATTTTTCTTGGCTATTTATATATATATGGGTCAGTGGTGCATTGTGGATAGTCTATTTTGGTGGTTATTTTACCAGAAGTCGTTTATTTATTTGGGTTAAATTATTTTGCTTGTTTTTATTTTTTATTTCTTATCTTATATATATATATTTTTTTTTTTTTTTTTTTTTTGATCGGTGTTTTTATTAACATAGTAAAAATTTGTTTATATAGCTTATTTAATAGTTTTGTTTTTGTTTGGGAAGATAAAGCTATTTGTTCAATTTTGGGGTTGATTGTTGTAGTTCTAACATTTTTTTAATTTGTTTATTACTTCATGTATTTATTTGGATTGATTAGCTTTGTTTTTTCTAATGGCTAGTTTATCGGTATCGGATGTTAGTTTATATATTTGGATGTATTTAGATCAATTTATTTTAATTGTTATTTGTTGTTATACTGTATATTTTCTCTTTTTGGTTTTCGATTTTTAAGTAATGTATATTTTTTATTTTTATTTTTTTATTGTTATATAACAGTTAGCTATTTTTTTCATCTGATTTTTGGTTTGATTTTTATAGTCTAACTAATATTTTGGTCATAATAGTTTGTTAATTTGTTTATTATTTACTTTATTGATTTTGTTTCTTATTTTTTTATTCTATTTCGTCTATTCTAACAGGTGTGATTTGGTAATTTTTTTGGATTAATTTATTTTGTTTATTTTATTGTCATTTTGTTTATTTTTATTTTTTCCATTTTCGATTTTTAAGTAACATAGTAAAAATTTGTTTTCATGTCTGCATTTTGAGATGAGCTCGGATCTTTTATTAATTTATTTTGGTCTGGGAAGGTAATGATAGCTATTTTTTCCTCCAAGCAAAGTTTGCAAGTTTTTGATTGGTTGTTGTAGGCTGAAGATCTTTTCCTTATTTTCCAAGATATTTTTGGTGTGGTCTACGTTTTGTCTTTAATTTCCCAGATATACTTAGAAAGCATTGTGCTGTTCGCATATTTACTATTTGTGAAAGATGTTTTGTGTACATAGTTTCTTTGTTTCCAGGGTCCTTCCGTTACTCCTATGTATACTTTTTCTTCATTATCTGGTGATTTTATCATGACTTGGTATATTATGTTGTTTTGTAAACAATTACTGTTTAAGGGACATTCGTTCTTTATTCTTCAGTTGCACATGGATTTAATTTGTTCATGTGGTTTGTTGATAATTTTCCTGTTGTGCTTTTTTATTTGTGCCATGTTCTCGGTGCAACTGTGGCTGATTTTTACTGTGTTTTTGTTAAATATTTTGTGTAGGGTGCTTGATTCCAGGAAGTGTTTGTGTAAGAGTTTGAAGAATATTTTTCCTACATTTGTTTTTACGTTTTTGCTGTACGGTAGGTTGAACCATATGATATTTCTTTTCCTGTTAGCCTTTTTGTGTTCTGTGGTGAGTATGTGAGTGTTGCTGGGAATCCGCTATCTTTTAGGGCTGTTTCGTATTCTTTCTTAGCTTTGTTAAAAATAGATTCATTGAAGGAATTGTCGGAAAGCCTGTGGTTAATCGATTTTGGTATCTGTTTGATTATAGAAGGCGGGTGGTTGGAAGATGTGTGTATATAGTGGTTTATCGGGTTTTCTGTGTGGTTTGTATGTGCCTTTTCTTAGGTTGAAGGTAACATCTAGAAAATCTACTTCGTTTAGGTTAATTTTTATATCTGTCGAATCCGTTATTTTTGAAAATCTTTATTATTGCTTTTCTAGTTTTATTCTGTGTTTCGTTTGTTACAGTCTCTTAAGATTATGAGACCGTCATCCCTGTAGAGTCCTGTGTCATTTCTATCTATTATTTTGCTTAGTGTGTGGAGTAAGTAAATACCTACGATTTCGCATGTCTCTGCACTGTCAAATATCCCATCTTTCTTTATCCATGCTTCTTCATTGTGAAATAGTAATGATTTACGGGAGTGCTTAATGATGTCGATTTCGTTTCGTTTTATTATTATTTGTTCCTGAGCTAAGTTGATGGCCTTCTCTAACATGCGTTCTGTTATAGATGGGTAAAATTCTTTTATGTCTAATTGTAGGAATTGGCAATTTTGTTTCTTATTTATGCTGTGGAACCAGTCAATAGTTGCTTTTGTGTTTTGCCACTGGTTTACTCCTAACTTCTTCCTAAGTTCAGAATTAATTCTTTCTAGTATATTTTTACTTATTTTACCTAGTTCACTTTTGGCTTGGTTTATGAGTCTGCATGCAGGGTTGGTTTTTAAATTTTCTTTGTGGTCTTTTACTGTAATAAAGGCTTGCGCCTTGCTGATGCAACTTATTCGGTCATTTAGGTCTAATTTTTGGGCGATTGCTTTAGCTTCCTTATTGATATCGTGTTCTATTGTTTTAGGTGCATTGTTGTATGTTTTGGTTATGTTCTTCTTGAGTAATTTATTGTGTGTAGGAGGGCTTAGTTTGTATAAATTTCTTTTGTCAGCTGTGATAAATACATTTGCTGAATTGTTTACTTTCATTATATCTTCTTTTAGTTTTTTTTTTAAAATGAATCTTGTTTTTTATGGAATTTTATGTTTCTAACTAGGTCAGTTAAGTCTTTCTCAAAGTCATCTAATTCTTTTTGTTGCGGAGGGCATTTTTTTTGTTTTGAAGCCGTATTTTTCCTTGAGTGTATTTTTATTGTGATGGTCCTGGTTTAAAAAGTGGGCTTTACATCTCATTCTTTTTATGAAACTTTCTGTTTTTTCAATTAATTGAAGTAATAAACAAATTAAAAACTGTTAGAACAAACTACAACAATCAACCCCAAAATTGAACAAATAGCTTTAACTATCTTCCCAAACAAAAAGAAAACTATTAAATAAGCTATATAAACAAATTTTTACTACGTTACTAAAAACACCGATCAATAAAAAAATAAAAAATATATATGAGAAGAGAAATAAAAATAAAAACAGGCAAAATAATTTAACCCAAATAAACAAATAAACGATTTCCGGTAAAATAACTGCCAAAATAGACTACACACAAT
>OZ038475.1:148202796-148217796 GCA_964036315.1 Acanthosepion esculentum
TATATTTTGATTCTGTATAATGCTATCTTACCCATCCAAAAATAAATAAGATTCTCTTCCTTTGAAGCTATTCTCATAATTCAAAGTACTATGGTTTTTAAAAAATGAATATTTTAAAAGTATATATTTACATAATTTATATTAAAATAAAGTGGGAGAAAGAATAAGAAAAAATATTTTCACCATAAAGTGATGAATGGAAAATATAGCAAAAAAGAAATTCATTGTTTCTTTTATTTTAAATATATTTGTATATATTATGTGAATATATACTTCCATAATGTCTGTTTTTAAAGCCATAATAAATTTTCTTAACAACCTCCTGATTATTTAATTCAAGACATGTTAGAAGAATTGAACAAAGATGTATAGGTAAGCTTACCTGACAGAAATGAAAGTAACCAAGATATTAATGTCAAAGAATTGTTGGGTGTGGGGACAGCAATTCAGATAAGAACAAAAAAATGGAACAATTGAAGATTTTTCTGGACAGGCATTTAGACATCCAAATATGAGATGCGTCCCCAGGGAACCAACTTTTTTTTTTTTCAGTACTGTAGTCATAATTTATTTTCTAATGAAATAAAACTTTAACTTAAGAATAATTTAGGACACACCTTACTAGAAGAATATCTGGAATTACAATCAATTATAAATTTCTAAAGAATTAATGTATTTTATTTCAAATCTTAAATTATTTCTTATTACTTTAAATGTTAAGTTTAGTGGATGCATATATATATATATATATATATATATATATATATATGCATCCACTAAACTTAACATATATATATATATATATTATATATATATATATATATATATATATGATAGGTAACCATTTATTCTACATTCAACATCATTACTTGATAAGACACCAGAAGTGTTGAAACAAAATGGCTATTTTTGTAGTGATTTTATAACATATTTATGTTATAATATTTAAATAAAGAATTATATATATATATATATATATATATATATATATTCATGATAGGTGTATATATAGTAGGTATAAATATATATTCATAGTAGATGCATGTATATATGTGTTTGAGTAGATATTCCTGTTTTTTAAACATTCTAGTCGCATGTGTATTCAAGAGTCTTGAAGAAAATGTGCTTTCTGGCGGGGTTCAAACATGAATCCCATTTTATAAGAAGAAATAATGTTGGACCATAAATAAAATCCATGAATTCCTTAGAAATTAGTTTACATTTTCAATGTGAAAATAAAGTGAGCAGATGTAGGTTTTGAGACTGTCAGCAAAAGATGTGCACTTTTCAAATAGGGCAATTGAACTTTGCTTCATTGTGAAATTTTCCATGGCTGATCAGTTTAACACACTCTGTCTGATGAAGGGAAATGCATATTTGAGCCCTGCCTGAAGGCATGTTTTCTTTATCAAGACTCTCAAATGAACAGGCCTGGTAGATGAGGATTTATACTGTTAAAAAAATATAGTTATTAGAGACCCACTTTATACATTTGAGTGTTTAAAAGAAATCTATATTTAATGTGCACCTCACATTCTTATAAACTTTAGGAATAATTTTTGAGTGGCTCCCCATCCCCACACATTTAAAAAAAAAAATCTTCCTGTCCTGCACCATTTTATTTCTTCTATCTAGCTGACTGATGTTCAGCACACTCATAGAATGTTATGAGAGGGTACTGAAGAGTTCAGTTAATCCTCTTACAAAACCTTTTTTTTTTTTTTAATTTATTTCTTTAAATCATTTTTTCATCATGCCAAGAACCTTCTTGGATATAACATTAAGTCAACTAACTGAAGAATATAAACAGATTAGAAAATATTATTTGGACTTTAATTCTATAAATTGGTCCAAAAAAATTAAATTCTTCATAGTAAACAGAAACTATAAAATTGCAAATAAAGTAAGAATGTTTTTGTTTTTCCCCTAAATTTTTATAGATGAGAGGCAAAAAAAAAAAAAAAAAATCTTTTTTTTCTTAAGACAAAAAGCTATTAACATATAACCAGCAAGTTTATACTTGTATATTGCTTTGTGTTTTTCATTAAAAAAATTTCTTTTCTTTTCCGTACTTCACTGGTAGGGTAGATATTTCGGGCTCTTACTTGCCTCATCTTTCTTTTAAGGGAAATACTTGAAGCATTCAAAAAGGAGACAGTTAATAACCCCTTCAAGCAGCACCCATAAAGATAAATACATGTATATTTACAGAGATATACACACTCCTCTGGACACAGAATACCCATAAGCACACTTACAACCAATTGTTTTTTTTTTTCCTTTTTTCACACAGGTATCAACACAATTTAGCCTATGCTTCATAAATGAAAATCGTAGTCATTCAAACTTAAGGTACATGTATAAACAAACGAAAGAAACTTACCCTGTTTTGTGATTGAAAGAGTTGCTTATTTCCCACAGTTGTCGGAGGTTAGGGTTCAAGACCAGGTAAAAACCAGGATTTCAAATACTGATTCTCAAGATACATAGATCGCCCCACCACCACTTGAATGATTAACATAACTCAATCTTCCTATCCTATTGTCTTTCATCTTGTATGTACCGCATTAAACTTACTAATAGTATTAATTCCATTTTACATTAAGGACAAATAAAATATGTCATTGGTTAGAAATCAAAGCAAATGTTACTGAGAAAACAGTTATCCACATACATTAAAAACACATTCATGTACATAAATATATTTTGTGCCTGTAACACTCTTAGAATGCACAGATATTAAATTTTGGTCAGAGGCAGAAGCTCTGATTCGTATATAAATAGTCCCGGCATTTTTAACAGTCATGAAACTGGTTTTATATAAACATCGAATGCATCATTAATGATTTGTGTTACAAATAATTTTACTATAGAATTACATTGAAAAAAAGGATTGTTGGTGATCAGAGTAGGGAAGTGTATAAGTGTAATTTTGATGATACTGATGATATATAACAACAAAGATTTTTTTTTATCCTTAACAAAGCATGTCAACAATTGCTGGCAGATATGTTCAAGGTGAGCAAAATTTTACAAACTGACCAATTTTTAAAAATAGAGGATGTGAATAGCAGCAAGCACAAACAGCACTTATTACAAACAATTAGTTTCAAAAATAAAAAAAAATGTTAAATAAAAAATAATGAAATGCTACAGGAATGTAAATATATTGACAAAACACCAACTTTGTTATATAAAATCAAATTAAAAAATTATAAATTAATAATTTTATATACCTAATATGATAAATTTTAAATAGAACTTTTTTATTATTTCATATCGGTAACATTAAAAATAATTTGAAAAATAATAGATAAAATATATGAAAAAATATACAAATTATATACGTATTTTTCAGTGTGCCTACATGACTACCAAATATGACACAAGGTAGATATTTAAAGTGAGTTTGATGGCAATGTCGTGGAATAATTTCCCCATATATATATATATATATATATATAGCTGGCCACTTGTATTCAATGATACACATCTATTAGGGCAGCTAGCCAATCCCTATTGCAGACACTTGCTCAGGTGCATTTTGTGTTAATTCAACACACACACAGCCCACCTGTGGTTTAAGCTGCAACTATGCAGAGCAGACCTCAGTCACAGTTTCTGCGAAAGAGCGTGTTATCTAGCATAATCAACAATTTGAACAAGGCCAGCACGCTCAAACCTTCAGCCATGATGACTTGTGACATTGTGCTAGCACAGTTAATGATAGCTCCCCTCCATCTACCCAATTTCATTCACAAGGTTTGGGTCAACCTGTGATATGATTTTCAGACACTTTCCAAAGGTGCCACATGCTGGGATTGACCCCTCCAGTTCGATAACATCAGGAAGGAGACTTCCTGACAAATCAACCATAGTGAAATTCAAACCCAGGTCTCATGGTCAGGATGTGAACGTTCTAACCACTCGGTCATGTGCCCATATATATATATATATATATATATATATATATATAGCAGATTAATTGTTGTTCAAATGATATTCATGTTGGAGTGGTTACTTTTCAACCATTTTAGGGTAAAATGAAAGTGTTGTGTTAAGGAATGAAACTTAAAAAGTAAGTGACTTGCTCAAAGATCATTGTAGCTCATACAATGTTGGATAAAACTTAGAAAAATATAAGTTAGACCATCTTCAAATGGGAAATTTATATTAGCATTGCCTGTCATGACATCATTTAATGTTGAGAATATGCTTTTGTCAATCTCAATATATTAAGATTTTGTTATATTGGATCATCCATACTTCAGTAGTTGAATAAGGCACTTACAAATTTAAGCAAGCTTCCCTGTGCCTTTTCTATAAATATTTTTGTGGTAATTGTTCTGATAAGCTTTTCTCCTTGGTAACTTGACACTACAAATTTAAGTGCAGTACTAGATTGGCAGCAAGATATCTCCTCTTTGCACTTCTCACTTGTGGAACTCTATTCCAGCTTTATGCTTTCCAGTTAACAATGTTCTTCAAAAATTTAAATGCAATGTCAATCATCATCTTCTGCCTCTTTGAATCCTGTTCTGTTTTAAGTCCATCTTTCACTCTCAGTAACTCCTTGCAGTTTAGTAGCTTTTATCATCTTGCTTGGAGGTGACATAATATTTTTTTAAAAAGAAAAAATGCTTTTAATCATATACAGTTATGGTGAAAATATAACATGTTTTGTGCATTACAAAACAATTGACACTGACTTATAAAATAATGATTACAGACGATTCTTAAATATCTATTCGGTTATAATTTATTTCATGAATATATACAAATATTCATCTCTTCGGACTGAAGTTTTTTAATTAATTTATTATTATTATTCTTATTCTTATATTACTGTTTCCTACATTGAGCTCTCTTTGGATTCATGTCCTCCTTGGAATTATCCATACCAATTATCAACAGAGATATATATATATATATATATATATATATATATATATATGTGGGTGGGGGGAGTTGTATTGCTGATACCCCATGACGAGTGATTACTCTGAGCGTCTATCTACGAAACTCTGGAGGTGCGATGCAGAAGGTAGCACCAATCAGATAAGTGACAAACTTTATATTTGTATTATATATATATATATATATATATATATATATATATATATATATATATAAATAAAAAGAAGTACAGACAATCCTTAAAAATGCATTTGGTTATAATTTATTTCATGAATATATACAAATATTCATCTCTTCAGACCAAAGTTTTTTAATAAATGGAGTCAATTTATCCAGAGGAAAGGAGGTGGGGGAGAAAAGGAAAACATTTTAATATTAAAGAGGAAGAAATAAAAATAAAAATTTCAATATCAGGTTTTTAAAAAAAATTTCAGGTGGGAAGAGAGGGGGAAGGGAGAGATTAAAAGAGGGAGGGAAAGAAGGAAGAATTAAACACGAGTCAATAGGGTGATCTATCTATCTATCGTGGAGGGGGTAATATGCACATAAGAATCAAAACTGCATGGTGATTATGAGTTTTACTCTTCAGTCCAAGGTTTGAAGTTCACATTGAAATGTGAAACTGACAGTCACTATGCAGCGTTAATTCCTATGTCCATGCTGTCTGTATGTACAAATGTTCAATCTTCAACTTTGAGCACTTTTCCCTGATAAATATAGCAAATTTTAAATTAGACACACAGTTGGCTGTCACTGATTCAAATGAGATTTAATGCTATTCTTGCAAAGTGTTTTCGCTTACTCTCTCTTCTATATAAAGTGTGTTGAGAGAACAAATTTTGTGGTATCAAAATTCTCATTTAAATCAGTGAAATAAAATACATGGTCCCCATCTGGTACTGATATTCATGCCTGTTTATTATATACATTTATCAATATTTAACTGTTATCAATTGATTCCAGTATATTTATAAATTGCATACATGAGCAATTAGGCTTGAATATATGTTTAAAATTTGTATTCAAATAAATAGATCTAGTCTTTGTTTCCTTGCTTCAGTGAACTCATAACCACTTGTACTGATCAACAAGCTGCCTTCATTTCCATTGGAAAGTTGTTAAAGAAAAAAAACAAACTTGTCCACTGAAAAGACACTTGTTCACTTGCTTCAATAAAAGTCAGACCTCTTTTTGTCTGGGTTTTTCTCTTTACTTTTATAAACTCCAGGAAGGAAGTTCTGTTTATTGTTATTAGAATGAGTTTGTTGAAGACTACACTATTTTTAGTTTTAGAATTACAATGACCAGCTTTACAGGAATTTTAATAGACTTTTCAAATTAAATATAGGTAGTGTTGCTAAAAGGGATATATATATATATATATATATATATATATATATATAGCACAATGAGAAGCCACGTATACTTTCTTTATGTATATAATCTGGAGAAAACAACTGAAAAGTTGCAAATTAAAAAAATTTGAATGTTTTTTTTGTGAAAGTATTTATTTATTTATATATTTTATATATATATATATATATATATATATATATATATATGCTTTCTAAGCATAGCTTAGATGTGGCACAAGGCCAAAAGTATGGGGCACCCAGCAAGGATCTAACTCACTATATACGACTGAATAGTGAGTTTGATCCTCACTGGGTGCCCTATACTTTCAGCATTGTGCCACATTTAAACTATGCTTAGAAAAAAATATATATATGAAGAAATATAGTTTTAAGGGATGCTATATTTATGAGATAAAGTGCTCAATATCATAAATAGAGCGTATGTAAATATAAAAGAACATTGAAGTTAATACTCGGGGCAACAAACTGTTTCATGCTAAACGCAATCATCAGGCCATGATTGCCTTTAGCATGAAACAGTCTGTCGCTTCTGAGTGTTAACTTTGATGTTCACTTTTATTTATTTTATCTATATATATATATATATATATAAAGACAGCAGGAAAAGTTAATTTCTCTGCCTGATACACAGTAGTATGGATATGATATTCAGTAGTATGGATATGAGTTTGTGACCCTGGGTTTCACGCTTTTGCGATCATCAGACAAATTGGTTTATTTTTAAAAAATTAGACCTATGCTTGTTTGTGTTGACTTCTGTGTTCATATATATATATATATATATATATATATATATATATATACTTTTCATGATCTTGGAAATTTAACAGGAACAAATGAAATCTATTTTGCTTTTCTCTATATGCCACTAATTGCTTTATGAATTTATTGTTAACACACTCCCCATCCAAGAAAATAATGATTACTAGCATTTTTAAAAATTAATAAATGCTGTAGGATAGGCACTTAACTTCATATATTAAAGTGATTTAAGCATGTGAAGCAAATTTGATTAAAACTTATTCCATTAAAGATACCAGATCACTTTCACTCTGAAGGGATCATGCTAATGTCATTCTATAGTCTTTTACCTGACACAGGCAAATAGCTCAACTAGTGAATATAGAAAAGTTTGAATACTTTGAAATTGATAAAAAATAAACAAAGAACTTTTTGGATTGAGTTATGATGAAGAATTTTTTTAGATTAGGTGTTTGTTATTTTTATGGTTTTTTTTTATTTTTTTATAAGTTAAACTTATTTAGGTCAAAGAGATAAGAAAAGTAAGTAATGGAACAAGATGTCAATATTTACTTTAATAAGATCCTTATATTCTGTATAAAAGTTAATCTTTTGTTCTCAAAAACAACAAAAAAAAAACTGGGAAATTTTTCAGATCCCTGCCTACTTATCTATCACTTTGTCAATAAATTTAATTCTGTAGCAAATAAACATCACACAGTGAAAGTTTCCAATCAATATCTAGCTAATAACTACATGTCAGGCTTATTTATCAACTCTCAAATATACGCACATATATTGACTCTTACACCTTTACACCTTTAGCACCCTGAATTATTAATATTACTTCTCTTTCTATTGCATTCTTTTTCAAGGTCTCAATTGCAGTATCTTTATTGTTAATTTCACTTAAAGTTGTTTTCTGTTGCCATAGCAGGATATGACAACACAACTACGAAAATCATTTCCAATTCAGGGAGCAGTCACATTCAGTAGCAGGATAAACTTTTTGTACAGCAAATAAAGTCACATACAGAGTGATAAAGTTTAAATAAGCTAAAAAAAATCCAGTGCAATCAGTATTTTTGTTTTTATTTCTTCTATTGTATCAATATAAAAGTAATATTAGTCAAAAATTAATAATTAACAATGTATCAGTTTATACAAATAATATTATGATTAATCTTACTAGTGTAGGCATTTGGAGAAAATAAAGAATAGCTGCTTTAATGATTGCAGCCAGTTGATCTTTGTAGCCCAACTGATAAGGCAGCTGACCTGTAAATGTAGACTTCCTCAGAATAGCGATATAAATCTATCACGAAAGGCTTATTTGTTACATGATGCTACTTTAGGACAGTTGTTGAATAATAATCTGGGAGTTGTAATAGTTGCTGCTGCCATAAAAATGTATTAATAGACACCCATCTATATCTATAAAACAGAAGATGTCTGTGTGAGTGTGTATGCATGTATGCACATCCACATTTCTTGACCAATTTCGATGAAATTATACACATATGTAGCAAATTTACCAAAGTATGTCAAGACCAATGTTTCAATCTCCAGGCTCCCCAGGTTTGGCAGAAAAATCAATAAAACTGAAGGTGGGTATGACTTTTTGCAAAAACCAAGACACTGAACAAAATTTTTACTGGTTGAGTCGATGTTCTTTGCACTTAATGCAAAACATAGCTCATATTACAAGTTCATGTAGTGTGTTTGATAGTTTTCCTGCAACATTGGCTTCACACAAAAAATTGAAAAAAACTGAAAAAAACTGTTTTTTGTACTACTTAAAATAAAAACTTGAATAACTTCCTCATTTTTTATCCAATTTTCTTCAAATACATCACAAAACATTTGCCATCATGCAAGAAATAAGATAATGTGGTTTTAGTCCTGCTTGCTACCCCGCATATAATAAAAAAACTATTAAAAAGCCCAATTTTGGCCATAACTCCTGGTTTTTCATCCAATGCTTTCCAACTTTACCACATTATATATGACACACAAATTGTCTTGTGTGAATGTTTGGTTTAGATTTTTTCAGTTAAGTGGACAAAATCTGCGCCAAACTTGGTCCAAAGTCGGCTTTTGCCATTTGGCCAATAGTGTCTTCATATGATTCCATCCTAAATTGGCATTCGAACAACTTTTGATGCAAACGTTGTTTGATAAGGATTATTGAAGTGTTAAAAGGGAAAAATTCCCAAAGAACCTCTTACTAACCCTGGCTTTACAGTAAATATGCAAAGGAGGGGTGCATTGATGCGTTTGCACTTGCAGTTCGAGCAAAGTCTGATACTTCATCTCTGTTTTTATTTCGTTATTAGATATGTGAACAATACCATACTATTTGACCATAGGAAATTTACTGAATATCTAAAACCTTGAAACAAATTAACCCCGAGCAATGACTACTCAAGAAGGTATTATCAACAGAATTCCTTTATTAAGAACAATCAAACACTTATGAATGACATACCATAAAAAATAAAGAGGGGGAAGTAGCTTAGTATACCAACAGACAATGCATGCAAGCGGGGACTCAGGCTGACATTTCTAGACCTGGGGGTGCAGATATACAGGTGGGTGCAGCTATACAATTGCAACCATGTACACTCAGGCAATGCCAGGTACCTCAGCTAGTATAACAATAAAAATAATCTTCATAAAAAATAGATAACTTGCATACAAATAAGTCTGGTTTTTATGTCATTCATTTTAATGTTGTATTTAGAGGTGGATATTAAAATAATTTCATAGCATTTCACAGTAAATCTAGAACTGACACTTTTTCACTGCTAAATATTTGGAAACTTATAACACTTTTTTTATGAGAAATCAATTTTTTTTCTCTCCCATGTTAGCATTTTAAGTTTTCAAACCAATGTTATGTAAATTAGACTAAAGTTACTAACTTCTATATAATGAAGGCACAAATAAAGTACACATACAATAACTTGTCAAAGGCTACAATATATTTTTAAAACTATTACACAACTGAACAAAGGACCCAGCCCCTTTTTCTTTATAAACATTAACAAGTATGCTCCTTGAAACATTAAAATTTTAAAGTAAATGTTCTTATAATGTTTTGTGACAATTCAAAGTAAAGGAATTTAAACTTCACTGTTTAAATAAAAAAAACAAAAAAACTTGTGGGTATTTTATGCCTGTTCAGAATGTTTGCCTATTTGAGGCTAACTGCTATTTAAATGTCAATTTAACAAGGTTAAATTAGCCAATAAAATTTAATGATAGTCTTAGAAGCTCTTAACTTTCTGCCGAGGCTTGCTAACTTTGCTAGTAAAAATTTATATTTGGTATTTTGTTTTTTTTTCTGTGTTAACAATCATTGAATAGAAATTCCATTCCTGTTTATTGCAATGCATTTTTTTTATTTGTATTGATTACATTATAACTGATCTTCATGTAATTATACCTAGTTTAGATTGCCTCCATTTCAACAATACTAATTTAGTTCAATTTAAAAATAAATGTATTTCTGAACACAAAAAGGATCTTTATAGACAATTTATCAAACACATTTGTCATACATAGAAATAAATTCAACCACAACTTCAATCCAAAGATTCAATGTTTTTTTTAAATTTCTTCAAATTTCCTGAATGTATCTTAAGGAACAGTTGTAACAGTTTATTTCATATATATATATATATATGCTTCAAAATTATTATTGTTATGGATATTTTTGGTTCTGATCCTATCCATAATAGTTTTGGGTGTGGTTGTTGTAATTTTGATATTAAGATTAGATAAATTGTTTAGGATAGTGGATGTTAAGGAGTTAGTAGGTAGTATGTGTATTTTTATCTAGTTTAAAAAACGTCTATAAAAACAAAAAGGATCTTATACACACTAATTTATCAAATGCATTAGTCATACATAGAAATAAATTTGATCTTATTAAGAGAAAGTAACTCACTTAGAAGGAAAGTTCTTGAGAGTGCTGCTATTGTAGCTTACCAAAACATAAATCTGTGCCCTGGATTTTTTTTTTAAATATCTCTGTTCCTGAAAGAAAAACTTCTTAACCAATCCAACATACATGACTATAAAAATGTTAAAAAAAATTAAAAGAAAATGGTTAAATTTGTAATCTTCTCCTTATTTAAAATATATAATACATAAATTATTCCGAAACTGAAATACTATAATATTTACAAAATAAAAACATAAAAATTCAACAACAACACTTACACACTTTTGTTTCTTAGACATTAAATTACGTCACTTACCATCTTCTATAATTTACCTTGACTTTTCAATTAGCCTGATGTATATTTACAAGCATTCTTAACTTTAAACATTTTGAAAAGATAACATTTTTACTTTTGTTTATAACTACTTGTGAAATAAAATCCTTACATTTTCCTTGCTAAAGTCCATCAGAGGAGAAAACACATCAGCTAAAATGAATTTTCCTTTTGTCTTTATTTACATATATATGTATTTTCAAACATTATTAAAGAGTATACTCATATTTGAAATAGACACCCCATTTTTATTTTTATCCTAAACCGTGTGTATTATGGCTGCCTGTCTATTGGCCTGCTTGTGCATTTGAGAAATCTTAAAGAAAATTTGCTCTAAGCATTGACTGAAATAAATAAAATTTAAAATAAAAATGGGCCATCAATTTCAAATACAAGTATCCACAATAACATTTGAAGTAATAAATGTGTCAGATTAAATATAAATCCGTTAATTCTTTAGAGATATAATATATATTTGTTCCTCACCTTTTGGTGCAACTCTGAGTTCCATGCATTTGGCAAATATCAAACACAAATTGAAAACTGACTGTGTGTTATATATAGAGAGTCAAGAATAGTGCAATACTGAAAAAATGTAACAACATCACAGGCATTGAAACCATTCTAGCAAAGAAACAACTTAGGTGGGCTGGTCATGTGAGAATGGATGAGCATAGGCTTCCAAAAAAGCTGCTGTATATACAACTACCAAACCCCAAGCGTTCAGTTGGATGTCCACTCTTATGCTACAAAGCCAAATTGAAAGACAACTTGAAACGTCTCAACTTTGATCTGAAAACCTGAGAATTCCAAGCATCGAACCGAAAGGAGTGGTGTAAGATCTGTTTCATTAAGTTAAAGGGTTTTGAAGACAGTAGACTGAAGCACCATGATCAGCTTCGTCAAGCTCTGAAGCAGACACATCATCAAAATCCTGCTTTAACAAATTTCATCTGTCAGTGTGGCTTTGTTGGCCGCAGCTAGCAAGGCTGGGCCAGTATCACACTTAAGAAAGCACAAATAAAATGTCTTTCCCTTACCTGATTTTCTCCACAATATCCCCTGTTTGCATGCATAAGTGTAAAATGAAAGGCACCATCCAATGCTGACCCTCATTTATTGTTTACGATAGGAGAGTCCACCATATATATATATATATATATATATATATATATATATATATTGTATTGGGGTGGCAGATCATTATTCAAATATGTAATGTGTTGCATCTAAACATATAGCTTTGTCGTTAATATTTCATTCTCTCACGTGGTACATCATAGAACCACATCACAAATTTACGACCTGCACCTGCTATTTCGCAACTGTTATCATCACATAGCAAACTTCTATCTCAACGTAACGGAATATCATCTTTGATTGGAATATCTTTGTTTAAATGTCCATATAACCACTCTGATGATAGCTCATGTGAGCTGAAAGCTTACATCGAGGAAGAGCATAATAAAAGATATCCAAATGTTGGACAGTTTTTGTCTTTATTTTCTCCCAAAATTAAACTAACTATACGATGTTTAGAATGGCTCATGATCAAACATAAAAGACATTTGTTGTCTGTTATATTTAACAATACATCTTTGAATATATATATATATATATATATATATATATATATATATATATATGAAAACTTATATTTATGGAAGTGTGCTCAATATCAGACATAGATATTTAGGCACACTGAAAAGTGTTCAATATCAGAGATAGTTTTTGAAGTGTGAAACTGACAGTCACCATGCATCATTAATCCCTATGTCCACACTATGTATACAAGTGCATATATTGCTCCTTCTAGCAGGCCATAAATTAAAGATGGATTAATGTTTATGTATTTCTGATTTAGAATTATCCAGAGCATTAACAAAGCAGCTAATAAACAAAATTGACATGAACTGTAAAACACAGTGATTCTAAGAAATTCAATTTCTTCAATGTAGCCAGATAAGTAGAGCAAACACCAAGTGGCTCATCATGGACTCCATGGTGATACACACTCTGCCCATTGTCTGTGATGGTCAATCGATGTCATGAGCAGTGAAATCCACGTTATACCATCCCACTTTTTCCTTGCATTGTCTTAGAGGCAATTCCACTGCCTATATTTCAGTGTTAGGGGCTGGCTAACATACATGTTCAAGCAAGAATGCTCCCTTCGCATGGCCCTAATAACCTCAACCTTCCATTTGGCCCCTACATCTCCTGATTTAAAATCTCTTAAAATACTATGTTTAGAGACCAACCAGCTGTCCCACAATACCATGGACTCATTGAAGACTGCCACCATGGCTGTAGCGGATGATATCAACAAGAACCACTACATCTAGGCATGCAATTATGTCCGAGGTAGTATCAAGTCTATCCTCAAGCCTAAAGATGGTTTTATTAAATTAGCTTTTTTTAAACATGGTTGCAAACTGTTTTTTTATATATATATATATATATATATATGTTTTTTTAAAATGTTTTTTTTTAAATATATATATATATATATATATATATGTTTTTTTAAAATATGTTTTTTTTAAATATATATATATATATATGTTTTTTTAAATATGTTTTTTAATATGTTTTTTTAAATGTTTTTTTTAAATATATATGTTTTTTTAAATATAAAAAATATGTTTTTTAAATATATATATATGTTTTTTAAATATATATGTTTTTTAAATATATATATGTTTTTTTAAATATGTATATGTTTTTTTAAATATATATATGTTTTTTAAATATATATATATATGTTTTTTAAATATATATATATGTTTTTTAAATATATATATATGTTTTTTAAATATATATATATGTTTTTTAAATATATATATATATGTTTTTTAAATATATATGTTTTTTAAATATATATATGTTTTTTAAATATATATATATATGTTTTTTAAATATATATATATATGTTTTTTAAATATATATATATATGTTTTTTAAATATATATATATATATGTTTTTTAAATATATATATATATATGTTTTTTAAATATATATATATGTTTTTTAAATATATATATATATATGTTTTTTAAATATATATATATATATGTTTTTTAAATATATATATTTAAATGTTTTTTAAATATATATATATTTAAATGTTTTTTAAATATATATATATTTAAATGTTTTTTAAACATATATATTTAAATGTTTTTTAAACATATATATTTAAATGTTTTTTAAATATATATATTTAAATGTTTTTTAAATATATATATTTAAATGTTTTTTAAATATATATATTTAAATGTTTTTTAAATATATATATTTAAATGTTTTTTAAATATATATATTTAAATGTTTTTTAAATATATATATTTAAATGTTTTTTAAATATATATATTTAAATGTTTTTAAATATATATATTTAAATGTTTTTTAAATATATATATTTAAATGTTTTTTAAATATATATATTTAAATGTTTTTTAAATATATATATTTAAATGCTTTTTAAATATATATATTTAAATGTTTTTTAAATATATATATTTAAATGTTTTTTAAATATATATATTTAAATGTTTTTTAAATATATATATTTAAATGTTTTTTAAATATATATATTTAAATGTTTTTTAAATATATATATTTAAATGTTTTTTAAATATATATATTTAAATGTTTTTTAAATATATATATTTAAATGTTT
>OZ038475.1:148222796-148392796 GCA_964036315.1 Acanthosepion esculentum
AGTTACCGAAAATCTGCACTGAATCATAAAATAAAAATGCAATAAACTATGACATTAAATTAGAAAAGCTTTTAATAGCTTTTATGAAAAAGGTATATTATGGATGCTATTGTATTAAGAAAAAAACTTTCAATGAATTTTTACAAGAATTGTTTTCATTTTTTAAAATTTTAATTATAATTTATAAAGTTTTAAATCTTAGCTCTGTCTTATTTTGCAGAGGTTAGGTGATATTGCTATTAAGTATAAACTATATTAACTAATCATAAATGGAAAATCTTATTACAATTTAACAACTGACCAATATTTTTAAAAGAATTTTGAATAATTTTTTTTTTTTTGTATGAGTATAAACATGTTGATTTTTCTAAATACGGATGTCCATACGTGACATCAGAAAATAAGTACTAAAACTTCAATAAAACATTAGATTACAAAGAACATTTTCCTAAATTTTTAAGATTACTGGGTAGTTAAAAATGATATAAAAACATGCTCACATTATATTCAAGTAATTTTACAGATATGTCCACTAGAAAAAAAAATTAGATAAACTTCCATCTGTCAATGACTTAAATAAACACCTACCGTGGTGTTAAAAAATGCATTTCTGCGATATTTTAAAATTAATGTAAGTAATATTTGTTTCAAATCAGATTAATTAAACTAAATCAGCTAATGTTCTTCAAATAAAATTTCAGAAAAATATATTTTATTTTTGAAAGATTTTTTAATAAAGAGAATTACATCATAACGGATGGTTAAAAACTGCTAAAATCAGCGATTTTAGCAATTTCAAAACAGTCAATTTAAATTAGTTTTTAAATACCGAAAAAAATCTTTTGCCTATTGGAAATATTAAATGTAATCTATTAGCATGAAATACAAAGCTAAAAGCATCAAGAAAGGATTTTTTTTTTTCATTTTTAAAAATTCATTTTAAATCTTAGGTATCATGTTTCTGTTGAGGTACCTAGTTATAGTCAATGTTTAAATTAGGAATTAAAATTGTAAATTTAATGAAAATATCTTCTTTTGAGTGAATGTATATTTCATTTTTTTTTTTTTTTTTTTTTTTAGGCTAAAATTTTTTTCATAACCTAGCCATTCAGAATGTACCTGTCTTTCCAAGATTTGTTATTTTTATTGTCACTACATTTCAGTCAGTCTATGCCTCTCTTGGGTAAAGAATTCATGTAGAGAGGACAGGAGGAGGGCTTTTTTTCTTTTCCTTCTAGGTATTGTAAAGACTTTTTTCTTATAAATGCCAAGTCCTTTCAGAATGTAGGCAATCATAGCTCTCTTTTTTTTTTTTTTTTTTTTTTCTTTTTTTCTTTTTTTGTTAATTGCCATAACTTCCTGGAAAATATAGTGGAATGGTTTACCAATTTCTCTATAGTTTTGAATTCTGAACAGTTCACACGAACTTAAGAGAAAAAATAGCCCTCCCCTCTCTTCCAACTGACCATGTGTTTTATGAAAACTATAAAATTGGTCAGTCAGTCAGTCAAACACTGGAGTAAAAAAAAAAAAAATTAATCTAAACAATTCTTGGAATGATAATGTGTAATCTCAAAATTAAAGAATGTTTTTAATTGGTTTCTATAATCAGCTGTGCTTTGTATCTGTTCTCTGTAAAATGAATGACATGACAATAATTTATATAGGAAGCCATAAAAAAAAAACAATCAAATGTATAAAACATGGTTTCAGTCCATAAAGAAAAATATTTTACAGACGGCAGCACGTGATACTTAATTTGCATATGACTTGGCATCTCGACTTCCGTCACTTTCTCACTGACATGGTGTGGCTTCCCTCTGTTTTTTCTACAAATATATTCATGAAAACTACTCTGACAAGCTTTTTTTCCCTGGTGCCCCGACTAAATGAATTTAAGTGTGCTACTAGGTTGGCATCTAGGTCCTACCCTTTTACTCTTAAAATAGTTAAATGCAACTTCCACTTCTACTCCAACAGTTTTTCTCACACTTTCCACCTGTGGAACTCTTCCATTTATTTGCTTTCTTGATAACTACAATTTTCAAAAATTTAAATGCAATATCAATCACCATCTTGAATAATGTTCATCCTTTGGCCTTTCTTCAATCCTCCTTATAACTAGACATTTCTCTCATTTTTAATCCCTGTAAACCCCTGCATATTAGTGGAATTCCTCATGTTTTGCTTGGGAGTGAAATCATTAAGAAAAATATGTAGTAATGAACATTCAAGCTACACCAGAAATGAATCTTTCTATGTATTAAATTTTAAGTTTTACAGTCAGATGTTCTTCCTATTCAATAGTATAGATGTTTCTATTAAAGCAAGCGGTGGTCTGATTATCTTGTTTTAAACTCAGATAGCAGTTTAGTTAATCTAATGATTCTACTCTGGAAGAATTTTAATGTTTCATGTGGATGAAGGGGAAATCACAAATCATCAAATTCAAATTATTTGGATATATATCTTTCTACAAACTATAGCTCTAAAATGAAGAATCTTCTGAGTTAATCTTAGAAAGTAAGGAAATATATTCTAAAATATTGTGCATAGATTAAAAAAAAGCAAAAACATTGAGATCCATTAAGGGAACCAATGAAAATATAAAATAATGAATAAAAAAGAAAATTGTGATATTTTATGCTAACTTTCTTTGTCTTTTTGTTCTTGATCTTTCTGCCATCTTATCTTTCCTTATGTCATATGTTGACTTATCTCTTTGGACAGAACATTTCTTTCTTTTTTTTCTTTGTTTAACTTGAGTGTCTTCTCACAAAAGTAGTTGATGTTTATGGTTGATTGACTTTATAAAAGACTATTCTTGATTGTTACTCATGACAGTAGCAAAGTAATTAACCACTCACCATCTCCTCAGTGGCATGAAACGTTGGCACAAATCCAATCAAAGCATTGGTCCAAATCTATCACTGTTCTTTTTGGCCTATTTTCTGTAGATTAAATTCTCTCAGCAATTCTGTGAATTTTTGTTCACTTAAACTAGCATCTTCAATAAAAATAAAATAAACTTGTTTTATTGATAAAGTATTCAGACGTGGATATCTTCCAACTCGTGTTATGTGAGTCAAGCCGAACTGCTGTTGTTTGTCATCTGTCAAATCAAAAACTTGTATTTTGTGATGTTTTTTTGGCAATAATACTTAATGCTGTGAAATTGTGTTGAAAAGCTGAACATACTTAAAGTCTCTCTAGCCAAGGAGTCATCTTAATATTTATTTTTCTAGAAGTTCTTGAATCCTCTGAAAAATCTTCAAAGTAATTTCTAGGGCAATAGTAACTGCCAAGAAAAAAAAATTTTGCGAATGAAAACATTGTGAACTGTTGGTGTAACTACCATTTGGAACAATGACTGGCATGCATAAAAATATATCAGCTCTCGTTTATTCTGTTTGGTCAATAATAAAAGTAGATAAGTTTGTCTTTTGCCCGATTCACACTCCTTCCCTGTCTGTTTATCCCTTGTTTCCTGTTCTGAATTGGATTCCCAATTCCTTCTAAATTCTACTCATTATCTTTCACTCCCAGGAACTTCTTGCATTTTGCTTGGAGTGAAATGATTAAAAAAAATAAAATTTAGGGACCCCAAATTTAAAAAAAAAGAAACAATACTGCAGAAAAAAGCATTGTATGTTGGGAGAGAAAAATTAGCCAACTTTTTCATGTACAGATCATTAAAATTTTGTTTTGTAGATATGTGAATTTTAACTTGATTCTCTGGTGGACACATCTGTCAACTCCTCTTTCAAGTGAATTCCCCAAATAAATAGTTCCTGCTCTCCTGCCAGTGTTAATTAATCTTACATTGGTCAGATATCATGAGAAGACAATCTCCAGTCTTACCACAAAGTATTCCAACCACACACTGAGAAAAGAAATAGTTTAAATCCTTTATTTTGTAACACATATTTTATGGTCACAATTTTCAGTACAGCGTTGTAAAAAAAATAGGATTTAAAGAATATTGCTTGACTTACAATTAAACTCCTGATTAATAATTGCAGATTATTATTAAATGTCCTCCTTACTACAATTCTATAAAAATTATTTTCATGTCACAATTACAATTGTTAGAAATAAGTTGCATATATTTTACAGTTTGAAAGATTAATGGACATTGTGCTTTAACTATGAGTATTTTTTTTATTTTTACGTAATTATTACAAGAGATCAGAAAACACATACTTCTGTCAATGTCATTAAAATATGAAGACTGGTTACAAAGCCTAGGCAAAAGCTTATATTACATGAAAATAATATATGCAATTTACATTTTTTTTTTTAAATTGAACTTTTTACATGACACAATTTCTCATCTTTGTTGCCATATTTATTACGTTTCAGCCATTGTATGCTCTGGCCTTAAGGTGGTTGGAATGTCGAACTGAACCCTTTATTTCACTCACTGGGGTAGACTGTTCTAGTTCCACGTGCCATGTTTTAATGGATGTCAGTTATCAGTTATCTCCTGTTAATTTCCCTCTCCAAGTTCTCCCCTGCCTTAAGATGAGGACAATAGTCCGAATAATATAAATAGTGTACATAATACCTCATCTCAGAAATATAGACAGATGCCACAACTGTTATTGGCTGCACTTATTGAATTAGTAGTAGAGCCTGAATGTATCTATCACACTTGGCGATAGAAGTGAATGAGATTTGGCCATCCTAAAATGTAGAAAAATTATATTTAATGGGTTTATTATTTACTTCTGATAGATATTTATGTTTTTGGAGAAAAGTGAAACCTAAATCGGAATCACTAAATGGGACTGAGTTTGAACTTGCAGAAGTAATTTTTATTAAAAAATTTATTTTAAATTTTGATTTTCAAGTCATACAATGTAAAATTGACCAGAGCATAACAATAAAAAACAAACAAACAAGACAAAAGGAAAAACTAGTCAAAAATTAATGACAATTCCTCATTTAAGAAATTCATACATTTGTTTGCTCTTAAACAAATAATAGTATAGAGTAAATTGAATAAGGAAGAACATAACTATATGATTAAATGTACATTTATCTGCTGATAGCTCCCCCAATAAGGTATTGTTTGTCAAACTGAACCCCAAAGATACAAGTCTCAAGTTCAACTAGTTAAGAATAAACGGCATGCTACTTATCGGTTTTTGATCCATGCTGTATAGTTGATGGAATCCGAATGTAGGAACAATCAGAACATTGAAATAATAAAAATAAAGTAATTTGCTCAGACATTTCTTAACCCAGCTCATTTCCTAAAATCAATGACTAAATGACATGACCCTCTTCCCAAAATTTAGTATTCTGACACCAAACTCTTTCAAAGTTTGGTCATTTGGTCAGATTTTGAGAATCGGGTCATGCTGAAAATTTTCAGCACTCTCCCATACAAACTTGTAATGTTTATTTTTAAATAGTTTTTACTGCTAAAAATAACTGAAAGAGATTAACTTAGTTTTTGATTAATAGGAAATATTAATAGCTTTTGTGATCCACCCCCGCATGACCTTTTGCCAAATTTTCTCTTTGTTGAAAAAAGAAAAAAATACAATTTCAGAAAAAGAATCAGGTTATATTTCTTACCTCCTTTGCTTAAGTGTGAAAAAGGCAAATAATAGTTTTTACTGCAAACTCAATTTAAACTTAGCCATATGTTTAAAACAAAGTATATAATGAATATATAATATCAGCTAAATAACAAAATGCTTCATCTAAAATTTTTGAAAATGATTTAAAATTTTTAATGCATTACTCTACACTATAGTCATTCTGTTGATTTTCATATAATCAAATATGTTTCCATTATAATATAGACATATATTGTATGTATAACGTATAATTTTTTAAATTTTTAACCAGATACTTTTCTTAGCAATTCTTCCAGTGGCAATTTTATCTTTGATCTAGATTCATGTTCTGTTTGATTGATTGTATCATATTAACAGATACTTTGTTCCTCTGTTGGATAAAGAATGACGTCAATTTCTGTACCAGTAATAATCTTTGAACTTGTAATTTGTAAATACACTCAATAGAATTGTTGAGTAGAACAAGAATAGGGTATTATTTCTCTTTTCTTAGAGACTCTTTCTTAACCCTTTGGAGACAGCCTCATTTCAAGTTTCAGTGCCAAGAAGATGGAGATCACAAGTCCTCACTTGGAACACAAAAAAATCTATATAAAATCGCAGAATATAACAAACTATCATAGAAACTGCCATTGAAAGTCTCAGATGTGTAAGAAATGTGAGAAGCAATCTGATTGGCTGGTATGAAGACCAGCCAGCTAATCTTGAAGCTTGTATTATTGGGCTATCAGCCTAGTCATCTTCTTTGTCACTTGACTTTTTGGCTGATCCATCTCCTAAGGGTTAAGATGAATTCTAAATGATTTTTCACAAATTTTAAATCCCAAACATTCTCATTCTATGAATAAAAAGTTTTTATTATAACTATCTTTAACTAATATGTAGTTCAAGATGCAAGTATTTCCAGTAAATACTACTAATACTACTATCCTCTACCTTTATAAGAGCTAGATCAAGCTGAAAATGAAGTATTGCTAACATAAATAGGCAGTTTTTCCGTTACAGTCTCGATAGTCCAAAAGCATTTACATGTGTGTGATTAATTATTTTCCACCCTACATCCCCTTTCCCACAGTCAAAACATCACAAACCTGCCGCTGTTTTATTGTTACTTACATGGAAAGTGTTCAAACTACATTTTTTAGTTTCATCACTTCTAACCTTCATAGCGAAGACCCACTATCTCACAAGGCATCTATCTCACACATTTGTAGTGAACTATCTTCATTATTGTTATATTCTGCTGCAATTAGATCTGATTCATATTGGCCAGATGTAAACACTAAGAAAGCAAAACACAAAATAAAAAAAATCATTTTCTGCATGCAAGGGCTCTGAGTATCACATCTAGTTCACAAAACAAATCCCCACAATAAAATACAATAACCAATCACTAACATTCTCATTGGAAAACTGATGACCTTGGGGACCACCAGATTTGCTTAAAAGAAAGTTCCTCGTAACAACTGACATTCAGACACACTCTTCTCGTCACCACCATGATCATTTCTCTCATCACGACCGTGACCTCGTCCAAGCTTCACTGATCTCACCTGACTCTTCACATGTGAAATGCAGCTGACAGGTCAGCATCAACACTGCCAGTCTCCTGACACCAAACATTGACTTCTAACACCTCAACATTCAATATCCACTCCAGACCTCACTTGTCCTCACCACCATGACCCTATCTTGTTGATACCACATGTGACCAGAATCCAACAGAGACCTTCCTCTTGGTTAACTTTCACTATCCACTCCAGGCCTACCTCGTTGTCACCACTGTGACCCTGTTCATCTGATGAATGTTCATTGTCTACACCTAATCCCTCATTGCTACTACAATAACATCAGCAACCAATGCGCCTTACTATGAAACAACCCACCACTGCGACTTCAATCAACCAACTCACAAACCTACCAACCCACTTTATCAGGTAGGTCCACTTCAAAATCTTAGCATCACACAACCGCCAGCCCATCACACCTCACAGGTGTTGATTTCAACAATAAAGAAAAGCATGCATCAAACACCACCAATGGCTAATCCACTCTATTCTCTAACCCCAACTTTGACTTCAGTCAACCAACCCCAAAAATCAGTCAACTCCTGATCCTACCAACAACACCTTAACATCTAACTGCTTCCCTTAGCAACAGCAAAGAAGAACCACACATGAACAATTGTAGCCAAATTTCAAACAACGATGTATATCATTTGAATTTTGACGAATACACACTGTTGAAAATTTAATCCTTGACTGTTCCTTTCCTTTGCAACCAAACACTCATTATAACATTCCCTTCATATTCAATTGGTGAGTATAAGTTCAGTTCAACCAGCTTCTTCCCATGAACCACTGCTTTGTGGAACCAACTCCCAAGAGGATGC
This sequence comes from Acanthosepion esculentum, assembly GCA_964036315.1. Lineage (NCBI taxonomy): Eukaryota > Metazoa > Mollusca > Cephalopoda > Sepiida > Sepiidae > Acanthosepion > Acanthosepion esculentum. The sequence goes on from OZ038475.1 coordinate 148,230,780, forward strand.
TTCCCTGATCATTAGAATCTTAACCTTTTCAAGTGTAGAGTTAACTGTTATCTTTCCCACATTTCCCCATAAACTGTACCTCTTACTCTGTAACCATTTACCTTGAGTGACTCTTGAGCCTTATATAGGGTGAACATTATTGAAAAAAAATTGTAGTTACTACTGTTTATCCCATAATATTTGTTGCATTTTGTTTATATATGCAAATACGAGAACTATTATGAGAATGGAGGTAGTGTAAGTTTATATACCTGTAAATCAAGATTCTAGCTGTTCAAAGGGTAGTTTATTTGTGAATTCATATGTGCCTATACCTGTGGGTATACATTATTATTTTTGTTAACTCAAAGGGAAAAATCAAGTGGATACATGCCTTTTATTAAAATTATTACTGCAAAGTGGACATAAACAGTCTTTGTTGAAATTTGAACTTGGTTTGCTGATAACACTTAGTCTGCATCATGCTTTTTAATATTAGTCAGGTTAGGTTGGTTTGTTTTTGGTTTTGGGTTTTTTTTTTATTGTTACTTTGCAGGCTTTGTGCAATGGCCAAAAAGAAAATCTTTTTTCAATAAATAAACATTTTCAATTCAAAACATCTAGTAAATGACTAAGCCTTAACTTTTATTATAAACTTTAAGTTCTTTAATCTCCTAACCATAAAAAGGGAGGATGAAAATTTGTATTTACCATATATACTTGTGTATCATAGAACCTTTTAAGACCTAATTTTGAAGCTAATTTGACTACAGTATAGGGATATATAATTTGGTCAATGGTGTAGCAAGTGCCAGCAGTACATACATTAATTTTATATATTATGTATGATGTAACCCCCTTAAAATTAGCTTTAAAATTAGGTTTTCAAAAGTCTCATGATACATAAGTATATGTAGTATAGTTATGTATGCATGTATTCTTGTGTCGTGAGCCAACACATGGGTATTCCATCGACACATTACTGATGACTAGAAAATTTGTCTAGTGTCGTAGAGTGTCATGCACCTGAAATTTATTTAAGTGAGAAAGGTTTATCCAGTCCTACTCTCTTGTCCAATGCCCGCCATCTGCTACCACAAGATAAATGACACGTGCAAGGATGCAGGTTACATTTCAGAGTATCCTTCCCCTAAATAGGTTACCTTGCAAGTTTCCAGAGCCTCAATCTGCCATCAAGTTTTTGCCTCCAGCCTGGTATTGAAAGGTATGAATCCTTTTCTCCCTCCAGATATGGGTAAATAGCAAGACACTGGGTTCTATAGCCTTGGATGGCAACTGGTCTAGGAGAAGGAAAACTCTAAATTCAAGATGGTAGTTATAATTATAGGAAAATCTATGACAAAGTGGGAAAACGTTTTTCACATGAAGGGTTTCATCCTTAAGGACTTCATTGAATTAGTGATGTTGATGTAACTATGAATAAAGGTGAGGGGATGGTAAATTTTTAAATTTCTAAAAAAAAAAAATTTTGTTTTGGGTATATAGTCTTGACAGTTTCTTTCTCTTTTTGTTTGTTTTGATTACATTTGTTTATAACTATGCCACACTGTAACAATAGAAGATCTGCCAAGAAAGTTGAAATGCTGTAAGAACCTGGATACAAATTTACTGTGGGTAATCCAGTGATTAAAACACTTGCTATACACTTTCATCTTCGTAAATCGGTTTCTCTTTTAATTAAAGTAGCATTTTTTAAATACAGTCAAACTCATTATGGTTATCAACTAATACATTTAGTGTGTTTTGTAAAAGATTTCTTTTGTGCTCGCAGGCCTCTGATCAGGAGGTTTTGAGGAAGCGTGGAACCACCTCTTAATTGCTGGTGTTCCCAGGTCCACCCTGACTCAGGGTAATAGCACCTGTTGGGGTCCCAGCTATGGGAAAATAGTGAACTTCCAGGTCTTTTCCAGTACATTGAAACAATGATGTTGCCAACTATACTTTTTTGAAACAATGATGTTGCCAGTTTTTGAAACGATGATGTTGCTAACGTTATCCTTAAATTACGTTTGCAAAGTATATATATTTAGTAAATATGTGGAAACTGGATCTGGCATTAAATAACCCATAGGGGTTGATATGCCATAAAACCCCAAACAAATTAAATTAAATTAAATTTTGTGCTCACATAATCTTTTATTTAAATTCCTTGAGGTTTCTCCGATGTATTCCTTGTGGCAATTATTACAGGTGATAGAGTAAATACCTCCTTCAAGTTTTAGCTTATTATTTTGCTTTGTATTAAGTTAAGTATTGTTTTTTAAGTAGTTGTGAGAAATTTTATGTTAAGCGTTTCTATTGTGGTTGTGGGTAAAAGACTATATTTTGATTTGTGTTTATCAGAAAGGTTCACTCTTTTGTTCTGAAATATTTTATGATCCTTTTGTTTCATGTTGAATATGGAATAATTAAAGGATTGGAGGAGTTTAAAAGTATTTCCAATGTAGATCTTATTTTATCACAATGTCAAATATTTAATAACAAAAGTGATAAAACTAAACAAGAGGTAAAAGAAACTAAATGAAATCAGCTAGACTATAGAACCAAAAGACGGAATTAAAAATGAAATCTCCAATCTTTCATGCACATATGTAGTCCCATTAACATAAGCATCACTTTGGTTCAATGAATTCCTAAATAGTAAAATGTGTCACATGGATATTTTTCTTCTTTATTTATAGATTTTCCTAAATTTGTTCTTGATACATAAAAATTTTTATATTGTTTTCCTAGTTATAATTATCTGGTTACTAAAAAAAAAAGTTCAAAGTATTTTGAAGAACATGTAGCTTATCTGTATCATATACTATGAGATAACTTTCAAAATGTATATATTTATAATAGTAATAAGTAAAAACATGTTAGTCCAGTAGTTGCTTGAGACAGTTTATTTACTGTATGATGTGGAACCAAAGTAATAGAAGCAACCTCTAGAGTAGCAATTCCAAAATGTGCACTGCAGCTCCACAGTGTTACAACTCCTCCAGGTCTTATGTGCTGTTAAAATATTCCAATACTTCAAGGTATTTATGCACAGTCATAAAGATAGTAACATTTAACTGGTACATTGTGAATAACTCAGTTTATCTAATTTCAGTCTGAAATTCTGGGTTGAGGAGTTATCATTATTTGCACTATTTACATGGACCCAGAACTGAACCCATAGAAACATCATGTTGTACATATATGTTGTTTTTTGGTCAAAGAATGGAACTTCAGGAGTATATATATATATATATATATATATATATATAATATGATCTTAAGAAAGCGAAAGAACAGATGGAGTTAGAATCCACAGTTCTTAGCGTTTACTTTTTTAAAAAGTGCTCAATACAAACCTGGAGCAAAATATTATTAAAATATTTTTTATTATAATAGATTACAATAAAAACTTTTTACATCCCTACACAAAAGTTTTCATGTTTCGAAACTATAATGGTTACTTTTCGGATGATGGTAGATAACATAATATTATAAATTTTCTTTGTGATTCTTCTCTTTGTTCACTCATGTCACTTTACCACAAGTATGAAATTCTTTTCTATGGATAAATGAGGGACCTTAAGATTTCAATACATGCAAAAACTTGTCAAGCTCCCTTTGAAACCCCATTAAAGAAAAATCTGTTTGGGATAAATTCATGGGTGACTGAGTTGAGATGTTCATTAGATAGGATACACATCAAAACATCCCAGCTATTGATACTTCTTCAGTGACAGAAGAGAATTTCATATCACTTACATTTTATGTATGCATGCATGCATGAAGAAAGAACAGGAAGATAAATTAATCCATTGTACTTATTGATATTTTTTATTTTTACAAAATAGTACTCAATGTAAATTTACAGAGAATAAATATTATAAATTAACTGATTGAAAATATGGTTTCTTTGCTACACAGTAATAACTATGTTTCAAAAACTGAAGCTAAAAACTTCAAATTTAATTATATAATTAAATTAAAAGCATTAGTTCTCTTTCATCTTCAAGCGAATTTTGGAATATATATAAATATATATAATATTATTAAAATATTTTTGCTCTACATATGTATTGACCATTTTTAAAAGATAAATGCTAAGAACTGTGGATTCTAACTCCATCTGTTCTTTCTTTTTCTTAAGATTATATATATATTGTACTACTGCAGTTCCATTTTTTGGCTACAAAACAATATATATGTACAACAAGATGTTTCCATGTGTTCAGTTCTGGGTCCAAAATTCTAGTAACTTTTATGGCTAACCTTGAAAATAATATATTTAGTAATTTAAAAAAAACAATCTACCTAAGATATGTTGATGATATCCTCATCTTAGTAAAAATACATTGACAAAATATATGCACTACAACAAGAATTCCAAATAAAATCTGTCCTTTAATGTGCAGATGACCATAACAATAATAATAAAAAAATTTCTCTGGATATATTGACACACACCAATAATAATACATTCACTATCTTACCATATATAAAAAACCTACTAGCAAAAACCTCATGCACTTTTAAATATAAGAGTGAATGTCCTAACTACTTCAAAATAGCAATTATACAAAATTTAATAAACTGTACTAAAGTTAACTACTCCACCAAAAATATTTTCTACACTGAACTAAAAAAACATTAAACAAATTCTTATTAATGTCTTTCCTAACTACATTGTTGATTAACTCACACACACACACACACACACACACACACACACACACACATATATATATATATATATATATATATATATATATATAGTCTCACTGTATAGGTTGATTAAGTCATGTATCATGCAAGTTCCTTTTTTGAGAGACCAAATTACAATAGACTAACCTCTTTTCCTCTATCTCTTTGTCCCATCTTTTAGTTAAATTAGCTAAAAAAGTAAAAGAGGATGATAAAACTATTGTTAGTAGCACTATAGTCACTGCATAAACATGTACAGCCACAAACAACCGAATGAGAAACAGCTAAACATCTTATAAACATAATCAATGGAACAGATTCATATTCGCTGTTTGTATTTTAGAATACTATACTAAAATGTGAATATTACATGCATTATTATTGGATACAGTTAATTAAAACATCAATTTTATCAAAATAATGTTTGTTTTAAATACAGCTGTACTTTTTGACTACGGTAAATTGATGTATAGTTTGGTCAACGGTGTAGCCAGGGCCAGCAGTACATACACTAATTTTATATCTTGTGTATGATGCGATGCCCTTAAAATTATCTTCAAAATTAAGTTTTCAAAAGTAGCATGATACGAGAGTATATATGGAACATATCTACCTATATACATACATACATACATCTGAAAAACAAAGCCATGACCCATCTTGAGTAAGACGATAAACTACGTCCAACAGCAAGGACTCTGATCAGGTGGTTTTGAGGACTGTGGAATCACCTCTTAATTGCTGGTGTTCCCAGGTCCACCCTGATCTAGGGTGGTAGCACCTGTTAGGGTCCCAGCTATGGGCAAATAGTTAGCCCCCAAACTGTGGTCAAAACACTATGAAAGTGTAAAAATAGGTTTTAATACCAGAAATACTTCCAGCAAATGATTCATGATGATAACAGTAAGAATAGCGTAATGTCACTCTGAATGCCAAAACTGAAACCACAAACTAACGCACCAACCTGTTTCACTTGCGGTAAACTTGAGCATAAGTCCTGACTGCCAGAATAAATTGTACAAATATCCAGCGAATACTTCCCCCTCAAAATGCTATAAATCCAATCCACCAAACAAAAATATTATCTGTCATGCTTGTTACAAGCCGGGACATAAAAGTACTGAATACAGAAACAAAAAGCAAGTCCATTTTGTAAAAAAAATATGAAACATGTTTCAGATAATGAACATTCATTCATATTTTCAGGTGGACTAGACAGTTTCCAACAAAAATGGCTTACATGTCAATTGTGGTGCTGCCATGCATGTGATTACTGATGAATCTTAATATCTTACTTTCGATAATGATTTTAATCCAGAAAATAATCACATCAAACTGGCAGATGAAAGTCAAACCAGTAAAATAACTGATATGGACGGAAATATGCATAACTGCATTTTAGCAAATGCTTTATACATTCCTACATTCAAACAAAACATATTCTCAGTACAGGCCGCTACCGAAAAAGGAGCTTCTGTGAAATTTGGTCGGAATTACTCAGAACTTATCTACCCTAATGGTGTCAAATTCAACATAAAAAGAAATGGATAGTTATACTATTTAAACACTGCCGTAACCTACAAAACTGCTACATGCAGCCTAAAACAATGGCATCAAATTCTTGGACATTGATATCTGAAAGACATTATACAACTACATGTAGTCGTGGAAGGCATGAAAATTGTTGATAAATCAGATACAGAATGTAAAACCTGTATCCAAAGTAAAATGGTACAGTATAAAAACAAGTTACCTGATATTAAATAAAACTAAAATATTAGACCTTGTTTATTTTCATCTTGCTGGTCTAATTGAGCCAAGATTTTTAAATGGCTTTAAGTATACACTTCGTTTTGTGGACAACTATTCTGGTTTAATTATGGTATATTTTCTGAAACCAAAAAGTGACGCATACGCTGCCACAAAGAAATATCTAACTGACATCACTCTGTATGGCTCTGTAAAATTCTTGAGAAGTTATAACGGCACAGAATTCACTTCTAAAAACTCTGAAAATCTTTTAATTAACAATAAAATTAAACATCAGAAATCTGCTCAATATTTCCCACATCAAAATGATATGGCTGAATGATGTTGGCATTCTTTATTTGAAATGTGTAGATGTCTATTAATAGAATCAAGCTACCAAAGTTTTTGTTTGTATGCTATTATGACTGCTGCCTATATTAGAAATCAGTGCTACAGTCAAAGAACAAAAAAACTGCCTTCAAATATGTTCATGCGTCGTAAAACTAACCTTGCCAATATGCATATATTTGGCACAATTTGTTATGCCTGCATACAAGGTAGAAAGAAATTGGACACTAAATGTGAAAAAAGCAATTTTCATCGGCTATGATAAATCGAGTCCTGCCTCTTTAACATATATAACTGAGACGAGGAACGTCAAGAGTCAGGTGTATAAAATTTACTGAAAAGTTTTGAAAAGCATAAATCAGATGATTGTTTTATTCCAGTTGAAGAATATGATGCAATACTTGACGACTATTGGCCAAAAAATTCTTGTAGGGAGGGCACAAAAGAAAGCAAAACGCCACAATCAAGAAATTCAATGGATAATACAGGAAAAATAATCTTTGTGCAGAAGTACCAGAGGGACAATACCCAAGCAGGTTACAAAAAATACCTGAATATTTACAAGATTATGTTGTTAAAAATTTAAATGACAAAGTAAACCCAAACATAGATTATTGTTTGGTGAAAAATATACCCACTAATTATGACAAATCTATTACTTCAGATGACTCTATAAAATGCCAAGAGGCCATGGAAAAAGAAATATCTGCTTTAAAAGCAAATAATATGTATGAATCAATAGAACTTCCACCTAGTAAAACTGTTGTAGATAGTTGATGGGTGTACATTGTTAAAACTAATGACACTAATAAACAGTTCAAAGCAAGATTTGTTGCAAAAGGCTATTGGCAAAGACCTGGCATAGATTACTACAAAACTTTCTCCCCTACAGCTTGATTATTGTCAATAAGAATTTTAATACAATTAGCTGCTCAACATAATTTATTTGTCCACCAAATAGATGTAAAAACAGCATATTTAAATGCACCAATCGACTGTGACGTGCATATTGAACAACCAGAGGGCTACTCCATTCACAGCAAAACAATAACAAACTTGTATAGCGATTAAGGAAATCTTTATATGGACTTGAACAAAATTGGAATCAAGTCCTTCACACATATTTAATTGGTGAAGGTTTCTCTCAATCCTTGGCAAATTCTTGTATTTACACAAAAACACTTCTAATATGATATTGATTATGATTGTTTGAGTTGATGATATACTAATTGGTGCCAGTTGAAATTCCTCATTAAATAACGTAAAAACATGTTTAAGTGAACAGTTCAGAATGACTGATTTTGGAAAGCTTTCTTTCTTGGAATACAGTTTAAAAACAATCGTATCAAAATGAATCAAACAAAATATATTGAAAAGATTCTAACCAAATTAAAAATTCAAGATTGTAAACCTAGATCAATGCCTTGTGAAATCGATATCAATCTAATGGATGATAACTACATTCGTGTACTGGGTAAGACAATAAACTACGTCTAACAGCAAGACCTCTGATCAGGTGCTTTTGAGGAGCTTGGAACCACCTCTTGATTGCTGGTGTTCCCAGGTCCACCCTGACCCAAGGTGGTAGCACTTGTTAGGCTCCCAGCTATGGATAAATAGTTAACCCCCAAACTGGAGTTAAATGCTATGAAAGTGTAAATATAAGTCTTAATACCAGAAATACTTTGTAAAAAAAATTATTACTGGAAATAAATTTTTTGAAGAAAAAAGTATTACCAGCAATACATTTTAGGCAAAAAAAAAAAAATTACCAGCTGTACATTTTTTGAAAAAAATAAGAAATAGATTTTTTGAAGAAAAAATATTACTTGCAATACATGTTTGAAAACAAAATATTACCAACAATAAAAATTTTATCTGCATTAAATAACCCATTGATGTTGATATGCCGTAAAACAAACCAAACCAAACCAAAACTAATGGATGAGAGCAATGCTGAACCAGTAGGCGGAAAATACTGTTGAGAGATAGTTATATAAATTATGACCACCACTCATCCTGATATTAGTTATATGGTAACAAAACTGTCACAATATTCCACAAATCTGACCATGAATAACTTGATAAGAGCCAAACAAGTCTTACGCCATTTGAAAGGGACAAAAACACATTGTTTAGTGTTTAATAAGTCAAATAAGCCCCTGACTTTAAGAGATTTTTGTGATGCAGATTGGGGAAATTCAAAAGATCGCCATAGCATTACAGGATACAGTTTCCAACTAGCACCAAACAGTTCAATGATTTTGTGGCAAACAAGAAAACAACCTACAGTTGCATTATCAACCTGCAAAGCAGAGTACAGCATTGGCGGCTGCCATACAACAAGCAAAATTCCAATTTCAATTATTAGCCACCATAATTAATGCAACTAAAAAGCAAGTCACAATCTATTGCGATAATCAAGGTACTATTGCTTTAGCTAAGGACCCAGTGTACCATCAATGTTCAAAATATATAAAGTACCATTTCATAAGGATTCATAAGGATTGAAATTAAAAAAGGTACAAGAAAATTGGACTATATTCCAATGGGAGAAAATATTGCTGATTTATTTACTAAACCTATCAGCAGAACAAAATTAAACAAATTTCTTACTGCTCTAAATGGAGCACTATACTGAACATTTTTTTTTACCTTTCAATTGGCACAGTTTTTTTGTTTTTTTTTAATAAATTAAATTTTTTAAAAATATATACATAGAAAAAATCTTTTTATGCTGTATGTATTTGTTTTGCATCTATTTTGGTTATATTTATTGGCCCCATAGAAATGGGGGGTTAACATGAGTGCACTCATCCATTTAGATTGAAGGAGGTGGGTATTGATTTCCCAAGATGGGATGGAATGATTGCAAAAGTTTTTCCCCTGCCCCTGCTTATAGTCAGGACACATAATGCATGCTGGGATATCTTTCTTAGCCAATAAAATGGGACCTTATTTTGTGTACAATCATCAACTCATATTCTGTGAATTCTTTTGCCTTATCAGTTTTTGATTTGCTTTCCTTTAACTATATTGTTTGCTTGCTTGATACTGTTTCATCTTTTTGGCCATTTTTCTTTTCATTGCAAACTTTATTAATTCTGATCATATTATTTATCTAGCACTTTAACAATGGCAGTGGTTAAAGTGCAAGATAAATAAACTTTAACAATTCATCAGAATCAATGGCAATGCTATAGCAGTTTATGATGGTCTTGTAATTGTAGTAGTAAAAAAAGAAAAAAAAGACTGTCAACTTAAAGTAGCAACAAACGTCTGCAATAGATTTCTTCCGTCTCTCGACCGCAACACTTGTAGCCAAATCACAGTTAAAACGATAGTTCGACGTAACAGTCCAACAAACAACGTAGAAATGACAAAATGGGGTCATACGTCCAACCTTCACTTCTCACCAGCAAAAACGCGTCTTCCTCCCAAGCTCAAAAAATCTTCTTTTATAAGCGAAAAACAACGGCTTCTGTTCACCGAGAGAATTTTCTGATTGGTCACGCCATTCAGGGGAGGGAAGAACATTAGCATAGATTCTAGTCATTGAAGTAGATTTTTGCTAACTACTTTTTGGTAATTTTTCTTCGGCAGATCGCACACAAACTTTTTTTTCGGGGTAACTGATTATCTCTTTCACTACAGAAATACAGTGTCCCTGATTCTTGGATAACTATTCCTCTCCAAATTGCTTCTGGTTTTGATACAAATAATTTTCTGGTATCATTGGTTTTACTCATACCAGATAATTGATTTTACTAAACCAAGAAAAGTTCCATAATAATTGAATAATAAATTTCTGATTATGCATCTCATACCTTTAATGAATTAGGACAGTAATAAACTTAAATAATTCTATTAGATTCTTTGATAAATAATACATTTGGGTGGTTATTCATTTATCACGTCTAACATTAACATTTTAGCCATCTTAAAATGTACTATTGCTTCTCTTAGGCTTCTGGTTGGATAAAGAATGTAACGTTTAGTGTACACTTTTTAGTTTTCTTAGACTACACTTTGATATTGGACCTTCAGATCAGTAGGGTAGCTAGATTTGGTCCGCGGTGAGTTTTCAGAAAAGAAAAAAACAATAGCATAATTTCAATCCTTTTTGAAAAAAAAGCAACGATAAGGAAGAAGATAGGGTTCAAATGAAGCCAATTTGTCTTTGATATGGCTGTCTCAAAGTCAGTCAGCCAGCCAGCATTAGAAAAAAAAAAATTGTCTCCAAAACGCCACTGTCAGTTGGTGGGGATAAAACCCCACTTACAAGACGTAAGCAAAAGGTGTGAAAAAAATTTGAACATTTTCAAAGGGCTTGATGTGGAGTTGGATTAAATGAATTTAGTGAATCCATTGTTTTTTCACACCTATATGAGAAGTCCAGATTTTGGTGTCAGTTCTTTGATTCTGATTTTTTATGTCTCTCTGAACTGTTAGTGTAAAAAATTAAATAAGTGAATCAATTGTTCTTTTTTTTTTATCTTATTATTTTATCTTATTTTTAAATGTGCAGAAAGTGAGATCAGCTAGCAGTTCAAATTCTAGATTAGTCTATTACATTCATTTTTGCACTAATACTTTTGGGAAAAGCATGAAATCAGCATTTCTTCCTCTAGCTAATGGTTAATATATCAGAGTAGACTGGTCTCACTAGCCTTGGGCAACAACCAGTCTAAGGGAATGAAAACAATGAGTTTCAAATCCTGCAGAAGGCAACATGAAAGCATTCCATTATCTTTCCCACAAAAGAATGGCAATTCATTGATAATGAAGAAAAGGAATTTGCAAAGAGTCATGATCACTTACATTCTGAAAGAGCATGGCATAAAAAATACTTATAGGAGTGAAGATCTCCAACTACCCTGTTAATTGTTTATAGCTTGCAGCTGAGCAGCATGGAGTAATACCTAATCTGGCTTATGAGAATAAATGGGTTCATGCCTTACCCAAAGGCATTAGTAGAAAATGAACACAAAGTACTTTGACCATAATTTGAGCTCTGCCTGTATTCATGCTGGTAACCATTATACTATCTTGTATTTATAATTTGTGTATAAAGCAAATAGAACAAAAAAGATAATTCATTTCCACATGAGCCTGGAAAAATTCTTTGAAGTCAAGCAATAAATATTGTTACCTTTGTACAAAAATAACTTTGTCACTTACTCACTTGGATTTGGTTTGTTTTAAACCAATCATTAAAAGAAACAAGTTTATCAAACAGCTTGTGTTCCTAATGCCCTTTGAAGTAGATGCTTTGGCCTTTTAAATTCGCTTTTGCTTCTTTTTTTATTTATAAAAGATGTGTTTTCTAACACAACTGATAAAGCCACTTCTTTAACTGGCCATATTGTCCCTTCTAATTGCTTTCTTTTTTGATTACTGATTTTAGTAGATTGAAAAACTATTTGCTTTCAAGAATACAATTATCACCGCTGGAATATAAAGCTGGTCTCATGTGTTAGTAATCTCACTTTTTACTGTTGTGACCTTCTGGTGGACTAGTTTAACTTTAGTAAATATTTCCAGTTATTTCACAGTGTGTATTCATTAGTTTTCAGGAGATTCATATTATAAAGGAATTTGAATTGTACTATCCAGGTTTCACAGCCCATATCTAAGACAATCCATCAAGTAAAATCAAAGGAAGATAAAATACTCAGTTTCTGAGAGACTTTATCAAGTCAAATGAAAGGATTTTATTTTGTAACAAGTATTTATATAAAGGAGCAAAATAATAAACTGAATATTAAGGAGGGAACATCAGTCGAAAAACAACTGAGAAAATGGATGAGTTGACCAAGAGAAAAATTTATCTGATTCATTAATACATATATATATATATATATATATATATATATATATATAAAAAGAAAGAACTGTAAGATATATAATCCGGTGTTCTTATTGATATTTTTTATTTTTACAAAATAGTGCTCAATGTAAATTTACAGAGCATAAATATTATAAATTAATTGATTTAAAATATGGTTACATAGTAATAACCATGTTTCAAAAACTGAAGCTAAAGCCTTCAAATTTAATTATATAATTAAATTAAAAGCATTAGTTCTGTTTTCATCTTCAAGCAAATTTCACTTAAAGATGAAACAACTAATGATTTTAATTTAATTATATAATTAAATTTGAAGTTTTTAGCTTCAGTTTTTGAAACATAGTTATTACTGTGTAGCAAAGAAACCATATTTTAAATTGGTTAATTTATATATATATATATATATATATATATATATATATATATATATATATAGCAATTCATATATTCTACTGTAGAGAAAACAATTATTAAAGCAAATTTTAGTATTAATAAAAACAGGGAAAGGAAATGTACTTTTGAGTAAATCACATCAAGCTAAATATAATTAATTTTATAAAACTATATTTATTAAAATGAGAAGAAAATGTACGAGAAGAATGGATATCATGACTATGAATGGCAATTCAAAACAAGAAAAGAAAAAGCAGGGTAGAAGAAATAAGAATGACTCTCCCTCTCTCTCTGAAATAAAACAGCTGTACACCATGATTAAAAAAGGGGAAGCAAATTTCCACACTGAGGATAAGAAAATATATATATATATATATATATATATATATATATATATTAATATTATTATAATAAGCAGATCACTTTTTTTTTCTTTTTTTTTTTTTTTTTGTTAAAATGCCATTCATGGGGATTCTATTATTTCTTCCTGTTAATTTTCTTATTTTGATACATATGTCTCTTTTTATAGTATTATATTTTGTATGCCAAGACCATTTTTAAGATGACCATCTTCAACATCTAGTAACAGGAGTGGCACTCCCATCTTGGAGCTTTTTTTATGAATATAAATACATAATTGAACGTTTTAGAGGATCAAACATTACCGGTAATTGGACAATTATTAAAGGTCACAAACAGGAAGGGCAGCTGATGACCCCAGATTTAGGGAGAAATAGTTTTTATCTTTATAGTCTCTTAAACTTTCTAGTCTCTTCAAGAAATGACCTAGAGTTTTGTAGGTTATTTATTTCTCTTGTGTACACAAGAGATTTTAAAACTGACCTAACTTAATACAAGCAGTGAGGAAGTTTTAAGAAAAATAGGAACTGAAAGGACACTTATACTTACAATCAGAAAGACAGTTGTTATTTCTGGAGCATTTGAGGAAAGTGGGCCTAGAGAATTTAATACTCACAAGACATAGTGAAGGGTGGGAAAACCACAGTTTGTGAATGGATAGCAGAACAGGGACCACATAAATGTATACTTTATTGTAAATTCACAAGACACACTGAAATCCAACAAACAGTATATTTTAGAAATTTTATCTTTATATGATACATTTTCCTGATTAGTATTTTATTACCAGTTCTTTTCTTTTATCTTTTTCTTGCAACACTCTGGGTCAGTCAATACACTCTTCACTATTCTTCTTCTATGAGCTGTGTCCCTTCAAGACATGGGTGATCCTGACTCTCAACAATTTTCTGTTCTTTGTAGTAACAAAGTAATACTATTCTATACTACATTATTATTGACAAGTATCTGACATCTTAATTTCATTTGTTTGTGTTGTAATTCTTAGACCCTCATTCTATGGCTATTAATAAGCATTATAGATTAAAAGTAAAGAATAAACCTTTGTTTAGACTGAATCATGTCCCACTCTTTACACTTGTGGCAAATTGTGAACACATATGACTGACGTCTTTCTAAAATTTTTTATCCAATACAATCTTCGAATTTTGGCCAGTTGACTATATTGTCTCTCCTGCAGGGAAATCTGTCCTGGCTTTCCCACATCCAAAGGTTGAAGTTAAAAAATTGCGATGAAATGCGAGTAAAAAAACAGCAAGATAAAAGCGAACAAACTCTGTCTTTTAGGCGCGTATGAATAAAGAAAAAACTCCTGCTTGGTGTGTAACAATAAAAGAAGAAAGATATACAGAAAAAAAAGGAGTAAAGGGATAAAGACAATTAAGAGTGAAAGAACGGGAAAAGAGAAAATGTCCTTTAAGGGAAGAGAAAATGTTTATAACAGAAAAAAAGGCTTGCTCAAAATATTTCTCTGAGTGCCTAAAAAGTTCTTTGAGTAGAATTTTGTTAAGGTTTAGAAACACTCACAATTCTTGTAGAGTAGGAAAATATTTGGTAGATATAGGAATCTTGCAGTTGAGTGAGTTCGTAGGTTGATGACAGAAGTCCAGTGTGCTCGTCAGGAGTGGTGAAGGGATACAGCTTTGAATTGGTCTTGAATTGTGGGCCGATGTTCGTTCTAGACAGCCCTTTAGTAGGTCGTTCTTCTTTGGCTGAAAGTGGTCCTGAAGTTGACTGGAGCTCCCTATCGTCAACCTCACGGACGGCAGGCTGAAGTCTCACTGACAAATAGGCAAAGATTCTCCAAATTTATAGAGACTTGGTAGGCTCTGATGGATCAGGGACTTTTCCCTCAAATATCATTGTACAAATTTCCTGGTACCTTTATTGGTCAGAAAACACATTCTTATCTCTGATAAGAATCGGGGATGTGGGAGGTTGGAGTGAACAAGCTGTGAGGTTTCCCCCAAACTTCATGGCACCATGGAAAGAATAATGGTGGAATTCCTTTTTATATTTTCCAGCTCTCTCATTAGTCTGAAAATATATTCTTATCTCTGATAAGAATCAAAGCCTTGGGAGCCGGTTTTGAAAGTAAGAGGTTGGAGTGAGGATAGAAAAAAATAGCAAGAATGTGAACTTGTAAAATATTGTTCTCAAATTAAATTCCAACACTCCATCTGAATTTTGATTGACTTTTTTTTCTTTGGACAGGTATATATATATATATATATATATACCTATATATATATATATATATATATATATATATATATATCACTTGAGACATAATTTTGAGTCATCTTTTGACCATTTAATGTCCAAACATTTTCAGTGATATGTTTTGAATTCTGTTAAACAGGAGAAAGCTTTACCACATCTTGTAGTGTTGTCAATGTTTTTGTGGCCAGTAAGAAGAAAAAACGAATGGATCACAGATGAGATTCTTGACATGATTCAAAGGATAGAGAGAACAATGCCAAGACATGGAACGAAATACAGAAAACTACACAATGAAATAAAGAACAAATACAGGCAGGTTAAAGAAGAATGACTCAACAAAAAATATGCAAAAATAGAATAAGATGTGCATAAAAAAATAAGGGAACTAACAGGATAAAAGGTATGCACCTCAACAAACTGTGTAAAATCCAAGGACAGAAGGCTGATATTAGAGAAAGAAAATTCTTCAGCACTGGAAGGAATATATTGGAAATCTCTTCCACAATGAAACAACAAAAGAGAACTGGCAATGCACAAATACCAACAGACTGGAAATATTAAAAACTGAAGTAGAAGCTGCACTGGCCAAATTGAACAGAAACAAGGCGGCAGGGCCAGAAGGAATTGTAAAAGAGATGCTGGCAGCCTTAGACGATTTTGGCATAGACAAGGTTATGGAAATGATAAATGAAATCTACAACAGTGGTGATATACCGGAAAACCTAAGCAGATCTATTTTCATAGCACTGCTAGAAAAAAAAGGTACAAATGAATGTGAACTCCACTGAACAATCAGCCTAATGAGTGACATGACAAAACTCATCATCTGAATCCTGATTGATAGAGCATGCAGCAGAATCAGACCAGAGAGAGGACACGAATAGTACATGTCCATCAAAGACACTGAAACAAGGAAAGCAATATTTATATTCAGAATGTTATCTGAAAGAGCAATACAGATGCAGAAGGATGTGTACCTGTGTTTTATAGACTGCGCAAAGGCGTTCAACAAAGTATTCCACAAAGATGTGTTAGAACTGCTCAGCAACCTTGACATATTCAGGAAAGACATTAAAATAATGTTATATACCGTACCTTTGAACACTAATGGGTGTGTCCCAATCCTCATAAATACATTGGACACTATTGTAAGTGGGGGTGATATGCTGTATAAGTAGTCCACCACTAGCAGTGGTTTACCTACTTCACACTGCTGGCGAGTATTGTATTTTGTTGATTTTTATAAAGATTTCCATTCTCATTTCCAAGATTTTTTATGTGACACATTTCGTCCTTTCTTTAGGACTTCATCTGACTAAACTGATGTTTACGTTATGCATGTGTAATCGCATCAATATAAAAATCAATTTAGTCCGATGAAGTCTTAAAGGATCAAATGTGCCACACAAAAAAACTTTTCCCACTTTGTCATAGAATTTCCTAAAATAATGTAGATATGGAAGATTTTTTTGTTCAGTATTTCCCATGTGATTGCATTTACTTGTAGAGATGTACTCACAAATATAAAAAAAAAAAAATCCTAACTGAAAATCTTGAGAAGTATTAACCAGATGGAACAAGTTCTGAACTATTGCTAAAGAACCTGCAACACTATTAGTCCTGACCTGGCATCTCAGCTTCAGTCACTTTCCGACTGCCATAACATAGCTCCTCTGTCTCTTTTCACACTAATTGTGCTGACGAGTTTTCCTCGTTGGTACCTCAACTTCACAAATTTAAATATAGTTCTAGTTTGGTAGCTTGGTTCCCTAATTTCACTTTTGAAATTGCTAGTTGTGACCACAAGTTCTAAGCTAATAGTTTCTTCACCTGCATTTTCACTTTGTGGAACTTTTTTCCATCTTTCCTATCAACTATGATCTTCAAAAATTTAAATTCAATTACAGTCTTGTCTCTTTAATTCTAGTTCTTTTATTGTCTTCTCTGTTTTTTCACTCTTAGTAACCTCGTGTATACACTTGTAGTATTTAGTAGTACTATTCCCTTTTTTGAATGAAACATTATCATTAATATCTTGAGTAGAACTTTTGTCATATTTTTTATTGCTTTTTATTTCAGCTCACAAATGATCAGATAAGAGGAATGATATCCTTATAAAATCATAAATATATCCATGGATTTTAAGATAACACAAGACTATAAATTTGATATATTTAAGGAACGGTTATATAAAGCATCATTCTGTAAATACGTAAATACAAACAAGTTTATAAAGGTGTGTGGGCTTTTGTGTATGGATAACTTTTTGTTTTTATATCATTCAGAATTATTTAATGTTAATATTTTGTGCTAACCAGAGACTATGCAAATAAATTGTTTTACCGGAAATTGTCCTTTAACAAGTATGGCCATGCACTTATGAACAATTGAAACTGGTTCTTATATTAATGTTTATTTCTCTTTTTTATTTCTTTTTCATTTTAATATGCATACATAGTGTTATATATATATATATATATATATATATATATATATATATATAATATACATACATGCTATAACAAACAAACTTTATAGAAAAGAAAACAGGATAGTGATATTCTGATATCTGAACAAAGAGAATGAAAAACAGAAAAGGAATGATTAACCTATGAAGATTGATCCAAGAATGTTAAACGTTAAAACCCTGAGCCAGGGCTTGATCCATTTAATACAACTAATCGGCAGAGAAGAGAATAAAAAATAACTTACTTCCCCATCAGTGAATCTGTAAGCACTAATCGGAAGATCAACATTTTGAATAATAGCAAGGAAGGAAGGGTGTCAATATAACCACACTTTTTCATATATATATATATATATATATATATATATATATATAAAAGGTACACACATTAATAGTTATTAGTATATAAACACATATGACACACTTAAAAATATATTTGTGTAGTTTTGTTTTCTTATATACAAATACTTACCATTATGTCTGCTTATATATATATATATATATATATATATATATATATATATATATATAAAAACTAATAACAGTGTGTTTATATGTAGGTGTATATTGATTCATTAAGTTTGTATAGTTATCAAATAAAAGCAGTAAGGAAAAACACATTTATTGTTTGTATAAGAATCTGTCTATTGCCCATTTTGGTTGAACAAAGACCTTCAAACAAAGAAAGGCAAATATGTCACTGAATTCTGCCAAATAGCTTTATTCAACCCAAATCAACAAACAACAAAAATGATAATATAAAATGGAGAAAAAATGTCAAAGACCCATTCAATTTGATTGTTTTACCTTTTTCCTTCCTCTTTACAAATCCATATTTGTAAATTGTTTTTTCTTCTCTTTAGCCTTTCTGATTGATTGGATTCTGTTGTATTTCTGAAGTGTACAGTTGAACTCACAAATTCCTCAGGTGTTTTTATGGGATGGAACTTTGTCAACCATTATTAGTTTTTCACTGTTATTTTTTTTTTATCTTAATTTGTCATTATATTTACATTAGTAGCATGAGGAGTTTCTGTCTTCTTCATCCCTGACAAAGTTTGAAGGGGTCTAGGATTTTATCTACTGAGATTGCCATATCTTGCAACACCAGACTGGACAGAGAAATAGGTAACAAACTGACAAGCCTTTGGCAGACTAGACAAACATGTCTGGAGCAACAAAAATCTTACAAAAAATAGGGATAAAAAACAGGATCTACAAAGCCATCATGCAATCTAGCCTTCTCTATGGCGCCAAATCTTGGTATGCATACTGCCACTATTCTCTTGAATGAATCCTTCAGCATTGCCTCTGCACCATTCTAAACGTGCATTGAAGTAATTTCATTTCTAATACCGAGAGGCTCTAGACACACAGCTCTAGGTGTTGAAGCTACATTACAATGGACTGACCACATAGCATAAATGAAATTTGTGTCTTATCAAGAGCTTATTCTTTATTTATAGTCTCTTTATTATCTGTAGACTGATAATTTCTTTAGTTTTGGTGAAAAGAAACAAATGTAGATGAATGAAATCCTAGTCAAAAATAAATAATACTTTCTCAACTTATCTGAATTCTAAGATAGTCCATTTGAATTATACATTTTTGACCAATTTTCATCTTATTGTTTTATCAAAATATTAGGTTGTCATAAGTAATTTCCATTTTTGTGAAACAACTGAAATATATTTGTAAGTAGGTATCTCCACAAAATTGCTAAAAAATTTGCATACCATGATGTTTAAATGCTCCAAACTTAATGAAAACAAAGTTTTATTGTCAAAATCTTTGTTGTTATTAAGAGGAAAGATCAAAGTATTTTTTAAGACTTTTTAGAACATTCGAAATTTTGATTAAATCTTATTTTTCCTGTGTCAGTGCATGTACTATAAATTAGCATAGTAAATTTTAGCATCTTTTTGCAGTAAAAGACACATTAATTTAGAAATTTTTGCAATAATTGTCAGATTTTGATGAAACTTTCTGGACTTATTCACAAATGAATGAAATTATTTTAGAAATATTTTTTTTAAAATCTTGATAAAAATATTTTTTCTTTTTTACATGTGTTTTGCTCCAATGAATTTTATGAAAACTTGAGAAAATCAATAGATAAATTTTAGTGACTATATTAGTTAAAAGTTTGACCACCTCTTCTTTCAGCTAATCTTACATTGTTTGTTAGCAATAGTCTTAAATTATTTGAATTCTGAGAAGTATTTTCCTGATTATTATTTTCTTTATCTTATACTTATTTTATATTTATTTTTTCTTCAAATAGTTTGAAGGCATTTAAATGGCACAAAGTTTAAACAAAGGTTTAGCTTTTGATAATACTTCAACTAACATTCTATACCCTCAAAGCTTAAATGTGGCTGAACTAGTTAAAGTATCATTCATGTAAGACGAGCTTCCAAGGCCTGTGATGCAAGTTCAAGTCTCATTTGAATAAACTTTTTTTGTTTTGACTT
Organism: Acanthosepion esculentum; assembly: GCA_964036315.1. NCBI lineage: Eukaryota > Metazoa > Mollusca > Cephalopoda > Sepiida > Sepiidae > Acanthosepion > Acanthosepion esculentum. Next base: position 148,251,346 of record OZ038475.1, read on the forward strand.
TGTTCTGGTTTAATCATTGAAAAGAATTTGATCTTGAACATTGATAAAAATCAAAAGAAAGTGAATAAAAAATTAATAACATACCTCACCTTGGACAGAGTAATGGAAGGGGTGTCAAAATATTTATTCCCATAAACTGAGAAACAAGAAATACTTGTCCCTGTTATAATGTCAGAATATTATGCATTCAGATCATCAATAAATATTTTTTTTTAAATTCAGTCCATACTTAAGGTGCCAAAGTTAAAATATTAGTCACCAATAAAAATTGACTCACATAGGTTAAACAGCTGCAATAAAATCAAGCAAGAAATAATGGTGAAAATGAATTATTGTATTGTAATGATGTAACTTTCTTTTTTTTAATTTGACTGTTTACTTCAGTGAAGATGTATTGTAACTTTTGAAGTTGCATTCAATCAAAAATGCATGTCCAATTAGGTTTGGGTAAGTATGCAAATAGACTTTTTTTGTTGTTGTTTATTGGCTATAGATTATATGAGTACGTTAACTGATTGAAACAGTAATGCAGACATTGAAGCCAAGTACATATTTTGAAATGTCAGCAAATTGTGAAATCAATGCATGTCATTTGCCTCTTGTTTTCTTTGCTTTTAACTCATTGTTCATGTATTTGTTTATACAGCCTTGGTTCTTGTGAATAGGAGAGATCATTAAACACTGCATTCTGGATAAACATTGGTGATTAGAAGCTCAAAGTGAGTCTATAGTTTGAAAGACTAAAGATCAACATGACAAATTGCACTTTATATTCAGAAAGTACTTTTACTAGAGTTTATCAGCATCTCATTGTGATCGACATACTCAAGAGTTTCATGTATAAAATGAAAGCAAATGGATGTGAATCCAGTTTACAAATACAACAAACAAATCTTGTACAAAGTTGCTTTTTTATTTAAAAATTTTTTTCTCACTTTTTTTTTTCCATACTAAAGTCCACCCAATACAAAACTCGAGAGCCACTCAAAGTAGAGGGTTACTGAATGGAGTAATCCAATTTATCCTTGACTTGAAGAGGTTAACATGATCAGGAAAATAAGCAGGCAGAAGTCTGTTCCACAAAGTAGCAGTTCTAGGTATGTGTATATAGGGAGTTTTTAGTGGAACTCTCCTTACATTTGAAATATAGGGCAAATGAGGGTGATTTGACTCTGTGGAAGTAGCATGGTATGTCCTAGCTGTAATAGTCTGAACTGGTGGAACTGAAAAATGGAGCTCATTTGGATATTTTCCATGGAAAGAGCAATAGAGTAGTGATAAGCTTATGACATAGCATGTTGCAAAGAGGTTGCAGAGTGAAGAATAAGTATTCCTCCACAAGACCACATTTAATGTTGTGGCCCTCCCCAGCTGATCATGCCTCTCAGCTGACTTTTTTTTTTATTAATTTGCTGTTATTAATTTGCTGTTATTAATCTGTGAATTGCTGTCCATTCCAGGGAAAAATAGTGGAGTACATTTACATTCTGTTTTATATATACATATATAAGCATTCTTTGCCAGAACAAAATTAAGTTATTGTAGTTTGAATGAAAGGAAGAAGAAAAAAATAGAATGTTGCTTACCTCGTGGTGAGGAGAATAAGAAATGGTGACAGGTGATTTCTTTTATAGAGAGACATTACAGTAAACCAGGGGAAAAAGGCAACTTATGGAAAGGAACAAACTATAAAACTCAACCAAAAATAGGAATCAGCAATTTTTATGTTTCGGTGAACTTGACAAAGAAACGTGCTAGTCATGGAGGGGAAAAAAAAAAGGATGTACGAGAAAGGTTGTAAAAGATGCAGAGGAAAGAGATTTGAGAATGAGGAAGGACGAGAGATTCTCTGAGAAGCAGAGGAGATTTTAATTACCAAGCCCCACGTACTTCACATTGATACACACACTTTTGGCCTCTTTTTATTTTAAGCTTTCAAATCAGTTATCTATTATAAAAAAATTTAAAACTGCCAACCATAGCATCAACAATAACAACTCTCCCACATGATCTAAACAGCAGAGGACCAACATTATTTATGAATTTACATGCCCCTTCCAGAACTGCATTTCCAATGAGGACAAATTCCTGAATAACATATGGACATATAACTACATGCTTATCAAGAAAACTGACTTTACATCTCTCAGATCATAGTTGCATCAGGACACATTTAAATACAAAGATGTACCAACCTCTGTCTGCAACATACTTGAGAAAAATATGGCCATAATAGACTCATCCACATGCAAAAATCAGTTGAAAATAATGGAAGCATTAATAATAAAAAAAAGAAGCCAACTCTCAATAATATCAACTATGAACATGGCCACAATGTGATAACCATGTTTGAAAATTAAAAAACATCCCCATATATATATATATATATATATATATATATATATATACACACACACACACACTCGTACTCAATTCTTCTGTCGAATTTGACGTATGAGGGTCAAGCAGATCAGTTCCAAGGAAACCAACAACCCAACAACAACACATGAGATTTGATTATAGTGGTGAAGGTTTTGTGCAGGACCATCCACACTTTTTGAAGGGCCAAATACAGAGACCTGGTGCACTAAGTGTCACAAGGTCCCCAAACGACCCTCCGCAGGTTTTGAATTCAGAGTTGACCTTCTCCTAAACCAGTTGCCATCCAAGGCTATAGAACCCAGTCTGTCCTGCTATTTACCCATAGCTGGAGGGAGGATTCACACCTTTCCCAAGAGTATTAGCACTAAGTGAATGTAATGAATTTGACTGGAATTCGAACTCGGATCTCAGATTCCTCAATCCAAGCTGCTATCCATTACTCCACCATGCCTCTCTCTCTCTCTCTCTCTATATATATATATATATATATATATATATATATATAAAATTTTTTTTTTTTTTTTTCAGTTAACCAAAAAAAACCTTGATGATGGTTAATACATTAATCCAAATTGCTGAGATCCACAGATCATTCAGACAGTTTTTACACACTCTATGTAAAGAATATTCTATAGAAAATATTTATATAAATGCAAGAAAAATATAATAAAAAACTTAATTACAGTATCTTGTCAGTTGTCTTCAATGAAACGTGTATAAGATAGGGATTGCTGCCCAAATACACACACACACACACATATATATATATATATATATATTATATATATATATACTAGCTTAAAAGCCACCCTATCATGCAGCATTTAAGGAGTCAGCCTGATTCCAAAATGGTATGAGATGTTGGGTTATGGCCTCTTGGAGTAAAGTTGAAAAAGTGTGACACACTGACATTCCCATTTATTATATAGATATGTGGGTGTGATTGATGTAACCTTATGTCCAATTCTTAGTAATGAGATATTCCAAAATTATCATAATAGGAAACATTACACAGTGTAAATAGACAAACACATCTCTTGTTATCTTAATAATGGAATATCTTATTTTTTAGGGAATATTGGGCTACCAGTACATTGTTTTTTGTTTTGTGCTAGATTTTTAGGGATATTTCTATAATTATTTAGGTCCTTTCCTACATGTATCAATAATGCTAACTGTAAAGATAAAACTCTCAGACTGTTGACATTTTTCGGACTATTGTCCTCATCTTTGTCGCCATATTTATTACAATGTTTTGGACGTTGTACACTCCAGCCTTCGGGTGGTTGGAATGTTGAACTGAACCCTTTATTTCACTCACTGGGGTAGACTGTTCTAGTTCCACGTACCAAGTGGATGTCAGTTATCTCCTGTTAATTCTCCTCTCCAAGTTCTCCACCGCCGTAACCAGGTATTGGGTCCTGTCACTTAGATCCAGTGACAGGACCCAAAGAGTGTGAGTTCAATATCCAGCTAAGGCAGTGGAGAACTTTCAGAGGGAAATTAACAGGAGATAACTGATAACTGACATCCATTAGAACCACCTGAAGAAGACCGGAGCATACAACGGCCTAAACGTTGTGATAAACATGTCGATAAAGATGAGGACAATAGTTCGAATAATGTAAATAGTGTACATAATACCTCATCTCAGAAATATAGACAGATATGTAGGGGACCAGCCGGTTAATGCGAGGATAAAATCTCTGGACTAAGACTACCTGCTGGCCAGTCCCGCTACATAGTAATGTTGGACTATGATGGAGTCCAAAGAAAGCAAAATAAAACGAACAAGACAGATATATATGTACAGAACAAATATATATTAATGACAAACAGATTGATACAAGAATTACAAATACATCATTTAAAACATGAATAAAACGTTAATGTCTGTATGTAAAGTTATTGTGTGCGTGTTGAATTGAAATATGTCCATACGGTTGTGAATTTTGTCTTTAGCGTGTTCCCTGAATATGGGAAATGCTGGTTGTGTATTAGAGTTCACATATTGGATATGTTAGAGAAAGTTTTTGTACCTCGCCCAACGTGCGAGGTTTCGGCCCGCGGCCGAAATCGAGATAATTCTCGCACGTGCGCGTAAGCGGAGAAAAAAGAGAGAGGCGAAAGATCAACCAGTATTTATACTCCCAGGAGAGAGAGACCCCTGTTGAAAGGGTTACGAAACGAAGAGGAGATAACCCGATAGATACTCTTAGACTGCTAATACAAAAAATATAAGTGATGCTATTACAAAATTATTTAAATATGACCATCATTTCTTTTGATGGTATAAGTAAATTGGTTTTCTTCAATATTTTCAACTGATCAAGATCATAAGTTGATTCCAGACCCAATTACAGAATTTGATAAATATCTTGTTTGTACGCTCCGGCCTTCTTCAGGTAGTTGGAATGTCGAACTGAACCCTTTATTTTGCTCACTGGGGTAGACTGTTCTAGTTCCACGTGCCATGTTTAATTGATGTCAGTTATCAGTTATCTCCTGTTAATTTCCCTCTGAAAGTTCTCCACTGCCTTAGCCAGATATTGAACTCACACTCTTTGGGTCCTGTCACTGGATCTAACTAATGCCTTTATCCACTGTGCTATGTGTTCTCAATACCCGTGGTGAACTTTGAGAGGGGAATTAACAGGAGATAACTGACATCCATTAGACTTGGTATGTGGAACTAGAACAGTCTACCTCAGTGAGCAAAATAAAGGGTTCAGTTCGACATTCCAACCACCTGAAGAAGGCTGGAGTGTACAACGGCCGAAACGTTGTGATAAATATGGCAACAAAGATGAAGACAATAGTCAGAATATTGTAAATAATGTGCATAATACCTCATCTAAGAAATATAGTCAGATACTGAAAGGCCGAAACATAATAAATATGGCGACAAAGATGAGGACAATAGTCTGAACAATGTAAATAGTGTACATAATACCTCATCTCAGAAATATAGACAGATACTGAAGACTAAATTTTCCATGTGTTAATTGCTTATTCACTTCTGAACTCTGTTAAAAAGATGTTTGACAAATCAAGAGTGTCTGGTCTTCCTTTGAATATTCAATCTTCTTATGAAGAATTCTGCCATCCACCTTATAAATTAGATGTTTATATAATTTCCTTTTATGCATTTGTCTTGTGAGTATAACCTAAGTTCAACTGGGTTCATACTCCAGTATCCTTCAAGGTCTGATTCTTCACTTGGTGGCCTTAAGGCCATCTAAATCAACCCTTGAGGCAATACAGGTGTCTCCCATGCCTCTATCCTTGGTCCTATTTTGTTTTTAATCTTCATTAATGACTTTCCCGATGACATCAGCTCTCAACTTGGTGTCTCTGCTGATGACATTACTCCTATCTTGATAGTAAATCTGATCAGATCAATAAGATCAAATTGGTGTCTGATCTTAAAATCAACGTACAATCTGTTAACTGGAGCAAAGAATGGTTTGTTAATTCTAACGCCTACAAAACAAAACTGTTCCCTATTAATTACCTAGAAACCCCTTTCTGTCATCCATCAGCAAGGCTGATGCTAACCTCCAGGAGAGTGATTTGTTGTGCCTTCTTGTGCTAACATTCTCAGCTGACATGAAGTGGAAAGACTATACTGAATCCATTGCTAGGTCAGCTGCTAAGAAGGTTGGTTCACTGTGTTGTGCTAGACAATTTTTCTCTCTCAAATCTATCTTGCATATCTATATATCTACCATTCATCCATGCTTAGAATATTGCTGCAATATATGGTCCAGTGCTCTTATTATATATTTAAAGATTCTTGATAACACCAAAGAAGAATCAGTAATACTATTGGTCCTGACCTGGCATCTCAGCTTGAGTCACTTTCCCACCGCCATAAAATTGCTTCCCTATGCTTTTTCTCTAAATACTTTCATCATCTTTGTTCAGATGAGCTCTTCACTATGGTACCTTGACTATGTATTTAAGCACAGATTGGTAACATCTCATCAATTTACAGTTGTATTGACTCGATGGAACCATAAGTTTTATGCTAACAGTTTCTTTTCTTACACTTCTTGCTTGTGGAACTCTCTTCAAGTTCTATGTTTTTTTTACCAACTTTGATCTTCAAAAATTTAAATGCAATGTCAGTTGTTATCTACTGTCTTCCTGATTACTCTTCTGTTGTTCTCACTCCTTAATAATGTTTCTGTTTTCTAATTCTTTCAAACCCAGTAACCTCTTGTGAATTTGCTTGGGGTACATTCAGTTTTTAAAAAAGTACTTTGTTCCTTTGATGTTCTGTGATGACATTGAACACAAAGCTTACTTTGGTATCTCTTAGGTAAACCAAGTATATACTGAGGTCACCAAATATTAACTCTTCTTAGAAGATTCCTGATGGACATTAAATTCTATTTGGATATATGGTATTTCCTGCAAGAATCACATATAAGAAATTCAGATTCTCTTCTTTTTAGCTCAGCTTTTCCCTTACAGGCACAATGCAAAAATGTTATTTAATCATTAGTTTAGAGATTAATGCTTTAGGCTTGACAAGGAAAAAGGATACACTTTTTTTCTTTGATAAAATTTGGAAATATCATTTTTACATTAAGATGGATGCAGTCAATCCACTTTTGACACGAAAATCATTTACAGCAGTCAACAATGATTTATTTTTCCAGGAAAGTCTTTGGTGACCCAGGAAAATTTGTTCTTTTAAAATTGATTTACTTTATTTTGATTAAACGTTTTCATAGACTCTGGGGCTTTGTTACAACACCCATGACGCACCTGTATGGAAATCAATCATTTTTCTTAAAAATAGAATAACTTTCGTCTATCATGAAATGATCAAGTGGTTGTAATCAAGAGAAATATTAAAAACATACCAACGAGTCATCCTTTTTAAATAAATTGACTAGAGGAATTTTTATTGACGGCTTACAAATCTTTATTTGCAGTTCTGTGTGTCATGTCCCTTCAAGTTGTAGACGATTTGCGCCCTCCACAACTTTCTATCCTTGTCCTGTTCTCTTCCTCCCAGTCCATATTCTATAATCCATTTACACAAAGTTCATTAGTTAGGTTACTCCCTGTTACCTCTGCCCCTCTTTAATATGCCCTGTGAGTGTCAAATTCTCCAAGCCCTCTATTCTCAGCATTCTTCTATAGAACCATATCTCTGTTGCATCAAGTCACCTCTTCATCTGTGAAAAAATTGTCCAGCATTTACTGTCATTTAAGAGGATTTATATTACATAAGAATTCAGTATTTTTTCATTTTCTTTTCTTTTTTTTAAAAAAATAATTTTCTTGTTTCTTAGTACTTTGTTTAGCTTTTTGTAGGCATCTTTTACCATTCCACTTGCACATCCATATCGATTTGGATGTGCAGGTGGTGTAATTGATAGTGGCTTGGAATGAGCCAAGTTTGAATTCCAGTTAAATTTGATGAGTAAGGCAGGTTGGTTTTTTTTCAGCCATGGTTGGCAACCAGTCTAGGAGAACAATTCTGAATTCAAAAATTGTATGTAGCCCTAGCAAAGCATATACTATGAGTTCACAATGACTCTATGATGCCTACTGTTCTGTTTCATGGTTCCAATGTATCTTTTGATTTTTGTTTTATATTTTCTTTCATCTATTAAAACAGTTCCCAGATATTCAAATTTTTGTGCATGTTTAATTCTGGCATCTCCAATGTGATATAAGTACTTTATAGTTTACATCTTGAGCTGTTCTTCTTCTTAATGACCAGATATTCTATTTTCTTACAATTGATGTTTAATCCTTTCTCCTCATTTTTCTTTTCTACCTTCTCTCGGTGTTCCTGCAATTTCCTTTTTGTGTCTGATATCAACACTTTATCATCTGCATATCATATGTTAATATTGTGTCCACCAATAATAAATTCTGATAGGATTTCTAGTTCTCTTAGAATTGCCTCACTGCATAGTTTGAATAAATCCATTTAGAAGAAGCATTCTTGTTTTAGTTACTCATTTCTGCTTTTGTTTACTTAATTCATTTTCTGTTTCTTTTAATCATTTCATCACAAGCAAGGCAATAAAGCCACTAAGATGCATGAGGTTACGGGGTGCAAGAGAATATAAAAAACAAAATTAAGGAAAGAATAATAAAAACAAGAATTAAATATAACTATTGACATTGCATTTCAATTTTTGAAGATCAAAGTTGATTAAGAAGCAAGAAGGCTGAAGAGTTTCACAAGCAAGAAAAGTGGCAAAAGAAATTCTTACTATTTGAAGGGATTTGTTCTTAATGAATTACTCTAATATTTTTCACAAATAAATTCAGTTTTTCTAGTTTCCCATTATATACAGAGGACATGTTACAAAATTTTCAATTGTTAACTTAAATAACAGAAGCAAACACCATATATACTGTTTCCCAATATATATATATATATATATATATATATATATATATATATATATATATATATACACACACACACACACACACAACCTTAATGACACCAGCTTCATAAAAAATCATCTTGTAACAACATACTGCACCATTAGTAACACATTCAAATCATCCGAAATAAGAAAAATCTTAATTAACACCACCAAAATCCTCTATAAAAACAAAAGCAAAAAATGATTACAAACTATTGAAGCCATCCTAATTAAAAACCAAAAATCCAACATAAATAAAATAGTATTTAATACTGGCAAAAACATCTTAAACATATTTAATAACTAGTCCTCCAAATAATAAACATCCACCCACTCCTTATTAATAAAGAACTAATCCAGCCACATTGTCTAAATACCCCAAATATTATCTATAAAACTAAAATAATAAGCAACTGGTTGATGATAACTGAAAGCGCTCGGCAAAACACCAAAGACGAGGGTCTTATTTCAAAAACTTAGACCCAAATATAAAAAAACTTGCAAGAAAGCAAGAAAAAAACAGAAAAATAGATTATTAAATGGAAAAGTTCCGTAGTGTTTAATAACACATGCCTTGATGAGATATATATATATATATATATATATATATATTTTTTTTTTTTTTTGAATAGGACATAGTCCGGCAATTTATTTAAAGACATTTATAATATGTTTAACGTTCTTTTTATAGATACAAGTATTTAAGCAAATGCTCTGTTTTAAATGTCTTTAAATATATATATATATATATATTACATGAATCATTCATACAAAAAAGCAGATTAATTAGGAACAATTAATTAGCTATTAGTATTAATTAGTATCGCACTTGAACTGCACCACATACTGGAGATATATATATATATATATATATATATATATATATATATATATATATATATATATATATATATATGTGCACATTTCATTGAAAACAACAGACAAGGTGCTTTTATTGCTAAATAAAGACACCTTGTCTGTCGTTTTCAAAGAAATATGCATGAAAATTGCTGCCTAAAAACACACACACACATACATACATACATATATATATATATATATATATATATATATAAAATTAATTATTACCATAGCTCTTAGTAATGTCAGTGTATTTTTTTTTTTCCTTATTAAGTCAAGAACCTTCACCTTTTCATTTAAAAGAATCCTTTTATAGTTTCTTTTCGCCATGTCTAAATTGGCAGTCTGATGACTGTTGTTGTTTTGGGATCATAATTAAGCAAAACTTATGATTTGTTAATTTCTGGTTGACTGTGGATGACTGAAATAACAGAAAGCACCCCCCCCCCCTAAATTGGACGATGGGACTACACTAAATTTTTACCTAATTTATAATATAAAACACAATGTAACATTTTTATATATTTATCAGTTACACAACCTGATCCCCAACATTTTCATAATGACATCTCCTGAAGTTATGGTAGCAGAAAGCATCACTCAATGCTAATAAGTGACTATCTTATTAATAAATAGGGGATATCAGGTTGCTAATAAATTGCTTTTTTTTTCTTTTCTCTTGTGTTAGCTTTCTATGGATATTTTACATTTAATAGTTTTAAAAAGCAGACTTCTTTCTTATATTCAACAATAGATTTACTGGTACCAAATCCAAGATTACCCATGCAGAAAATATAACTAATTCAATTGTAAAATTACTTAAATGACACCATTTTTAATGGTAGGGTTCTGTTAGTTTCCTTTGGGTATTTTTTTACTTTTAGTGATTTAATAAAACAATTCTTTCTTATATGTGACAATAGTTAATTGTTTGGTTTGTTTTGTTTTATGGCATATCAAGCTCAATGGGTTATTTAATGCCGACAATTTTTATTACTAGTAATATTTTTTTCCAAAAATGTATTGCTGGTAATACTTTTTTCTTCAAAAATGTATTGCTGGTAATAATGTATTGTTGGTAATAATTTTTCCTCAAAAAATCTATTGCTGGTATTAAAACCTATTTTTACACTTTCATAGTGTTTTTACCCCAGTTGTGGGGGGGGGGGTAACTATTTGCCCATAGTTGGGACCCTAAGAGGTGCTACCACCCCGGGATAGGGTGGACTTAGGAACACCAAAAATTAAGAGTTGGTTCCACACTCCTCAAAAGGTCCTGATCAGTGTCCCTGCTGTTGGATGTAGTTTATTGTCTTACTCAGGATGTGGATGTTATATTGTCATACCCAGGACGTTAGTTAATTGTAGTGATAAAAATTGCATTACTAAATTGCATTTTCTAAGTTTTATTTCTATTTTCTTATGTATGTGCCATATTTTTACATTCACTGTCTCTAGAAACTTATCTGCCATTAAGACAACACTTTCATCTTGTATCATTGACTTTGATGAAATTTTCAATTTTTCAATTTGATTCTTCTTTTTAAGTAAGTACAATTAGCATTTTTCCAAATTCCCTTTGATCTAATTCAGATTAGGAAAAAAAACCTATACTTAGTTTTCCTCCTTGTAAGAAGACACCTGCAGATTACTTAAAAAAAAACAAAAAAAAATAACTGGGATTTACTTTTTGGATTTATGTTCAAAATAGCAACATTATTTCAAAGGGATAAGCATTAAGATTATCCTTTCTTTTTTTTTTTACCCCTTTATTGCTGATTGGGATGGGTTTGGTTTTCTTATAGTTTCCAATATCAAAGGATATTTTAAACAAATTTTAAGTAGATTGCAATGACATTATCCAAGATATCATTGACTCCTTGCCTTTTTTTATTTAAGCAATGAGATTATCCCCTTAAGAGAAGTCTTTGTAATCAGTGGTCATCTATTCGTTACAGCCAGCTCTTCATATTAACTGGATAATTTTATGTTGCTAACAAACATGGAATTTCCACAGCTCAATCAATAATAAATATATTTTTTTTATATTCAACTAAGTATGGACAGAAAATATTCATTGGAAAAATATCCAGAAATATTACAAAAAACAAAATTTGGATTTGCTGAACACTAAAATGAATTTGTGTAAATGATGTCTGTCTTGCTGTAACCTTTTGCCATTTTTCATATCCTTGATTTCTTTCTCTTTCTCTCTCATAGGTTGACTCATGTGTCATTTATTTGCTACTTCCATTGCTTGCACTCTTTTTTCTTTTTTTCTTTTAGCTCTGTAATTTACAATGGTAACTACTTTAAAAAAAAATTTTTTATCCTTTATTAAATAAGAACTGAAAGATACTGAAAATTCCATGGCTGGAACAAGTTTGCAAGAAGGAAGTCTTAAAGAAAATGACAAAAGAAAGAGCACCTATACTCAAAACCAGGAAAAGACGCATAATGAGAAAGGAAGGTGTGGAAACCTCATGGGGCATATTGAGGGCAAAAGAGATCAGGGAAGGCGGCAAGCCACTTAACTGCTGAGCTTGTGTGAATGCATGGCAGACTGTCGAGGAAATAGGAAACTTAGTAAAGGGAGAAAAACTACTAAGGTCCACAAGGAATAGGAAGTTGCCTATGTCCTGAAGGGATGCAGCCTATAAAAGAAAACTGAGAATTTAATTAAATCCAATAATTGGTTGATTATGTTTATTAAAAATTTTCTGCACTGATATATATTTATATTTTACCAGAAGACATTTCATACATATCTTTAGTTCTATTGTGTAAACAATTTTTATATCAGTTTTTTCTTTAATCTTTCTTAACAATCACACAAAGATTTTGGCATCATGTCTTTTATTTATCTCCATTTCTGAAATGAGGTATAGTAACTATTTACACTATTCACATTGTTCAGACTGTTGTCTTTATCTTTATTGTCACATTCACAACAATTCAGACGTATGCTCTGGCCTTCTTCAGGTGATATATTCAACTCTCTAACTTTTGGTTCACTTTGCTTTGACCAGATATTGAACTCACAACTCTTTGGCTCAAGTCACTGGATTAATTCAACCAATGCTTTTATCCTTGGCATACCTGACCACAGCAGAGGTGCACAAAAACTTGAAGAGTTGATTTACTAAAGGGAATTAACTGAAACTGAGATATCCAGAAAAGTCATGGCATGTGGAACTAGAACAATCTACCGCTGTAGAATAAAGTGTTCGGTGGGAAATTTCAACATATATCACCTGAAGAAGGCCAGAGCATACAATGGCCAAAATGTTGAGAATATGACAATAAAAATAAGGACAACATTCTAAACAATGTAAATAGTGTAAATAAGTATTTTGTTCTTGTTTTGTTTTTACCCTCAGATGTCAATTAGCTGTTAAGTACTTTTTCCATACTTGTAGTATTTACATATCATTTATATTGTATTATATTGGTATTATCAATAATTTCCAGATGACTTAAATTATATGGGAATATGTGTGTAGATTATATGTAAATAATATACCATCATTATGTATAAAATATTATATATATATATATATATATATATATATATATATAAGTGCTCAATACAAAGTAGAGCAAAATGTTGTTATATTTTTGTTATAAGATATTATAACAAAAACATTTTTAAATTGCTACACAAAACCTTTCATGTTTCAATATTATGATTGTACTTCCTCAGAAGATGGTAGGTAACTGGTTATAAAATGGTTTCATTTCTTATGCCCTCACCTTTAACATTAGGGAAAGAGACAATGATTTGTTTTTAAATTTCCCTAAGAAATCATTTTATAACCAGTTATCTACCATATTACAGTAGCGAGCATAAAGATCAGAACGATGTTAAGAAAAAGTCTAAATATGAAATAACTTTTTATTTTAAAGCTTCAAAGAACATTTTATCAAGGAAAAATAAGGATATAAAGGTAAATTATATAATTCCAAAATATAAAGCTCAAATTTATTTTGATAAAGTTATAAGAATAATTATATAACATTCTAAAAAAATAGATGATCAAAAACATCAGAATGATTAACAAAATCATACTATTATAATGGATACATCATATCCAAATGAAAATAGCGTTAATAATTCATTAGTACTTGATGTGTAGACCTTTACTTCCAATAACAGCTTGACATCCTTTGCTACATGAGCGAATTAATGTCTTGCATTCATTAACAGATATTTTCTCCCATTCTCCTTTCAAATTAGTCCATAGTTCTTTGACATTTGTTGGATTCTTCTCTTTAGCTCTTTCATTTAGTAACTTCCAAACATTCTCTATAGGATCCATGTCTGGGCTTTGAGCAGGCCACTCCATAACAGTAACATCCTCCTCAGAAAGAAATGTCTTAATAGACTTTGCTGTGTGACATGGTGCATTACCTTGCATAAATGCAGCTGGCTGATTAATTGCAGTTCTCAAATTAGGTACATGTTTCTTCAATATCTCTTTGTATACAGTTGCATTAATTTTACCATGTAGCCTAACAAGAGGTCCCATACCAGCAGCTGAAAACATGCCAAACACAATCACACTTCCTCCTCCAAATTTAACACTGCTTTTAGTGCACTGAGGCAAATATCATTCCTTAGGACTGCGTCGAATGAACTGTCACAACCAAACAGGTTAAACTAACTCATCGCTGAAATGAACACAATTCCACTGTTCTTCTGTCCATATGATGTGTTCAGTGGCAAATTTCAATCGGCTCATTTGTTTTTTTTTTAGAAATGTAAGGCTTTGTAGAGGCTACTCGACTGTTCAGATTTATTTCATTGTCTTTGGAAAATAGTGTGCCTTGATATTTTAATGCCAAGGTTAGCATTAGCTCTTTTAGAGATAGTGGTTGCTGTTGCAAATGGATCCTTTTTTGATTCAATACCAATCCATCTATCTTCCCTTGCAGTAGTTTTCCTAGGCCTGCTAGGTGATTTCTTGGCTTCTCATGACCCAGTTTCCTCAAGTTTTCTTAAAATACTATGAATAACACTTTTAGATTTTCCCACACTCTTTGAAATATCCCCAATTGAGAGTTTTTCATTACGTAACTTAACTATCAGTTTTCTAAGTTCCAATGACGTCACAGATTTTTTTTGCCATGTTTACAATGCAAGAGCCAGTAAAGAGTTGGTATAATTTAGTAAAATACCCAATTTTATATTCTTACCCTAAAATATTTTCAATAATGCAAAATAATTATTAAACTTTATGGATTTATTTAATTGTTGTGATGTTTTTGATCATCTATTTTTTTCGAATGTTATATAATTATTCTTATAAGTTTATCAAAATAAGTTTGATCTTTATATTTTGGAATTATATAATTTACCTTTATATCCTTATTTTTCCTTGATAAAATGTTCTTTGAAGCTTTAAAACAAAAAGTTATTTCATATTTAAACTTTTTCTTAACATCGTTCTGATCTTTATACTTGCTATTGTATATATATATATATATATATATATATATAATGCTTAGACATTTGCAGGTTTTTGATATCTGTGGGGAAAGTCTGGGAAGTAATCTCCTGCAGATACTGTATTGATCAGTTGTAGGTATATGACAAGTTTTCATACATATCAGTTCTACTAAAACGAAGTGCAAAAAGCAATGAAAAACTATTAGCATGAACAAAAAGCTTTTACTGATTGTTATTGGTGCACATAGCCAATTTCATTGACGTTTGTTCTCTGGGCCAATTCAAAAGCCCGATTAATAAATATCACCATTTCCTTTTGCTTTTCCAAACCCTTATTTGTGAAGGAAGTAACATTTGTTGCTTAGCATTGTTTGCGTTCTCTTTTGACAATGTATTTCTTCATAGACAATTTTTCTCCTCTCTAGTTTTATGGTTATTTTCAGAACATTACAGCCGGATATTTTGACTGGCCTTAACTTTTCCTGTTCACAAAACATCTGAGAATCGTTTTTTTTATTTTTGTTCCTTACCATAACTTGTTTTACACCATTTTCTTTCATAGGCGGAACACCTTTTATTTATATACAATATCCCCAAGTATAATCAGGCCTGCCTTTTACATATATCAAATTTGTAAGGATCTCTCTCTCACACACACACACACACACATATATATATATATATATATATATATTCCAAGAGTTATGTAGACCATTGATTTTATTCTTTATATTGCTATTACCACAATTGTTTGGCCATTACATTCTACTGCTTTTTCAATATTTTTTTAATTATATTATTTTATCTCAAGCAAAGTGATAATGCCACTAAAATGCAAGAGGATGCTGGGAGTAGAAGGTAATTATAAAACTTTAGTGTAAAAGGCTGGGGATTGTGCAGTAGGCTAACAACCTACTCATTTAAAAACTGGCTTGTTACAGAAACCTCAACGATATTGTCAAACAAAAACATATCCGCGGAAGATTCCTCCAAAGTGGAGTATATGACACATGTTGGTGAAAATCCCCTGGGTAGGCAGCCAGCATGACATGGGCTGAGCTGAAGAGGATCACCCAAAACTGCATCTGTTGAAGAGGTGTTTTTGTGGCCCTATGTTCCCCAAGGAATTAAGAGGCATAATGAATGAGTGTAAAAGGACAGGATTCAGAAAGACATAAGATGGCAATTGACATTGCATTTAAATCTTTGAAGACCATAAGTAACATGGAAGCAAGAAACCAGAGGAGTTTTCCACAGGCAAGAAGTGCAAGAAAAGAAACTATTAGAATAGAACTTATGGTTACATCTAGCTTGTTCAATAGTAAAATAATGACCCTTATTTGCTAATCTAATAGTCTGCTTAAAGTCATGCAAATATTTATAGAGAAGGCAGAGGGGAAACAACACCACGGCAGTTTGAAAGGGATTAAAATCAAGGTAAGCTCAGGACTGATAACATTACAGGCCCTTCTTTGGATTTTGTCATAAATCTAAAGATTAGAAGAAGCATCAAACCAGATATGGCAGCAATATTCAATTCATGGATGAAGGGTAAATTTATAAATGTGCAAGATGGATTCAGGTGATAAAATTTCATAACACAGCAAACCAATCTTCTTAGCAGCAGACATAGCAATTGATTTAATATAATTGCTCTGATTCATGTCTGTAGATTTCCTGGTGGTTAGCATCAGCCATACTGTTGGAGAGCAAAATGGTTTCTATGATGATTAAAGGATAGCAGTTTTGTTTTGGAGGTGTTCAAACTTACAAGCCATTTCTTGCCCCTGTTAACAACTGACTGGAGGTCATTTTCAAGAGCAGCTGCCAGTTTTCTGTTGGACCTATCAGGCTTACTATTAAGACAGGAGTAAATAATTGTCATCTGCATAAATACTTACTTGGGAACTGATGATATCAGGAAGGTCACTGATGAAGATAGGTAACAATGATAGAGCCCCAGAGGATGCCTCATTAATGTCAAATTGGTTGTTATTCTTGGCTCATGTGTCTATGCATAGGCACCCTACATTAAAAGGGCTGTGACACATCCTCCCGCAATGTGGGAGGTGCAGTAAATAAGTTTAACTGCCAGAGAAACTTTACCAGTTGTAACTAATTTGTTCTTGTCATACTAACTTTGATACCCTGTCATATTTTTTAATATGGGAGACTCACCCAATGCTGCATATGAACCACGCCCCATTTATTTTTAGTTTACTCTAATTAGGAAAAGAAAGAGCGGGAGGAAACCTACTTCTTTCCTTACACATTTAAAAAGGCCACATTTTATGCTGGGCCCTCCAGGAATTACCTGATTCTATCAGCCATTGTTGTAGATATCAGTGTGCCTCTACACATAGCCGAAGAAAAGATTTTAGCCAGGAGAAATAAACTACATCCAATTTCAAAATTTAATTACATAATCCCTATTCAACATAAACAATCAGTATTTGGAACTAGTATGGAGTAGGTCCTCCATTTGCTTGTATTTGATTTTTGATGGATTTCATCACATTATCCACAATCGTCTGAGACATATTTTGCCACTCCTTTAACAATGTTTCTCTGAGGGTTGCTACTGATGTGATTTTGATTGCACGCTCTCGACGTCTTCGGTCAAGGTGCTCCCAAACGTGGTCTATTGGATTCCTGCCAGGATTTTGGGCTACCTATGGCAGTGACTTGATTCTTTGGGATTCTTTTCCAGGCGTTTGCTACTTTGCTCGTATGACATGGCGCTCCATCTTCTTGAAAAAGGTAGACAATCTGATTGGTTTAAAATAGTGGGAGTAGTCCTTTCTCTAATATTTGACACTATCTTGGACCATTCAACTGCTTGTCAACAAGAATCGGCTCAGATTTCCCTACAAATTGGACAGTGCCCCAGACCATTACTCCAATTTCTCCATGTTTTCCGGTTGCCTGAAGACATTCAGTGTTCCAAGTCTCATTCTGATTTCTCCAAACATAAACCAGTCTTGAATTAGAATATTGGCATAATTTACTTTCATCTGACCAAATTACAGACTGCCAAAATTCATAATCTTTGCTCTCGAATTCTCTTGCCCAGTCCATATGAAGGTTCCTGTTAACCTCTGAAATCAAGGGCTTTTATCTTGCAATTCTTCTTTGATAGCCTAGCTCTTTCAGAGTCTTTCTCACCATATATGGCGACATTTCCATGCTATTATTGACATCTTTGACACTCTGACGACAGTTTCTGATGACTTCCTCTTCAGTGACCTTTTTGTTCCTTCAGACACGATGCTTGGTCTTCCTGAACATTGTTCCACACGATAATGACCTTCTTCATTAGATTCCTTGACAATATTATTAACAGTTTGATGATTAACCTGGAAAAACCTAGCAATTTCTCTATTTGACTTGCCACACTGATGCCATCCTATTATTTGCCCTTGTTGAAATTCACTAATTTCCTTAATTCCACGAACTTTTATTGCAAGATATGTCAACTATTGTTCATAGATGAGTAGCTTGATACTAACATAGTACTGTCTGAAAAAAAAGAAGACGTTTTTAAACAAGCCAAAATTGCTGTAATCAAGGGTTGCTAAAAGCTTATCATAGACCATTGTACATATATCTAAGTTTATGCAGTAGTGGAGGTGTTGTCTGTAGGATGGATCTCTAGTCACAAGTTAATTATTGGCCTTCCTGCCCCCAAAGCAGGGAAACATGTTGTCCTTTTTATTCTGAACATGCATATTTATCCTTGCAAGTTCCTCAGTGCCCAAGTTTGAATCTGTTTCAGTCTCTCTGCTTGATTGTATTTACATTTTTATGTTATTCTTGATACCAGTAAACATTTGTTGCTTACTGATGTTGATCTATTGCAAAATACCGAATAACAAAGGACAATTGCTTAGTAAGTAAGGTAGTAAAGACATTATAATCTTACTGGGTCAATAAGTTACTCCACTTGCCAGACCAGAATGTTTAAAACCCTGTTCTGTCTCTGCTTCACAATAAACCTGATATGGATTCCTTTATTTTCCAGTATGGATCATATATTTCAAATAAAAAAAAAAGAGTAAGAGGCTATAAAGTCACAGAAAAATAGCAAAACAAATATAAACAATGAAATACATTCCTCAAAAATAGATGTTGGAAAATTTGTAAAATAAGTGATCTTTTTCTTAAACAGAAACTTTTCTAGTATTCTGTTAACCTTTTCTAAATTGTATGCCCCCAAAATAATTAAACTCCTGCTGATTAGGGATTAGCAGTAGTAAAAATAAAGTTAAGTTGAAATTTAAAAAATGTAGTTGGAGCTTGGCTAAGTACACAATGATCTCTTATTTATTTCTATTTGAATTTCTAGATGAGTTGTCATGCACTTGGACTATTGTTCTCATCTTGTTATCACAACTGTTCTACCTAATTCTTTCTTTCTCAATCATATTGTACTCTAGATGTTTTTTTTTTATTTCTTATAATATTACCTTTCTTCATTTATGTGCCATGTCCTTTCAGGTTGTAAGTAATCATGGCTCTCCACAATTTCCTGTCTTTTGTTGCAATTTATATATTTTTGTGCCTTTACCATCCCTCTTTTTTCTTTTCTGCTATTCATTTGCACAAACTTATGTAGGTTACTTGCAATTCCTCTCTGCTTCTCTTGCTTTCAATATTGCCTTGCAAGTGTTAAATTCTCTTGGCCCTCTTTCCTCGTCCAGAAAATTCAGCTGACTTGCAAGTATAAATTTCCATTGTTTTTTCTTTAAAACTTCATTACTAACATGTTCGATCCATGGTATTCTTAGTATTTACTCCTCAAGCCACATCCGTCATTTCAAGTCTTTTCATTTGTGATGAAATTGTCCAGCATTCCTGGCTATATAAGACATTAGATGTTACTTAGAGGTTCAGTATTTCCTTTGTTTCTTATGTCCTCATATTTTTATGAAAAACACATTTTGCTATTCTTATAGTGGGTTATCAGTTATAGCAAAGTGCATGAGTGTTGAAACAGATTAGTTTGATTTGGCCTTGTCAGTTAGATAGCCCACCATAAGAGGAGTATAAAACAAGAAAATTGTAAAGTGAAACAACAAATTTATATAGATATAAATCAATTAAGGTCTTTACAAATAGAATTAATGTATTTCAGTTGATACAAGGTCATCAAAATATTCATAGTCCTTGCAAGAATGAGTTTACATGTATGTAGGCAGAAATGTTTGTATGTATGAGTGTTATCGAAAGGTAGGAATGTCTTTGAAGTGATCACTCAGTCTTAAAATGTTCCATTTGCTTATCAAGTATAAAAGAGGTGAGG
Organism: Acanthosepion esculentum; assembly: GCA_964036315.1. Taxonomy (NCBI): domain Eukaryota; kingdom Metazoa; phylum Mollusca; class Cephalopoda; order Sepiida; family Sepiidae; genus Acanthosepion; species Acanthosepion esculentum. The sequence goes on from OZ038475.1 coordinate 148,271,747, forward strand.
GAGAAAGGTAGAGATAATAATAACGATCGCTTGACATCTGTCAAGAGACATGTTAATACGCTCGTCTTCTTCTCTCTGGTGACAGGCGAACTTGCCTGTCTTTTATTTTGTTTGTGGGGCTTGGAAAGGTCATTTGGGAATTCACTCCCGGATATGATTTGGGCCTTTCCATTGGATGATGAACAAACTTCACATCGGCTCGCGAAAAGGTCCGTAAAAGAATTTGTTCCTGAGAATTGAAGATTATTTGAATTTTGTTTTTAAATGTTTCCTAGTTTTCTATTGGCTGAAAAAATTTCGCATCAAGGGGTGAAATGTCATGAGTTTTTTTTTTTTTTATTCGCTTTTGCGTGTGTGTTAAGCAAAGTTTGTAAATTCTAGTCTTTTTAATTTCTAACAAAATCAATGAGTTAGTGCTTAGCATTTGAATTTTAAATCTAGATCTTGTTTTGTTCACTACATTCTCATATGCCTTTGGATTAAAAAAATATCTACATTTACAATCAGCCTGATTAGCATTGGACAAAAAGTCAGGAGCAAGATATTTGCAAACATTTTTCAAATGGATAGTCATCATGAAAAACATTAAAACTAATTTTTTTTGTAAATGTCTAAAGAATATATTTAAAAAGAAAACACTTTTAAGAGAAAGAAAAAGCACAGAATGATTTTTGGAGTGAAGTAAAGAAAGGAAAAAAGATTTTCAATGAAAATAAGATTGAGTTTAAAAGAAACTTGAATGATTAAAATGGAAGAAAAATGAAGAAAGCCGAGAAGAAGGAAAAATAACTGAATTCAGAAAGGAATAGAAAATTAAAAAGAATTTGAGGAATGAAAAAAAAAAAAAATGAATGAAAGAAGATAAGTGAAAGGTGAGGAATAATGAAAAAGATGAATGAACAAAATGGTGGAAAAGAAGTTAATTAAAAAAAACAAAAGATCTCGGGTTGTTCTTACCAAATTACTCTCCAACCCCCAACTTTTTTTTTTCACTTCAAACAGTAGTGATTTATTACAACTGGCATATTATATATATATTGGGAATGACTGCTCCCACCACTCGCCTACATTTACAGACAAATCATACAGATGAAGGCTGAGATTTCTTCTTAACCAATAAAAATGAACCATTTCTCAGTCTCATCTGCCATATTTTTGTTCTTTCTGGTCTTGAAGTCAGAATGCTACAATATCGATTGACTGTATCCCTTTTGCATGTGAACACCATTCTTTGTGAACTTATAGCCTAGTTTTGACTTGCATATATATATATATATATAAAAATATAGTTTTAAGGTGTGCTATATTTATGGGATAAAGTGCTCAATATCAGAGATAGAGCGTATATAAATATAAAAGGCTGTTTCAGAGGTGACAGGCTGTTTCATGTTGGACGCAATTGTCAGGCAGCCTGACGATTGTGTCCAGCATGAAACAGCCTGTCGCCTCTGAGTGTTGACTTCAATGTTCACTATATATATATATATATATATATATATATATATATATATATATATATATAGTTTGTTTATTTTAAGGCATTTTTATGTTTATACATTCTTTTTTATAGATACAAATATTTAAGTAAATGCTCTGTTTTATAATAAACAGTATTAAACAACATTGACCGACCTTTTATTATAAAAATGTCTTAAAATAATTGTTGGACTTTGTCCATTTCAAAATGTGTGACGTCATTTGTTTACATTTGGAGACGCTTTGAGCAGATAAGAATGTACGTGTAAGATTCATGGAAGATTGAAGTTTAAAGGCAGTAAATTCAACCTTGCTAACCGAATGCTCCTCTGTAGCCAAATCAGTTAAAGACACGTCAAGCCATATGACGGTTCCATATAGGTTACAGGCTCAAATCCTGTTGGAGGAAGAATATTTTCTATGAAAATTTCTCGGATATTCAAGCCGTTAAATGTTGTTTAATACTGTTTATTATAATAATAGGCCAGTAAATGTTGTTAATACTGTTTATTATAAACAGAATATTTACTTAAATATTTGTATCTATAAAAAGAATGTATAAACATAAAAATGTCTTAAAATAATTGTCAGACTTTGTCCACTTCATAGTTTGCTTCGTATTATTTTACCCTGTTATTTGTCTTCCCTTTCTTACTGTTCATTGGAAATTTTGTCAATTCTGTTTGTTGAGAATTTTTGCCAATTACACTTAGCCATGGCCAATTACTCCACATGATCATCTTTATGTGCATCTTTATTGTCATGACTCTCCACAACTTCCTGTCCCTTGTAGCTCTAAACATTTTCATTCTGTTATTTCTCTTAAACTCTGTTCTGCCATCCATTTACTCAAGCTCACTAAATATGTATACTAGTCTCATTAAATGTCTACAAGTCGTTTACCAAATCTTTGTTTCTACTTGAATTTTTGCAAGGAAAAACTCAACCATATGTGTTCATAGTAATTAAAATATATAAGTCTTGTGGAGTATAAAGCTGCAATTTCATCATTCTAGCTGTTGCAGCTGTGGCTTTTGTAGCAAGTAGATTTTTACAGGCTATAGTTGCTAGTCCCATGTTTAGTTTTGAAATCAGTTGTCTGTCTCCTTAACTGGTTGCCAACCAAGCTAGAGAACCTAGTTTACCCTGCTATTACTTCCTAGTTGAGGAAAGAGATAGATCTCTACCTTTCCAAGAATATTTGTTCAAAAGCAAATGTAACAGCCTCAGCTGGAATTTGAACTTGGCATACCAACCTCACTTTCTGCAATAACTGCTACACTAAAAGCACACCCTCACTTAAAATAATACTCACTAAAACAAATGTCATGTTTCAAAATTAAGATACATTAATGGTTTAGTTGAAAAGAAAAAATGACCTAAATTATCAGTATTGTACGAGTAAAATTAAAAATACCCAAAAATTAATTTTGAAATTAGAAAAAAAAAATTTTTTACATTGTAGTGGTGACAATTCTAAACAGCTTTTGTACAAAATTGTGTATGTCTGTCCCTTACAATCAAGTAGATAAAGGCTCTCCCCAAATATTTTATTTTATTATGGGCATTAATTTGCCAAACATAGCTAATACATTTTTTAATTCCATTGTCAAGAGATAATTCCAGTTAGTTAAAATGTACCGACATGTTGTTAACCTCACTTGTGTAGTCATTTAGTAATGTCCAACTTGAGTTTCAGTTACTTTGTGTTCAAGTTGAATTAAACTTGGGACAGGAAAGGTGGCTACGTGCTGTACCTGGTTTGTATGATACATAGACTTGTTTGAAATATTAAACAAGCCAGAATTCCTGAAGATAAAACTCTGACTGCAGGTGGGTGAGTCAAATTGATGTCTTGTGGCAGTCCATAGATTATTTGATGACATAACTTGATTTCTAAAAGAAAGTAACATGTACAGAAAGGGACCTGTAATGAAAGATTAGGATCTTCCAGCTTTGCACACTTTGAAACCAAGTGGAAAAAGAGTGTCCCAATTATTCTTTTATTTCTGTAATATATATGTATGTATGTGCATGAAAAAGCATTGAGAAAACTTTCATGTTAAGGCTTTTTCCTTTCTTTTCTCTTTTTTCCTTTCTCTTTTTTTCCTTTCTCTTTTTTTCCTTTCTCTTTTTTTCCTTTCTCTTTTTTTCCTTTCTCTTTTTTTCCTTTCTCTTTTTTCCTTTCTCTTTTTTCCTTTCTCTTTTTTCCTTTCTCTTTTTTCCTTTCTCTTTTTTCCTTTCTCTTTTTTCCTTTCTCTTTTTTCCTTTCTCTTTTTTCCTTTCTCTTTTTTCCTTTCTCTTTTTTCCTTTCTCTTTTTTTCCTTTCTCTTTTTTTCCTTTCTCTTTTTTTCCTTTCTCTTTTTTTCCTTTCTCTTTTTTTCCTTTCTCTTTTTTTCCTTTCTCTTTTTTTCCTTTCTCTTTTTTTCCTTTCTCTTTTTTTCCTTTCTCTTTTTTTCCTTTCTCTTTTTTTCCTTTCTCTTTTTTTCCTTTCTCTTTTTTTCCTTTCTCTTTTTTTCCTTTCTCTTTTTTTCCTTTCTCTTTTTTTCCTTTCTCTTTTTTTCCTTTCTCTTTTTTTCCTTTCTCTTTTTTTCCTTTCTCTTTTTTTCCTTTCTCTTTTTTTCCTTTCTCTTTTTTTCCTTTCTCTTTTTTTCCTTTCTCTTTTTTTCCTTTCTCTTTTTTTCCTTTCTCTTTTTTTCCTTTCTCTTTTTTTCCTTTCTCTTTTTTTCCTTTCTCTTTTTTTCCTTTCTCTTTTTTTCCTTTCTCTTTTTTTCCTTTCTCTTTTTTTCCTTTCTCTTTTTTTCCTTTCTCTTTTTTTCCTTTCTTCCCACCCCAAACAAGATAGTAATGCCACTAAGATGCAAGGGCCTACTAGGAAAGAGAATGAAAAACACTAGAGGTATTTTAAACCAAATTCTTAACTGGAAACAAGTGATAAACCTCTACTTCTGTTCAGAATGCTGGAGAGGAGTGTGAACTGGATGACAGGCAAACCTGTCTATTACTATTGAGGGGGACGAAAATAAAGGCAAATAAATAATAAATAAAATTTCAGAGTTTAAGCAGAAATATTAGAAGTATACAGTTAAAGTTGACTTTAGAAGGAATCGGAAACTATATATATATATATATATATATATATATATATATATATATATATAATCCTATAGTAATTTGTAAGAGACGGCCACATTTAACCATTTCGACAGTGAAAGGGTGGGATCATGATGTCAGCCTAGTAGCACACTTAAATTCATGCACTCTGAGAACTAGCGAAAGTAGCTCGTTGGAGCAGTTACCAAGAAAGTATTTGTAGAAAAGAGTGAGGGAGGCGACAGCATGTCTGTGAGAGAGCGACTGAAGATGAGATGCCAGATCAGGACCAACCACGTTGCTTATCCATCTCTTGATCTTGTTGAAGACCTTAATGCAAACAGTGGGGGCACCAGACCATATATGGCAGCAGTATTCCATGCAAGGGCAAATGGTTGATTTGTATATTTGAAGGACACTCAAGCAAGAAAAACTTTTAGGCACGACACAGGGAACCAACTTTCCTTGCAGTGGATGAAGCTATTGATTCAATGTAATTGTTCCATCTCAGGTCAGTGGACAGTATGAGACCAAGCAGTTGTAAAGAGGTGCTCTCGTGGAGTTGAACATCAGACATTCTAATGGGCGACAGGGATGGTTCTCTGTGGTGAGTAATAGAGCAGTTTCGTTTTAGAGGCATTAAAGTTAACCAGCCAATTCCTGCCCCAGTCTACAATCAATTGGCGGTCCTTTTCAAGATTAATGGCCAGGTTGGTCTTGTCAGCGATACCAGATTTGCTATTGAGACAGGAGTAAACAGTAGTGTTGTCAGCATATATGCCTAATTGGGAACTGATGAAATCGGGGAGATTGTTGAAGATAAGGAACAGAGTAGGGCCTAGGATAGAGCCTTGAAGAACACCTGCATTCGTGGGAAAGCAACTGGAGGAGAATTTGTTGAGGACGACCTTCATTACACGGTTTGACAGGAATGATCGTATTAAGTCAAATAATCGACCTGAAATTCCGTATTCCTTTAAGCTTACGAAGGAGGCCGACATGCCAGACCCTATCAAATGCTTTAGAGATATCTAGAGACATGGCATGAGCTACTCCGTTATTGTGGAGTGCTTGGTAAACAATTTCAGTTATAGCCGTGAACACATCAGCTGTAGGACAGGCAAAGTGAAAACCATATTGTTTATCAGAGAGCAGATCATTGGATATAAGGTCATTAACCACTTCGGTGTTGATTAAAGCCTCAAAGACTTTGCTGAAGAGTGGTAGGAGACTGATGGGACAGTAGTTAGATGGGTCAGAAGGGTCTCCAGAGTTCTTAAAGACAGGTACAATAGATGAGGGCTTCCAACAGGCTGGGAAGCAAGATTCATTGAGGCAGTAGTTATATAATTTGGAGAGGGCAGGAGCCAATTCTGGAGCACATTCCTTCAGGACAATGTCTGGTATCCCGTCGCCACCGCTAGCCTTATGTGAGTCTAATTTTGAGATGATGTCCAATACCAATGATGGGGTTATGTGCAACTCGCTCAATAGAGCCTCGGTTCTAGCGGGGAAATTGAGAGGGGGTACACCGGATGAGTTGAACATTGAGTTGGAAGAGAATTTCCAGGCAAAGTACTCAGCCTTATCAGCTGAGGATTATTTACAAATTTGGATTGGTCAGGAACAGAGTTCTTTAAGGAACATGTAAATTTGTAAATAATATTGGTTCTCTGTAATATAGATCTGGCAGGTGAATTATCATTTTTGATGATGAGGTTAGCAGTTTTAAAATTTTTATAATAAATAATTAATTTAATTTTCTTGTTTTTATCAATTGGAGTTGTGTATTTCTTTATGTTGTTTCTCAATGTGTATTTCTTTATCTTGCTTATAGTTACTATGCATTTGATTTTTATAGAAAATGTTAATGCTGTTTTTTTTTTCTGTGTTTAGTGTTACTATTGGTTACCTTAAAATAAAAAATGTCTAAAATGGTAATCTATTAGATGGTTTGGAAAACCATTATTAACAAGCATTTGTTTTACATTATTAAGTTTTTTTAAAGAAAATCAGACAAGAGGATGAATACTCGTATGCTCGCAAAAGGAAATTTTTAATAACACCTATTTTATATCTGAGAGAACATTGGCTAGTAAAATTAAGATGGCAAGATTTTTTACTTGTGGGTGTTTTTATATAACAAAGTAGTGAATGTATTATTACTACATTCCACAAGAATATCCAAGAATGGGAGTTTATTTTGTTTGCTAAGTTTATAAGTAAAGTTTTTTTTTTTTAATGTAGTTTTGAGATTATCGATTTCATTTTTGTTATCAGCTAAAATAAATAATATTGTCTACGTAGCAGACATATTTTTAGTTTAGTAACCTTTTTTAAAAACCTTGTTTTCTATGTGGGGCATGTAATAGAAAAGCACAGACCGAGAGGATTTACTATACTTACTCCATTAGTTTGAGTTTAGATTTTTCTGTTATGATTATAGAAGGGGACTTTAGTCGTGCATGCATGCAATAATTTTTTGAGAATATTTGGTTTGATGGATGGAGGTGGAATTGAATTATTGTTATATATGGAATTAAGGATTATATCTATAGTTATGTCAACAGGGAAATTGGTGAATAGATTTTCAACGTCAAGTGATGCTAAAATGCCTTGGTTAGGTTTTGTAGTTTGAAGGATTTTGGAGAAATTCATGGGTTGATTTGATGCTATAGGTAGATATGGAGTAATAGTATCATTGACAATTGGCATATGGGTTTTGGTATCTGTGAAATGATAGGTCATAATGGGTATCTAGTTTTGTGTATTTTAACATTTCTATATAGTCTGTCTATATTTCTGAGATGAGGTATTATGTACAGTATTTACATTAGTCGGACTATTGTCCTCATCTTTGTTGCCATATTTGTCACAACGTTTCAGCCGTTGTACGCTCCGGCCTTCTCATGGACACATGGTACAGTGGATAAAGGCGTTGGTTAGATCCAGTGACAGAATCAAAGAGTGTGAGTTCAATACCCGGTTCAGGCAGTGGAGAACTTTCAGAGGGAAAATTAGCAGGAGATAACTGATAACTGACATCCATCAAACATGGCTCGTGGAACTAGAACAGTCTACCCCAGTGATCGAAATAAAGGGTTCGGTTCGAAATTCCAACCACCTGAAGAAGGCCGGAGCATACAACGGCCGAAACGTTGTGACAAATATGGCAACAAAGATGAGGACAATAGTCCGACTAATGTAAATACTGTATTTCTATATAGGTATCCTGGTTGATAATCCCTAATAATTTTATTGATTTTCAAGGATCCTACATCGGAATTGTTTAATGTTATGAGTTTGTTGACAAATCTTTTTAGAGTCAGCTGCGTTTCTTTTGTACTTAATTTTATGAATTTAGATCAATCATTGAACTTTTGTAATTTTCTGTAATCATCCATTTTCTTGAAAATTACATAAATATAGGATTTATCAGCTCTTTTGATGATGATATTAGGATTGTTTTTAAGTTCTTTAGCAATGGTTTTGAGTTTCGTTGTTGGAATGTTATTGTAGCTATTGTGTGGAGTATGATCTTTAAGACATTTTGCCTTGAAGATCTTTAAATATACATGGAGACCTACCAAACTCTATCCATAACATAATCATTAATAATACAAATATAACATTATCCACATATACAAAAAGGCTAAAAATAATGGAAGCATTATTAATAAAAAAGAAAAAGCCAACACTGTATAATATCAACTATGAACATGGTCACAATGTGCTGACTGTGTTTAGAAAATAAAACATTTCTATAACTCTAGATACATACATAAAACAATGCATATATTCAGTTAAAAATAAAATAAAATTCATCCTTGATAATGGCTAAAAGTATAGCCGAAAGTGTTTGAAAAACATTCAGACAATTTTTATATAATTTGTCCTGAAAAGAAAAAAAATTATACGAACACGAGAAATTATACGAAAAATCTATCACCACACCTTGTCAGTCATTTTTGCCAAAACTCGCATAAAAGAGATTGTTGCCCAAATAAAATATATATATATATATATATACACACACACACACACATACATATGTATATGGTATCACTGTGTAGCGAAAAAAACATATTTTAAATCAATTAATTTATAATATATATATATATATATATATATATATATATATATGTGTGTATATATATATACACATACACACACACACACATATTATGAAATGGACAAAGTCCAACAATTATTTTAAGACATTTTTATGTTTATACATTCTTTTTATAGATACAAATATTTAAGTAAATGCTCTGTTTATAATAAACAGTATTAAACAACATTTACCGGCCTGAATGTCTGAGAAATTTTCATAGAAAATATTTGTCCTTCGACAGGAATCAAACCTACACCAAAACATACAAAATGAATTTTTTTCAAAACAGATTTCCAGAAAGAAATGTCTTATTGAATAAACAACAAATTATTAAAGAATTTCTTTCTATGAAAATGGTAAAAATGAAAACAAAAATGTTCACACACACACACACACACTATATATATATATATATATATATATATATATATATATAGGCACATGGTTAGCCTGTTTGCATTCTGACTATGAGACCCAGTCTCGAATCTTATCATGGTTGATTTGTAAGGAAGGAGACTTCCTGATGTTATCGGACTAGAAAATTGCCTGAAAACCATACCACGGGTTGACCCAAGCCTTGTGAGTGAAATTGGGTAGATGGAACCCTTGGGGGACGTTGATAACTGTGCTAGCACAGTCATAAGTCATCGTGGGCTTGAGCATGCTGGCCTTGTTCAAATTGTTGATCATGTTAGATAACACGCTCTTTCCAAAAAACTGTAACTAACGTCTGCTCAGCATAGTTGCAGTATAAACCACAGATGGGCTGTTGAATAAACACAAATGCCCCTGAGCAGGCGTCTGCAATAGGGATTGTCTAGACACCCTAGTACATGGGTATCCTTGAATACAAGTGGCCAGCTATACACGCACACACACACACACACACACACACACACACACACACACACACATACATATATATATATTTATTTGTTGCTTGATGAAGTAATTTCATTCAAAAACTTGCTTTTTGATTGTATCCCGAGGACTGTAAAATCAGTGTACATATTTCTTAAAACATTGATAAAATAGGTATATTTAAATTGTTCATTGATTTGAACCTTGAAAATGAAAATATTTTCTGCATACTAAGCTTTTTAAGAAAGGTAAAAACACAACTGAAATACAAAAAGAAATAGATTTTTTTCAGTTTTCTGAGAATGTATTGTAATACAAATACCAATTGTTATACCAACATATATGCAATCATTTGGTTTGATGTACAAATATTTGTTTGTTTGTATTTACCTGACTTAGTGTGGACACAAAGCCATGTACCCAGTGTAGATCAAATTCACTACTAGAAAGGAAAATTATTATATAATCCCGATTTCTGACTTTCCACACTAACAAAAACAAAAATTTGGAAAGAAACTCCCATTAATGCTAGAAAGAGAAATACTAGATATCATGGATATTCGTAAGTGAACTTGAGAAGCCTATTTTCCTGAAAAATTATTTCAATAGAAATATTTTGTAAATTTCAGCTGATGGTAACATTAACTGAATGCAAAATGTTTCCTGTTTGGAATCTGTTAATTTCACAATTACTATCATGATCTGTGAGGCCTACTGGAGATTACTCAGCAACAAACCACCCCACTTATTTTAGTTCATTTGTCCTGAAGGAACACAAGGCACATAGGAGACAGCAGATTGTTGGAATCATTTATTTCAGTAACCAATTCTAAAGTTTTAAAACATTTCCTAACTGATATTTTTTTTTTTTTTACCCTCATTTGATAAGAAAATTAGAAACAAAAAGTCAATATTATTGATAAACAAATTTTAAAACTGATAATCAATTTTTAAAAAAAAGTATCTGAAACATAAACATTTAAAAACTTGTTACAAAAATTTGCTTAAATGCTTATTTTGAACACTTCTGCTTGATATAAACTCACTTCCTATTTGTATTAGAATTATTTGCAAACACTAATAATCAATAAGTACAGTTGTTATTGCTATCATTATCATCATCGCTAGTATGCCTCAATGGCAGACAGTTAAAGAATTCTTGATTGATGATTCACTGAATATTACATTTTTTTTTACTAAACTTCAAGGAAATGACTGTAATTGGTAGTTAATAGAATTAATTATTTCTGCTTTTTTCACTTTGTGCTTAATTACTCTGTTTCTTGACTTGCAAAATTTTGATAAAAAAGAAATAAAATGAAAAGTGACCTTCATTTCAGTTGGGGGCAAAAAATAGTGTTGGAATTTAGGTAATTAAAAATTGCTGAAAAACTAATTGCTTTATTCAATAGTTTAAATCCTTTTAATCAGATTGTGCTAATTCAAGTAGTACTATGATGTGCCAATTTTGCTGTGTTAACAATTCCAAACCATTCAGAAATTGGATCATTATAACCCAACAGATAGATAGATGATAAATATTCAATATTTTACTACTATTTGAGTCAAGCCTATCATTAAAATATATTTTATATACAACTTTTTTTTATTGATCTTGTAAAATTTCTTTGCTGGAGATAGCTCAGTCATCGAATTTTTCTGGTTGAGCCTTTCAGGTATCAAATATTCATTAAAATAATCTTGTACCTGTTCTCCACTGATCAATGTGTTGCTATGAAGTTATTTAATTATTTCTTTTTCTTTCTCTTTTTTTATTCAGACTGGTTTTTCCACCACCTAAACATGTAAGCATTGAAGTATAACTTGTTATTGTTAAGAGTAGACAATTGAGTATTGGAATAGGAAACAAGATCATTATTTCAATTATTATTATTATTATTATTATTATTATTGTCTACAATTCTCTTTCTGAATTTTGCAGAATACTGTGTCCTAATAATGCAAAACTTCCACTTAATACTCTTTTGTAAATGTGATACGTTTTGCTTTAATCTGGAGACAGACATTTTTTTTTATCAAGGAATCAAAGGAACAATGTCTCCTTTAGAAGATTGATGATATCCTCTCTGGTCATACCTCAGTTATCATTCATATTTGTGGTGATTTCAATATTGACCACAAGGAATTGTTAGTACACTTAAAAGTAAATGATGAATAAAGCAAATACTACCATGACTTTGCCATTGGATACAAACTGACCCAGATCATGGATAAGCTTACTAATGTTCTCAGTATTCTCTTTTTATGTGCCATGTCCTTTCAGGGCATAGGCGATCATGGCTCTCCACCACCTCCCTCTATCCCTTGCAGCTGTCAGCAAGTTCCTTCCCTCTGCTTCCTCCCCCCAGACCATGTTCTGTCATCCACCTGCTCAAGCTTGTCAGGTATGTCACTGTTTTCCCTCATCTGTCTTTCCCTCTATTCGACCCATGAGTATCAGATTCTCCAGGCCCTCCTTCCTCATTATGTGTCTCAGAAACTTCAGCTGCCTCTTTCTGATGTCAAGTATAAGCCTTCTCCTTGTTTACAACCTCTCTAAGAACTCATCATTGCTCACATGCTCGGTCCGTTATTTTTAGCATCCTTCTGTAGAACCACATCTCCATCACCTTGTCTCTTCTTCATCTTTGAGGAAATTGTCCAACATTCGCTGCTGTAAAGAACAGATGTCACATAACAGCTCAGTATTCTTTTCTTTGTCACCAAAGAAATCCTCCTGTCTTGCAATACTCTGCCCAGCTTTTGGAATGAGTCCTTGGCCATCCCAATATGCCTATGGATCTCATTGTCGCACTTATCGTCCTCTGTCAAGACGCTTCCCAGATATTTAAACTTCTGCGTCTGCTTGATTCTAGTGTTCCTGACCTGCAAATCGCATTTCAGGCTCTTCCTCTTACTGATGACCATGCATTCTGTCTTTTAGACTATGCTTAGTCCTTTCTTCTCACTCTCCATCGCTACCTTCTGTAGGAGATTTTGTAACTTCTTCTCCCCGTCTGCTGTAAGTACTGTGTCGTCTGCATATCTTTTGTTAAGATTGTGGCTGCCAATGCTAAATCCTGGTAGGGTTACCAATTCTCTCAGAATTCCCTCGCTGTAAAGGTTGAACAGGTCAGGTGAGAAGACGCATCCTTGCATTACACCCCTTTCTATTTTTGTATATTCACTGAACCCCTTCCCTATGCGTATGCATGCTGTTTGCTGCCAGTATAGGCTCTTGATTATTCTGATATCTCTCCCGAATATACCAATGTTGCTGAGCAGTTCCATCAGATCCTTGTGGCGTACTTTGTCAAAGGCCTTTGCGAGGTCTATGAAACATAGGTACATGTCCTTCTGCATTTGTATTGCTCTATGCTAATCTCCTACACCTCTTTCTCACCACCTTTCCCAAGAAATGTTCCAGTAAAGTGTTACCTCCCTTGGTCACCCTGGATCTTGATACCAAACTGAAGACTTCCTCCAGTGTCTTATGAAATGGTACAATCTACCAATACTGAAAGGGATTAGCTTCAGATCATACAAAGTCTTCAACCTCCTCTCTCAACATTCTACAGAAATAGAGCTACCAAAACTGCTTCCTTCATTTTTGAATGGGTTTTTCAGGCATGGAAAATTTCTCCACCAACCCCACAAAAAAGGTATCTACAAAGGCCAAATAGGCAGCCCTGATTCATATCCAAATTTATTATGGACGTAGCTCACTCTAACCATTACTATTATCTCTATCAGAGAAGGTGGTGTAACAGAACCATTACTAATTTCAGAATTGCTTGCAATTTGTGCAAGAGAGTCCTGTGCTAAAAACTGCTATGCACAATCAGTCCAAGCCAAAGTTGAAAACAGGAACCTTGGCTCCTGTGAGTTTTGGATAATTTTAAATAAGATTTTTTTTTTTAAGCTTTTCACCCAAGGCAAGGCTGAAAGCCACTAGCATGCAAGGGGTTACAGAGGATTTGGAGCAAGAGCAGATAGGAATGATAGAGGAAAGGATGTGGAGAAGGATAGTAGATAGATCAATGCAACTGGAAATGTTGATTGATGTTACATTTGAATAGTTGGAGATTATAGTTGTTAGGGAAACAGGAATAGGGAAGGGAGTTCCACAGGTGTGAGGTGCGAGATATGAAGCTATTGGAGTAGAAGAGACGTCTACACTTAACAGTTTCAACAGTGAAAGGGTGGGAATGGGATGCCAGCCTCGTATGATGCTTGAATTCATGGAGCCTGAGAACCAGCGATAGCAGCTCATCGGAGCAATTACCATGGAAGTATTTGTAAAAGAGACAAAGAGAGGTGATGGCATGTCTGTGAGAGAGAGAGACTGCAGAAGCCAGATCAGGGCCAATTACATTGCATACCCATCTCTGAATCTTATCAAGAACCCTGAGGCAAACAGAAGGGGCTCCACACCATCTTCTACCTGGTTTCCTGCCTCTCATTGAACACAAATTGTACAATATATCATCTTGGGTAGTCGCCAGACTTATAAATAGACTTGATTCTACAAAGGCTATGTAGAGGCACTGGCAAATTAATATGCCTAATTTGCATAAGTGCAAGAGAAAGCCTATATAACTCGTCACTGAGAATAATGATGGAAGAACAAGCTTAGTGATGGACTAGTGCTAAACCTCGACTTCACATCAGGCTACTAGTCTAGATAAAATTTATGTAGATTTTCTTAAGAAACTTAGCACAGAACAATCTCCAATCTTGGCAAAATTTTTAACTGCTGCCTGAAGGAGAAATATTCTCTCAGATTTATGTAAGGTGTCAGATGTATGCCCACTTAAAAAGAATGTGGTGAATGCTCATCCTATTAACTTCAGTGTCATCAGCAAATTTTTGAGGTTATCATCAAGAAAGATGTCAATACCCTCAGCAGCAACAACCTCCTTAGTAATAAACCATGGATTTCTCTCCTCAATGTCCTTTATTGTCATTATGCATAGAAGGAATAAATCACTTGATAAATCCATCACAAGTAATCACCTTAGATATCTCGGAGGCTTTCAACCAGTTCTGGCATAAGTAGACTGCTACACAGACTCCCCATCTATAAGATCTTTGGTAGAATCTTCTCAATTATCAAGACCTTCCTTGAGTAGGTTGCTAAGGGTCATGGTTAATGGTCATTGTTATTTTATTATTTTTATATATCACTTTAGAAATTGGAATAAAAATTATAAAATCAACCCTTAAGCATAGCCCTAAAAAATAACGAAAAGTTAAACCAATTTTTAGAGGTCAGTAGATATGTAATAATATATATCAGATATGAGTCATATAAGTAACTGAGTTGATAAAGCACATTAGATTAATATTCAAAACACTAATATTGTGTTTGCAAGAATTTAAATAATAATGTAATACTGACATGCAAGAGACATAGGTTATACAAATCTTCTTTTTTTTATTGCTGCTTGAGTTTATCAAAGAATTATTTTTATAAAAGAAAAACTGCAGTATCAAATCCTATACAAGAATGAAAACATGTAATTAACCATTTATTTATGTACAAGGAACTACTTTATACAAAACTTCAGGTACACGCCGTTGCCTTGCTCTGTCTTTTTTACAAATACTTTCACGGTAATTTCTCCGATGAGCTGCTTTTGCTGGTTCCCAGGCCTCATGAATTTAAGCGTCCTACGAGGCTGGCATCCTGTTCCCACCTCTTCACTGTTGAAACTGTTAGATGTAGACGTCTCTTCTACTCCAATAGCTTCATGTCTCACACTTCTCGCCTGTGGAACTCCCTTCCTTATTCCTGTTTCCCTGACAAATATAATCTCCATCTATTTAAGTGTAACGTCAATCAACATCTTCAGTTGCCTTGATCTATTCACTTCCCTTCTTCACATACTTTCATTCCTATCTGCTCTCGCTCCAAATCTTCTGTAACCCCCTTGCCTTGATCGATCCACTATCTTTCTCCACATCCTTTCCTATACCACTCCTATCTGCTCTTCCTCCAAATCTTCTGTAACCCCTTGCATGCTAGTGGCTTCCAGCCTTGCTTGGGGTGAAAAGCTTAAAAAAAAAAATCAATAAATAAAATTGATTGGAGGAGACTGGAAGAAGCAAATGCTAACAGAATTTTCACCATGATGTTCAAGTTTTGCTGTGTTAACAATTTGATAAACATACAGAAATATCATTATAACCTAGCAGATAGATGATGCCCTGTAAATATTTTACGGTTTGGTTTGTTTTACAGCATATCGACCTCAATGGGTTATTTAATACCAACAAGATTTTTATTGCTGGTAAAATTTTTTCTCAATAATATATTTTTGGTAACATGTTTTTCAAAAATATGTTGCTGGTAATATTTTTTTTTTTTTTTCAAAAATGTATTGCTGGTAAAATTTTTTATACTTTCATAGTGTTTTGACCCCTTTTGGGGGTCAGGGTTAACTATTTGCCCAGACCCTGACAGGTGCTACAACCCCGGCTCAGGGTGAACCTGGGAACACCAACAATTAAGACGTGATCCCGTGCTCCTCAAAACCTTATCAAAGGTCTTGCTGTTGGATGTAGTTTATCGTCATACCCAGGATAATTTACTATTTGTGACAATCTCATCATTAAAGTATATTTTATATGCATTTTTTGTTTGTTTTTATTGAAAAAAAAACTTGTACAAAGAAACTCTTTACAGAAAATAATTTCCAAGATTTAAGAATAAAGTTTGAGATGCCTTGTCAGGACCAATAGCATTGCAGATTCTTCTTTGGATTTTATCATGAATCTCTAAATATATAACAAAAGTGCTACACTGGATGTGGCATCAATATTCAGTGCATTGATGAATGGTAGATTTATAAACGTGCAAGATACAGTTTTTCTTGCCAGAATCTATCATGACACAGTTGGGGAAAACATCAATTCAAAAAGTTGCAATAGGTCACTCTCCTGGAGGTTAAAATCACTCATACTGATGGAAGTCAAAAATGGTTTTCTAAAACAATTAGGAGATTTTATGCTATTTAATATTAACAAAAAAAGGCATCTATATAGGGCAATGGCACATTTGACCTGTCAAAGTATTCCTCTTGGGACATCACATTCTTATTGCAGTATTTTTTCCATTTTTCAAATCAGTCTGAAAAGTCCTATTTAGGGATTGCTATCAGCTACCTGGTTGTTTTCTCCTTCACCTTAACCACTTTCTGAAATTTCTCTCATAACTATTATGTTTTTGTTTTTCCTGCTACAGGAACAAGCAGAAGTTTCAAGGAGCCAAATCTTAACAGCTTGCATCACCCAGGTCTGTCAGCTCCCAAGGTTTTCGTGAAATATTTAGCCCAGCATATAAAGAATGCATAGGCATTTTGTCATAATGAATGCAATGCTCATATAGTGCACAAACTTACTCTGTTGCATCTCACTGCCAACTGTGTAACCTCACAAGATAGTGTGCAATCAGTTCTCAAGATCTTGAAAATGGTCAGATATGTTCTAAACAAACCTTGTACAGTGGCATCATTTTGACTTTTCTTGTTGCTGCTTATTGCTACAGCACAGCTTCTTTGCTAAACTTTGGTAATTTCTTTGTATTAATAAATGGTCAATCCTAATTGTTGTACATCCTGGGTATGACGATAAGCTACATCCGCGTCCTGGGTATGACGATAAACTACGGCCAACAGCAGGGCCTCTGATAATACATTTTTGGAAAAATAATGTTGCCAGCTGTACAATTTTGGAAAAATATTACTGGCTATATTTTTTTTTGAAAGAATAGTATTTCCAGCTATACATATTTTAAAAATATTACCAGCTATACATTTTTGGAAAAAAAAATATTACCAGCTATACATTTTTGGAAAAAAAAAATATTACCAGCTATACATTTTTGGAAAAAAAAAATATTACCAGCTATACATTTTTGGAAAAAAAAATATTACCAGCTATACATTTTTGGAAAAAATAATATTGCCAGCTATACATTTTTAGAAAATAATATTACCAGTTGTATGTTTTGGAAAAATAATATTACCAACCATACGTTTTTGAAAAAAAATATTACCAGCTATACATTTTTGAGGAAAAAAGATGTTACCAGCTATACATTCTTGAAGAAAAAATATTACCAGAAATAAAAATTCTTTTTCGGCATTAAATGACCCATTGAGGTTGATATGCCATAAACCAAACCAAACCTAATTGTTGTGCATTAAAAACCAGGAAGAAAAGAAAATACTCTTGAAGGAATATGGTAATATTTACTAAAAAACTTGGCTGTAATAATAAGAAATCATGTTTCTCACAACATAAGAGAAATGTATTTCTTGCATTAGTTCTGCCTTTATTAATTCATTCATACCCACCATAAGATCTGGCAGGAATTATAAGTTTCTAAAGATCTGGCAGGAATTATGTGTCTGACTATAGCCAATTGTCTCAAAAATGGGATGGTAGCAATTAATGAATTGATTACATTTTAAACATGTTTTGTTTCACAAGTTCATAACATTTTTATTGTATTGTATTTTTTCTTTTATTCCAGTTTCATCAACCAGGTTTTGGCAGCCAGTAAGGTATTTTAAATTTGCATATTTTTTTGTCAGTATATTTTTAGTCATCCTTTTTACAATTTTATTAAATGCTATTAAAACATCAAATGAATTTTATAGTAGTTGTCTATGAAAAGTAACAAATCTGAATTAAAATCAAATTTTTATGTCTACCTAACAACAGTTTTGATGGCATTCATCTTGCTGTTCATTCCAACATAAGAAAAACTTTTCAACTTGCATTGCTTTGTAAAACTTACAAATACGAATCAAATTTTATAAAACAATTTCAACTTTTGATGACTTTGATTTTCTTTTTTTTTTCAAAACAAATTAATATTTGAAAAGAAATGAGATCAATCTTGACTACTGTCAAATCTATAATGCTTGTGAATTTGTTTTTTTTGTAAGCGTTTCACCCCAAGCAAGGCGGGAAGCCACTAGCATGCAAGGGGTTACAGAGAGTTGGAGCGAGAGCAAAGAGGGGTGACAGAGGAAAGGATGAAGAGAAGGATAGGGGATAGATCAAGGCATCTGGAGACATCAATTGACATTACATTTGAATAGTTGGAGATTATAGCTAT
This sequence comes from Acanthosepion esculentum, assembly GCA_964036315.1. Lineage (NCBI taxonomy): Eukaryota > Metazoa > Mollusca > Cephalopoda > Sepiida > Sepiidae > Acanthosepion > Acanthosepion esculentum. The sequence goes on from OZ038475.1 coordinate 148,290,421, forward strand.
CAGGGAAACAGGAAAAGGGGAGGGAGTTCCACAGGCGAGAGGTGTGAGACATGAAGCTATTGGAGTAGAAGAGATGGCTACATTTAACAGTTCTGACAGTCTAGTTCAAAATATAATAATCAAAATAGAATATAAGTAATTTATTTGTTTTTATCAGAGCTGTAGCAATTTTACCATATTCATGTATCTCAAAATATTGTTTTGAGATATATATATATGCACAGTAGTGTAGTGGATAGCAGCTCAGAATGAGAAATTGGAGAGCCAAGTTCATTACTCTCTTACATGCAAATACTGTTAAGAAAGGTATTAATCTATCTCTTCTGCTTCCAACTATGGGTAAATAGCAGGACAGACTGGGTTCTATAGCTTTGTTTGGCAACTGGTCTAGGAGAAAAAAAACTCTGAATTCAAATCCTGAGTGGTCGAATGGTCAGGAACTAAACTGGCTCCCCCACTAGACCCTGGTCTGCTGAGGAGATTGAGTGAAACCCCAGCAGCACAAAAACAAGAATTGTTAAAAGAGTAGATGAACTCCTCAGAGTTAACAGGCAGTGTCTTGTAAGCTGGAAAATACAGTATATTCCTTATGGTAAATGAACTTTTTGTCTGAATTTTTGAGCAGAAATACTGTCATCATTCTATTAATTATTCTGACTAATATCTCCTATTAATAACTTGGCCGGTGCCCTCTCCAGCCATCTACAGGTGATAATTGCTAATCATCAGGCTGTTTTGGAGAGAGTTCCTTCTTTTGTTCACTATTCCTGTTTTTATTTTATTTTGTATTTTTGCATAAAATTAAGTGTAATACAGAAATTTATTACTCAGATCATTGAATTAGTTCGATTGTAGTGTTGGCAAAAGTTAATCATATAAGGTGAATGATACAAAAGATTCTGTCTAAAGTACATAAATGTTTACAAACTATAAGGAAGCATTTAATTTAGTAGATTAAATTCAAAACTGTTTTCAGGTAATCTAACCAAAAAGGATAGTTTAAAAATTGTAATTTTAAAGGAATTTAACTCCCCAACAACACTTAATATATAAATCTTGCATAGTTCTTCTTAAAGAGAAAAAAATATGAGGAGGTTATTTAGCTAAGATCAAAATATCTCTATTTCTGCCTAGGTTCAAAGCATATCTCTTACTTACTCTCACATGAAGGTGCTGATTCTTAGCTTGACACACTTTCACCAATCTGACTTATATATATATATATAACTTTAGGAAAATATGACAAAGTGAAAAAAAATCTTTCATCAGACATGTTTTGTCCTTTACAATTTCATCAGACTAAATTCTTTTTCTTTTTTTATGCAGTAGGGTTCACCCTGTACAAGACTTGGGTGTCACTTGAGGCAGAGGGTTACATTAAGAGGCCCTTTATACAGATAAGAGGGGGAAGATAACGATTAACTCTAGCTTTGAACAGGTCAAGATTGTAGTGATCGAGGGAAACATCCTCTTGGGTGTCTATTCCACAGGGTAGTGATTTCCAGGAAGAAGCTATGCAAGTGGAACTTCTTGTCAATGGAACACAAAGTTAATGTGAATGGTTTTCTACAATGTAAGTGGCATGGCAGGTTCAAGCTATGAAGGTCAGACCTGGCAGAACCAAGAAATGTAGTTTGTCCAAGCACTTTCCAAGGAAGTAGTGATAGAGCAGTGAGAGGCCCATCCCATCCCACCTAAGGTTGGAGGATAGAAAATAATTCTTCTCCAACATGGACTTGTCAGAGTTAGCTCCTCCTTAATTCCTTAATTGTTCACTAGGGGGTTGCTTTCCCTACACTATAAATACTGGATGACTTCTTGCCTCATTTTCTTTTTTTTTACTTTACACTTCAGCAGACACATTTAAAAATGTCATCTCTCACAGAGATCCGCGTTTTCGCCCACTCGTGGGAAAATGCCATGAAACGTACATACATGTATGTATGAACATTCACCAAAATACAGACTCTTTACATTCACACTCAAACACAAATGTTGATGTGTTTGTCACTTGTAAATTTGTTGTTTAATACATATATTTGTTGATATATATATATATATATATATATATATATATATATATATCTTGGTGTTGTTTGTTTTTTCTTTACATCTTCGGTTGGACTCAACTTGAGTCCGACATTATTCATGTAGTTGGACCTTCTAGGAGGAATAAACAGCACATATTCCTAATACAACACTCAAACCCACACGGTCCTCTACAGACTCAAGGACACTTTTGAACTCTATCAAGACTGGAAAGTGAGTACTGGGCAGCTCATGACCAAATATGACAACAGTACTCCATTTTCAACCTGGCCTGGCTCTTATAAAGGTAGAGGATGTGATTGTACTCAAAGGAGAGGATTTCTTTTTTAAAATGTGTGTTTTGGGTTTATGGTCTAGCCAATTTCATTTAGATTCTTTTTCTTTTTGTTTGTTTTTAGCACTTTTGTTATTAAATATCCCACAGTGTTATAATAGAAGATCTGTGAAAAAAAAAAAATTTTTTCATTTAAATTAAAAAATTTTGCATCCATTTTCTTTCCTCAGTATGTGTAATTGCATCAACGTAAACCTCACTTTTAGTCTGAAGTCTTAAATGATAAAATTCTTCACCCCCCACCAATTTTTCCACTTTGTCATAGATGTTTCTAAAATTGTTCTGACATAAAAATTTATATAATTTTTTCCATATATATATATATATATATAAATAAAAGTGAACATTGAAGTCAACACACAGAGGCGACAGGCTATTTCATGCTAGACGCAATCGTCAAGCCGCATATGTCCAGCATGAAACAGCCTGTTGCCTTTGAGTGTTGACTTCAATGTTCACTGTTATATTTATATTTACATATGCACTCTGATATTGAGCACTTTATCCCATAAACATAGCACACCTTAAAACTATATTTCTTTATATATATATATATAAAAATAAGAGAAAGAACAGATGAAGTAAAATTCCACTGTTCATAGCGTTTACTTTCTAAAAAAGTGCTCACTACAAAGTAAAGTAAAATATTATTTTTATCATAAAAGTTTGATAAAAACATGTTGAAATCGCTACACAAAAGCTTTCATGTTTCAATACTTTGTAACTCACCATCACCTGAAGAACAAAGTATTGAAACATAAAAGCTTTTGTGTAGCGATTTCAATGTTTTTATTATAATCTTTTATAATAATAATAATTTTATATATCCAAATGTAAAAGAATGAAGAATAAAATCCAAATATTCAAAACATTAATTTAACATTAAACATTAATTTAAAAACAGGGCTCAATACAAGAGTAGAACAATAAATATTTATTATACACTGTTACATTAGAATATATAAGTTACTACATGTTCTAATGTAACAGTGTACAATATATATATATATATATATATATATATATATAAATCCTTCATTTAAATATGTTTTATTAAAAATAAAAGACAAATAATGTCTGCAATTCCTTTTGGTGAGTTTTCCATGGTGTTAAGTTGGGTCTCAAATTGCTTAATAAAAATTTATTTAAATCCAGCCACTCATATCTGGAAATGGCAGAATCATTTTTTGCCAAATCATGCTAGTCTTTTTCTCAGCAAAAGTCGCGAACCTATGTTATTTCAAACTTAAACTGTTAATAACACAAATGCAAAAGCAGTTGACTTTCCACCATCTTAGATTGAAAATTACCATTGGTGGTCAACACTCAATTTTGTCATGGTTCCTTTACAAGTTTCCACTGGCATTAAATAATTTCCAAATAGAAACTCAGCAAAAAGCTCAACAGACTCTCCTGTCTTTAGTTCAATAGAACATGTTTGTTTGTTCTTATAATATGTACACCTATATTGTTTTATAAATGTGGCTCATTGAACTCAGTAAATTTATGACGGGGTGCTGAAAAAAGTTCTTTTACTAAGAACTCCTTCCTCACAGAGCAAGAATCACCAAAATTAAGCAGCATCAAGCCTGGTCACTAATTAGACGGGCAACCATTTAGGAACACCAGGTATTGTAAGCAATCTCCTATAATCTGAAATATATTTTGGCTTTAAATAACCCACAAATGGTTGATAAGTCGTAAAAAACAAACCAAGCAATTGATCATAAAGCAAAAAGTAATAAATCTACCTCGGTATTTACCTGTTTTTTTTTAATATCTGTTATTTTCTGTCTCTACAACGCTCCTTCCTGATAGTGCAAGAAGTTATATTTCTACCTCAGTATTTGAAATTTCTTGTTTTCAAGTAAAATAAAACAAAAGTAGAAGGTAACGATGGAGAGTGAGAAGAAAGGACTAAGCATAAACTAAAAAGACGGAATACATGGTCATCAGTCAGAGGAAGAGACCGAAATGTAATTTGCAGGCGGGGAACACTAGAATCAAGCAGACGCGGAAAGTTTAAATACCTGGGAAGCGTCTTGACAGAGGATGGTAAGTGCGACTCTGAGATCTGTAGGTGTATTGGGATGACCAAAGACCCATTACATAAGCTGAGCAGAGTGCTGCGAGACAAGGATTTCTTTGGTAAGAAAGAAAAGAATACTGAACTATTACGTGACATTTGTCCTTCTTTACAGCAGCAAATGTTGGACAATTTCCTCAAAGATGAAGAAGACTCGAGGCAACAAGATATGGTGCTACAGAAAGATGCTAAGGGTAACATGGACCGTGTGTGTGTGTGTGCGCACGCAACGATGAGATCTTAGAGAGGTTGCAAACAAGGAGGCGGCTTATACTTAACATCAGAAAGAGGCAGCTGAAGTTTCTCGGACACATAATGAGGAAAGAGGGCCTGGAGAATCTGATACTCCCGGGTCGAATAGAAGGAAAGAGAGATAAGAGAAAGCAACGCATGACATACCTAGCAGGCTTAAGCAAATCATTGAGAGAATGTGGTCTGGGGGGAGGAAGCAAAGAGAAGGAACTTGTTGAGAGCTGCAGAGCCATGATTGCCAATGTCCTGAAAGGACATGGCGCATAAAAAGAAAGACAGATTGTATTTAAAAGAAAACAATTTTTTTGATAAAAGTAATGTGTGTCTTACAGGGTTTGAGGTTAGTTTGTATGGTGAAGGAGTTAAGTGGTTGTCATTATGTACAAAAACAGAGCTGCAGATTCTTTTTAACCTAGCTACTTAACATATATTCTATTTGTTTGTAAAAGCTCTCACGGTAACTTTATCTGAAGCAGATGGCATTCTTTGACAAGTTAGAGAAAATACAAATTTTATAAGGCTCTAAACATTTTTATAAACCACGAGTTCATTGCTCATGCTGTGTTTCCTAGATAATCTGTCCCAAGCCAAACCAAACTTTAAGTAAGAGAAAAGCATTAACATGAAATTAGCATGACTATTCAGAGAATGCGCAGGTCTTTTCTTTTGACGCAATATCACATGATCCTGGTAAAGGGAAAGAAAAATCCTGCCACTTGTTGACGTGGCTGAAGTAACTTGCATAATTTCAATGGCTGACTCAAGATATTTATCCTATACTTGTATTTTTTTTTAAATTTGTTTTAAATTACCTCTCACCCCTATCACTCCTGCTGAGCCCAGCTAAAATCTGGTTAAGCACTTTGAATATATTAGCAACCATAAATTCTTTCTCATAGTCTCATACACCTGGGATAGCCACACAAACCATAAATTTTTTTTAATTCAATAATTATACAAACTCTCTTTTGTTGGTTATAATTTATCAAATATGTCATTAAGATCTAAGAACATATTTATACCTTTATGATATTGTAGATTTTATAAGTATGTAAATGTACTGTCTTATGACTGAAATATATATTTCCCATCAGTTGTAGACATTGGTGTGCAGGACTTGGCTAAGTCATGATGTTGAATACTGATTTTTGGAACAGGTTGTCTCTTCCCCATTGGAAAATCAGTAAAACTTTCTCACCACCTGCATTTCTCCTTTCCCTCCCCATCTGTCTATTCTAAGCTTGTTCAGTGTTAACTGTAGAGAATAAAGACTCTAAATTGTTCAATGCTTTGATGTCATCTCAGAATCTGATGATTGGCTTACTGTACTACTAAAAAATTATACCTATACTTAATTTGTGTCATTTTCCTTCAGGACAAGGGTGATCATAGCTCTCCACAACTTTCTGTCCTTTGTTTTATGGCCTAAAGAATGCCTTGTGATGTTATCAATATTCAGTACTTTTTTTGATCTCTTTTTGACAATTATTTCTTCAACATGACATTTAAACCATTGTAATCTCCATCCATCCTCAGGTGAAGAGTCTTTCGTTTTATTTCATCTCCTATGATATGTATGGAAAGGTTACCTCATTATAGAAAGTCAGAAAATTCAACAGTGAAAATAGATGGAGAGACTTAATAAAAATAATGTATTCCAGTAAAGACCAGTTGCCCCAGAAATTTAAAAAGACTAATAGCATAAATACGTACAAGTCTGCATATTTTATTAATCATTTCACACCAAGCAAGGCAATAAAACCACTACGATGCAAGGGGTTACTGAGTGTGAAAGAATGAGAAAAGGAAAACATTATTAAAGAGAGAAAGAGAGAGAGAGCAATAAAAGAACATGAATCAAGAAGACAGAAGATAATGACTGACATTGCATTTAAATTTTTGAAGATCAAAGTTGATCAGAAAGACAGAAGCTGGGAGCTACAGGCAAGAAGTGCGAGAGAAGAAACTGTTACCATAGAACTTTCAGTTACATTGGGCAATTTCAACTGTAAAATGATGAGACCTACCTGCCAATCTAGTACTGCACTTAAATTCATAAAGTCTAGGTAACATAGAGGAAAGTTCATTAGAACGTCATCCTGGTTATGACGATAAACTACATCCAGCAGCAAGGCCTCTGATCAGGAGGTTTTGACGAGCGTGGAACAGCCTCTTAATTGCTATGTTCCCAAGTCCACCCTGATGCGGTGTGGTAGCACCTGTTAGGGTCCCAACTAACAAACAAAAATGGTAATCAATACAGTACTAAAAAAAGTATATTTTATAGCAATACATTTATAAAAAAAAAAAAAAAAAAAAAAATTACCAACAATCCATTTTCTCATCTACAAACTATATATCTAAAACATATACGTTTACCCTGAAAGCATAAAATTATCTGTCTATATTTCTAAGATGAGGTATTATGTACAATGTTTCGGCCGTACCACCTGAAGAAGGCCGGAGCGTACAACGGCCGAAATGTTGTAATAAATATGGCGACAAAAATGAGGACAATAGTCCAAATAATGTAAATAGTATGAAATTATGTATTGCTTAAAGCCACAAATGATAGGACGTTGTGGAGAGCCATGGTCAGCAACATCGTGAAGTAGTACAGCACACAAAAAAATCAGCACTCTGAATGTTGGCTCTTTTCCTTAATTCACTGATGCCTTTTATTAATTTCTAAATGCAATTATTTTTTATACTTATTTTTTTTCTGCTTGCTCACTTTAGTCTGAAACAAGACCACAAATGTAGGGTTCATTGTAGGAGTCAAACTTACAATAATAATCATTTACGAAGCTTAATTTAGTCTGGCATAGGGTGTCAAGTATAGAGCGCTCAGTAAGGATCAAACTCACACAGTAAAAATTGTTGGCTGAACTAGCTTACTACTGCGTCACACTGAGGTACCCAATATAGGTATTTATATTTTAGACTCTGCAATCTAGTGTTGTTAGTAATTCTACATCGTGTGTGAGAATGATATATAAATGTCTATATATCAGAACAATGAATGACAAAAGGAAAAAATTTTGTAACACGTTTCGACTTCTTAAAGGACCTCATCAGACTAAAGTAATGTTTTCTTGATGGAATTATATATGTGTAAGGGGGATAGGAAGATATAAAAATGCAAACATTTATTACAATTATATACAAAGAGGAAACACTGAAGATGTTGGAATGCTGAAATTTTAAATTTAATTTTTTTTTTTTAGCTGTGTCTGGTCATGCAGCCTAGCCAATTTCATTCTGTTTCACTACACTTTTTTTTTATTAAGGATCACACACACGCATTAACTCATGAAAGTAACCCAAAATTTATAGGTATTTATCAAGCTTAACTGAGCCTGACACAAGGCAACAAGTATGAGTCATCTATTGAGTTAGTGCATTAATAAGTAGTCCATGACAAGACACATTACTCTTTCCTCTCTCTTTCTCTCCTTCCCACTTTTGTTATGAACTGTTTCTATTTTTTCTTTTGTTTCTTCTTCATGTCTTGTTGTCTCGCCTTTCACATATTTCTATTAGTTTATCTGCACATGACTATTATTTTTATTGTTTGTGAAACACATAAATGCACTGCCTCCCTATTGCTAGCAAAATGTATGAAACTGTATGCATTTTCTCTTTCACTCTTTTCTGGTTCAAGGGAACATTGTTTACAAGTGATAGCCGCTTGCAATTGAACAAGAACAAAATCAAATGTATGCATTATTTTGTACTTGTTATGCAATCCATTTCGAAGAAACAACTGCTTATAGGGATCAAAATTCAAGGCCCACTATTTTTTTTGAATAAGTAGATATAGATTCAAATGTTACATTTTTAATGGTTAAGAGTGTTTAAAATAGATACCCCATTTTTTAGTTTATTTTAAACAGTGTATTATGTCTAGTCTATTGGCTTGTGATCTGTGCACTCAACAAAACATATATATATATATATATATATATATATATATATGTCATCCACAGACAGACTGTTTTGCTGTATCACAGCTCATCAGTGTGGCTAGACGTCTGGTTGCCTCTAGCTAAAATCGAAACCCGACTGAATTGGTGTCAGTATATATTAAATAAAGTCTGTTCAATTTAAGTTTTTCCAACTTATAACTAAGACAAGGTCTGTCAGTTCAATTTTTTTTATTAAGTTTTCCCAACTTAGTTTTTCAAATTCCTTTAAACAATTTGTTTAAAGGAATTTGAAAAAATTCAAATAAGTTTGACAACTTCAATTGTTGAAATCAATGTTGTGTTTGAACTTATTTCTGTATAACTAATGCATTTGATAAATTGTTGTGTTCATAAATACACTTTTAAATTTCTGCAGGTTTCTCCAATATATTGTAAGGAACAGCAAGGACAGTTTATATACCTGCTTCAGAAATGTTATTTTTATAGACAGTTTGGTTCTGATCATATCCAAAAGAGTTTTGGATTTGGTTGTAATTATTTTGAGTTTAAGATTGGAGATACACACACACACATATATATATATATATATATATATATATATATATATATATATATATGATGCTACTGTTGGCAGGTCAGCAACTATACTGCCTACACCCACTCCATGTTCCTGAGGTTGAGGAGGCGGGTTGTTAGCAAACCAGTAGGATGAAAAATAAAAACTATTAAAGCCCGGAAGAACTCTCGATGAGTCAATGACCAGCTGACTAGATATGCTGTCTTAAGCCACTGTGGAGAAGGCAATGGGAAAGTACTCCACTATCAATCCCAAGAAGCATTTATCAAATAAAATATGAAATCTAACAGTGTTAAGTCTATAGAAATTAACTCTTTGCCCAGTAAGGAGCAACATGTACAACAGGTGTCACCTGACCACTATCCAGCAACTGTAAGCATAAACGGGGTAAAATTCCTCAAAACTGAACCCTCACTTGAAAGGTGCTATATGAGCAATATGTGTCACCTGTCATCCAGTGACTTTTTATATCAAATGAAAAATAACTCTCAGGACATGGAATGTTAGAACATTAAACAACTGTGGCCTGTTGGAAAATATAAAACAGGAGATGAATAGGTTAAATGTCAACATTTTAGGAATTTGTGAAACTAAGTGACCAAACAATGGAGATTTTGTTAGTGACAACCACAGGATTATATATGCAGGTGGAGAGAAAAGTGAAAAAGGAGTTGGATTGATACTAGATCAAGACATGAAGAAATATGTTCTGGGTTACTGTCAGTTATCTGAAAGAATTCTTGTAGTTAAACTAAAAGGAAAGCCTTTCAACAGATCTATTTTAATTGTGTATGCACCAACAGCACAAAGTACAGAAGAAATCAAATATTTCTACTCCATTCTAGACAATGCCAAGGCTTAGTGTAAATCAGTTATAATTATCATGGGTGACCTGAATGACAAAGTATGCAAGGAGAGGGATGGTGAAATAACTGGCAAATTCAGACTAAGAACCGACAGCAAATGCAGAGAAAAATGGGTTCAATGGTGCATGGCAAATGACCAGGTAATAGCCAAAACCTGGTTCCAAGAACATTCAAGATGATTATGGACATTGAAAAGCCCAGGAGGAAAAAGTAAAAACCAAATTGACTACATTACTATCAACAAAAGATTCAAGGATGCAGTTGTTTACTGCAAAACCTATCCAAGTTCCAACTACGGAAATGATCACCTCCTTGTTATATGTAAACTAAGAATGAAACTACGGAAACTGAAGAAGCCTAATGCAGCACACAAATTGCAATACAACAAACACCTGAATGACTTTGACCTGAAGGAAAAATTTAGGGACAGTGTGAAAAGATATGCGGGACAAAATGGAAATGAAAACTTGAAGTGGAACATGCTAAAAGAAGCTTTAGTGGTAGCAGCAAACGAGATCATCCCAAAGGAAAATGGACGAAGAAAAATATGAATGGATGACAAATGAGATTCTTGACATAATGCAAAGGAGACAGAAAACAATGCCAAGACATGGAACGGAATACAAAAATCTGCACAAAGAAATAAGGAACAAATGCAGAGAGGCTAAAGAGGAATGGTTCAACAAAAAATGTGCAGAAATAGAAAGAATGAGTATCACAGATAAAGGAGATATGCATAAAAAAATAAGAACTAACAGGACAGTAAACATGCTCATCAACAATGCTGCATAAAATCCAAGGATGGAATGCTGATATTAAAGAAAATACTTCAGAGATGGAATGAATATATAGGAGAACTCTTCAATGATGAAAGAAAACAATAAAAAATATGCAGAAATACCGATGGATCGGAAATATTAAAAAATGAAGTAGAAGCTTCCCAAATCGAACCCATAGGCCTCGACTGTGGTGATAGAAAGCGGCCGGATGGCATTACCATCTTCCCTTTTAAAATGGGTAAGTCGTTGATTTGGGATGCGATCTGTGCTGATACATTCTCGGCCGGCAATTTGATCAGGTCCACGGTTGAGCCGGGGTTCGTCGCCCGAGACACAGAGATAAAAAAAATAGCTAAATATTCTTCTCTTGCTGATAAATTTTTTTTTTACTCCTGTGGCAGTGGAGATTTCAGGGGTTATTGGCCCTTGTTCGATGGTGTTCCTTCGGAGGATTGGCGCGATTGCGTCTCGATTAAGGAACGAGCCTCGCGAAACGGAGTGGCTCTTGCAGCGTGTCTTACTGGCAACGGTTCGAGGTAATGCTTTCTCCATCATAGCGGCTGGCAGAGGATAAAGAAAAAAAAAATTGTTTATAGTTACGTTGTCCTGGAATTGTCATCATTGGGCGACTGAACTTGCTTTGTTTCAATTATTGTTTCCCTTAGATTGAACTTACCATTTCTTTTTATACTATAATGTACTTCAGTGTTATCCAATAAACCATATTTAGAAGATTGGAAGATGCATTAGATGACTTCAGCATAGAAAAGATCACAGAAATAATAAATGAAATCTACAGCAGTAGGAATATTCCAGAAACAAATCTATTTTCATAGCCCTGCCTAAGAAACCTGGTGCAAATGAATGTGAACTTCACCAGACAATCAGCCTGATGAGCCACATAACAAAACTCATCATCTGAATTCTGATGAATAGACTACACAGCAGAATCAGGCCAGATATAGGACAAGAACATTGTAGGTTCTTCAAAGACACCGGATTGAAGAACGTAATATTTATGTTCAGAATGTTATCAGAAATAGCAATACAAATGCAGAATGACATGTAGCTGTGTTTTATAGACTATGCAAAGGCGTTCAACAAAGTATGCCACAAAGATCTGTTTGAGCTGCTCAGCAACCTTGATATATTTGGGAAAGACATTAGAATAATCAAGAATTTATACTGGCAGCAAACTACCTGTATGCAGACAGAAAATGAGTTCAGTAGATATGCAGATGACACAGTGCTGATAGCAGATATGGAAAGGAAACTACAAAACCTCCTAGACAAGGTAGTGAAGGAAAACAAGAAGAAAGGACTAAATGTAAACTACAAGACAGAATGCATGGTTGTTAACAAAAGGATGAGCCCCAAATCAAATTACAGGCCAGGGATACTAAAATCAAACAGTTATAGAAATTTAAATATCTTGGAAGTGTTCTAACAGAGGACAGAAAGTGCAACACTGAGACCCGAAGACATATTGAGATGGCCAAAGTTGCATTCCAAAAGCTAAGCAGACTATTAAGAGACAGAAAAAAATATTGTTAGAAACAAAAAAAAGAGTTATGTCATATGTCCTCGTGTATGGCAGTGAATGTTGGGCAATCTCTTCAAAGAAGGAAAGAGGACTTGGAAAATCTGATAATCACTGGAGAGATAGAGGGAAAAGAGGGACAAGAGGAAGCAGAATGGGAGAAAAGGGTTTGGGAGAAATAACAAAAAGACAAAACTTATTAAGAGCTACAAGAGACAGGAAGATGTGAAGGGGCATGATCACCTAAAAGAGGTTAAAGAAGTACTTCTATTGTATTATCTACCAAGATAGGCTATTATGATTGTGTGTGATGATAAATTAGACTATTGAGAAAGAGACATAGTGGTAAGACCAATGAATATAGCCATTTTTAGGGTTTGGCCAAGTTAGTTCAGATACTGTGCTGCTGACCATATCCCCAAAATGGCTATATACATTGGTTTTTACCAGTACATCTCTCTCGTCAACTTATTTGCCAACTTTCTCAATAATTTAGCATTATATCACCCATAATCATAATATCCTTGACAACAGATCTTAGTAAATAATAACAATTCTGTATCACTCAAATACACTCAAAATTTGCTTTGATATATGTACATTATTTAATATATATATATATATATATATATATATTTTATTTAAAGACATTTTTTATATGTTTAACGTTCTTTTTATAGATACAAGTATTTAAGTAAATGCTCTGTTTATAATAAACAGTATTAAATAACATTTACCGGCCTGAATGTCAGAAATTTTCATAAACAGAGCATTTACTTAAATACTTGTATCTATAAAAAGAACGTTAAACGTATCAAAAATGTCTTTAAATAAAATTGTCGGACTCTGTCCAATTCAAAATGTATGATATATTTACATAGTTGGAGCAGCTTGGGGATAGTAGTCATGGCTCATGGGGGTACAATCCTATGAGTATGGGAAACTCGGATGAATTCTACCACGGAATATGTGATCGAGCGGCGCTATATCAAGTCTAATTTGTTACCTCTTCGTCACTGAGGCCCATTGGTACAGTTGGTATGGCATTTGCCTGATAACGTAACTGCCAGGGTTTCAATTCTCGGTAGTGGATGCGCATTGCTGATGAGTCCCAAATATAGGACGAAACGGCCGTCCAGTGCTTTCTGCATTCTGTTGAGGATTCTTCTAGACTCGATGAATTACTTGATTAGGATTATCTCAAATCCCCTTTAAGTTCTATCACTTACATATATATATATATATATATATGCAGAAATATAGTCTTAAAGTGTGCTATATTTATGGGGTAAAGTGCTCAATATCAGAGATAGAGCGTGTGTAAATATAAAAGTGGACATGGAAGTCAGCACTTAGAGGCGACAGTCTGTTTCATGCTAGTGCAATCGTCAGGCGACTAGTGCTGTTATTTTTCTCGGCTATTAATAGCCGAGAAAAATAACAGCACTAGTCGCCTGACGATTGCACTAGCATGAAACAGACTGTCGCCTCTAAGTGCTGACTTCCATGTCCACTTTATATATATATATATATATATATATATATATATATATATATATATATATATATATATGTGTGTGTGTGTTTAATACGTTAGGGAGACTTATAAAAAGACTTATAAAGAAGAAAGTGCAGGTTTAATCCCTGCTGAGGGGGTACATTTTTTCTCCCCCTCCCTCTAATAAGTAAGTCTTTCAATGATCTAGACTGGTAGAAATTTGTAGGTATTTTCAGTAGATATTTGTTATATTTACAAACACTGAAATTTAGATCTACTGGTTTAGATCATTGAAAGTCCCATTAAAGAAAATGTACCTCTTGAAAGGAATTGAACCTGAATTTTTTTTTAATGGAAAATTACCTTAATTATGTGTATCTGAGCTATGGATGTCCTTACAGCAAAGCCATTAACCTTTCTGAAAAAACGTACACCTCACATTGCTATTTTCAGTATCTATATCTGCTAATGGATTTTTTTTTTTCGGTCCAGCAATATTTTTTATTACTATAAGCATGGTTTTTAGTAGGTACATGTGTTTGAGTAGGTCATCTTTAATTATACAATATGAAATTGACCTCTACCAGTAAAGCATACCTAGATAAAGGAGATCCCAGAAAAAAGAAAATGCTGATTCTATTCCTGCCAAAAGATCAAGGATCTATGTAGGGAGATGTTAATTTTTACAGTCTGTAAATAAACAGGGATTTCTACTCATACCAACTGGAATGACATTTCTAGCAATAAGAAATGTTGTCAGATTGGAAAAAGAAAATACATAACTTACTTGCTTATATATATATATATATATATATATATATATATATATATATATATATATATATATAAGAGAGAATGGATAGGAATCAGACAAAATGATAGGATAAAGAACAAGTAGGAAACAGATCTTAATCTAACATGTTTTGCTTTAATAAAGTGAAACATGTTAGATTAAGATCTGTTTCCTACTTGTTCATTATCTTATATATATATATATATATATATATATATAAAATGCCCTCAAGATTGCATGAAACAGACTGTCATTGTTCTGGTGTTGACCTCAGTGTCCATACTCTCTCTGATATTGAGCACTTTTGCCCATAAATATAGTACATCTCAAAACTATATATTTTTATCATATATTTCCAGACAATTTTAATCTGCAAAATTTTAAATGCAATGTCAATTGCTATCTGCTGTCCTGATTACTCTTTTCTCTTCCAGCTCATTATTAATGTTTCAGTTGCTAATTCTTCCACACTCTGTAACCACTTGTGTCTTTACTGCCTTACATAGGGTGTTACCATTTAAAATATATATATATATATATATATATATATATATATATATAGGTGCAAACTAAAGATAGAATGGCATTTTGCTTTTATCCTTTACTAGAGCACTGTGTATCTACCTAACATATTTAGTGTGGTTTAGACACTATTCTTGAAATGTTTGTTTCAATCTTCTGGGAATGACCACTCAGAATGTCCTCCTTGCCATTCCAAAAAGAATTTATAGACAAATCCTACAGATGCATGCTGGGATTTCTTCCTAACCAATAATAATTAACAATTCTCTGTCTCACCCCCTATATTTTTTTACTTTCTTATTTTGAAGTCAGAATGCTCTAACCATTTGACTTCTTCTCTTTTGCATATGAACAACATTCTTACTTTGTTAACTTTCTGACTTATTTCTGTTACTTTGCCTAGTTTTGACTTGCATATACATTGTTTGCTTAGTATTATTTTGCCTTGTTCTTTTTCTTTATTTTCCAATTGTTGATTGGAAACTTTGTCAGTTACACTTAACTATGGCCAATTACTCCACAAAATGTCTTGAAAATTTGCCCTGCATGCTACAGGCCAATGGTTACTTTTTTATTTCACTAATTTATTAATTTTCTTTTTCCATAGAATCAGTAGAAAATAGTGATTGGTATAATATATATTTTTCTAAATGATCAAAATCCCTCAAACTTTTGGACAGTATCTAATGTCGTCTAACAGATTTTCTAAATCTGAACTCATACAAAATTTCTGTATGATACAGCTGTATAATGTTTACTGTAATTTTCAAAAGATTATTATTCCAATCAAAATCATTTTTTAATCCATTAAAATTTTTTTAAAAATACAAAAACCTTTTTTATTTTTTTAACTTGAACTTTCAATACAAATTCAGGAGGTCATTTTATTGTTATTGGCAATGAAAGAAAATTACTTAAAAGACCAATTCAAATTGATAATGACCCAGAAAATATTGAGTGAATTAAGCTACCTTGAAGAACAAATTAAGATAAGTAATACTAAGATAAGAAAATAAAAACGTTTAAAAATATATTTTGAATAATGAACCTTATTAGATATTATAGATATTATTATATATATATATATATATATATATATATATATATATATATATATATATATATATATATATATATATGTTCATTCTGATTTCAAAATGAAAACATCAAGTCCTCCTGGAAAGCCTAGTGTTTGATTCCTTTTGATATGAATGAGTTACTCAAGTGGGACTTGCTTAAGAGATTGCAATCTCTTTTTTGTTTAGAATCTTTGAACCAAATCATGCTAAGATTAATATTAAGATGTCCACTTTATTCAATTGATATTTATGCCAATCTTTATCATGGATTTTATAAATTTCCAATAAGCAAAATGGGATATAAAAGCAGAACTTAGATGCCCACAGTTATATATTAACCTTCTAAGATGTTTTTATTAATGGTTCTTGTCTCAGAAACAGTTTTTGGATGAGATGAATCCTGACTACCACACAACTGCCAGAGTAAAGGAAGATGGATTAAGTATAAAAATAATTAATCTATCAGCTATTTTTCCAAGTCAGAAACAAAATCTTATCTCATAGTTATTATACATGTTGCAGCAAAAATAGCTCCCACATATACCTCTCATAAATACCTCCCGCAAATACCACCCACCAAATACCCCCCACAAATACCTACCACATATACCCCTCATAAATACCTCCTGCATATACCTGTCATAAATACCCCCCACATATACCTCTCATAAATACCCCCCACATATACCTCTCATAAATACCCCCAAATATACCTCTCATAAATACCTCCTGAATATACCTCTCATGAATACCTCCCGAATATACCTCTCATAAATACCTGATGTAGTAAAATGTGCTTTTTCTTAAAATACTTATCTTACAGTAATATTTGAAGCAAAATATGATATATACAGAATAGTTTTTTAAAAAACACTAGTCAAAAAATAAACGAAAAATTAAAAATTAATATAGTAAATAAATATATGTAGCACATTATGATAAAGAGTGTGACATACATGTAAGTACACCACTATATTTTCGGCTAAATGTCTATTCAGTTAAATGCCCATCAGTCAAATGTCCAATTACCGGATAAATAACAGGTGGCTCTACATGTATCCCCTGGAGATTCCCACGGGGATGTTACTCTTGATTTGAATCCCCTGAATTATTACATTTGGAGTAATGTCATGAGGGAGACTAAGCAATGGCTGCATAGTACCAATGACACCTTCAGGGCAACCATCATGTAACAGCCAGCATGTATGAGATCTACCTGATCTGGGCATGTAGTCATTTCTGTTTAGTTTAGTTTTTCCTTCTGCTTGTGCTGTTAGGCATCGCAGGGAGACACAATGGCAAGGCGAGTGGCCTGGAGGAGAGATATCTCATGGGCCCTGAGAGTGTCAGCCATTGAGTCGCTCCAGCATCTTCTTGGTCTGCCTCTCGCTCTCCAGCTAGAGTACCTGAGGGTGTATGCTCATAGGGCTGGTTGGTTGATAGGCATACAAGTGAGATGTCTGAACCACTAGATCCTCTGTCATTCGATGTCTTGTATGATTGGTATTGCTCCTACCATATTTCTTATTGCATCATTCCTCCAATTTTATTTTCATGTCTCACCTGGTCTTGTTCACTGCTTTCCTCAGGCATTTCATCTCATAAGTGATCAATTTTCTCTCAAGGGTTTTGGTAGGGGCCATGTCTGGCACTGGTATGTCAGTGTTGGTAGGAAAATGGCATTGATGAGATTTGCCTTTGTACTCATGGAAATACTAGGATGTTTTAGAAGAGAAGTTTGGTAACTGACTGTGTTGGCTTTCTGACATCTGGTCTTGATTTCTCTGTCTAGTTTGCTGTTTTCAGTAAATATACTGCCCAGATATTTGAATTCACTCCCAAAGCCCAACTGCTCATCTGCATCGTGGGAGGTGGAAACAAGTAATACTGGCTAATGGGGCACTGGTGAAGCTGTGACTGGCTTAGCAGGTCAACAGCGGATAAAAATTGCTCGAGGAAAACAGACAAGCTAGGAATAATGAAAAGGTTGGAACCTAGAACTGTGGTTTGACAAACAAAGAACCTGAAGTGGTTGAATTCATGATCCAATGCAGCACCTCGATCCTGGGTATCACTGATACCAGAAGGAAGGGAACAGGAACAAAGGAAATACTCCAATTTTATTTTCATGTGGAGTGGAGTAAACAGGGAAAAAAGAGCAGCAAATGGTGTAGGTTTCATCATACACCCTGATAAGGCAAAGGATCTAGGAAGCACAGAATTACTTTCAGAGAGACTCATGAAGATTGGCATTAGAGAAGGAAATAAGGTCACCAAATACATTCAAGTGTACGCACCATGTAATAACTCTTACTCTGAAGAAGAAAAAGACACCTTCTTTGGAGAAATCTCAGACATCATCAACTGCATCCCAGACAAAGAAGACTTGTACATCATGGGAGACTTTAACGGCAGAGTTGGCAAGAGAAGAACACAGTGGACAAAACACCTGACCATAGAACAGCTTGCAACTACAACGGCAACCATGTATTGGAGCTGTGTGTAGAGCATGACCTTATTTGTCATTTCTGTGGCTGCATCAAAGTAGTACTTTAGGGTGATTTTTATCAAATAACTTTTTCCCTTTTTCTGAGTTGAATATTGGTACAAATATTTTTGCAAATATGGTAGTTTCCTTCTATTTAATAGCTTTATTTTTCTTGATTTTGTTTAGTTTATTTATGAGATCTAATAATTTAGTTTTGTGTGGATATGTTAGTAAGGTGTCATCTATATAATGAAAGTATTCAATATTTTGGGTGTAAGGTATTTAGAAATGGAACAGATTCTTAAAGAGTGCGAGTTCAATACCTGGTTAAGGCAGTGGAGAACTTGGAGAGGGGAATTAACAGGAGATAACTGACATCCATTAAAACATGGCACGTGGAACTAGAACAGTCTATCACAGTGAGTGAAATAAAGGGTTCAGTTCGACATTTCAACCATTTGAAGAAGGCTGCAGCGTACAACAGCCGAAACGTAATAAATATGGTGACAAAGATGAGGATAATAGTCCGAGTAATGTAAATAGTTTACATAATACCTCATCTCAGAAATATAGACAGATACTGGAACAGATTCTAAAAATTTTAAAAAAAGAGACAGGCTAAAACACCTGATAAAACCTATAGGTAGGCTAAATTTTTATTGGTGAAAACTATTTTACTCTGAAATGCTGAATACTTTCACTACATAGATCAGTGATTCCCAAAGTAAGCAGTAACCCTGAGGTGCTTGGGGTTGTGGTGAGAAAAGAAAGTGGGCAACTATAGAGGGTGTTAGTGGTACATCCAAACCATAACATGCCACACACACACACACACACACACATTGTACCTGAAGTGTATCTTGCCTTCACTTTACAGTGTATCCTATTTATATAACAATTATTATGGGAAATACTAAGATACTCATTCAACATACAATACTAGCACAAGAAAGTCCAACCAAATGTTGACTATACATTTGCAGGAGTATTAAGATTGTGCCTATACAATGTTAGGGTTATGTTTTGGTATGCAAGGTGAAGCAACCCCAAAAGTTTGAGAACCACAGATATAAATGATGCCATACTAATAATTCTACACAATATGAAATTTCTAGACCTCATAAATAAACAAAGCAGAACCTATAATTGAACAGATGAACATATCCAGGGTGCGATGGATAAATTGTCGTCTAAATTAGGCAACAATAGAAATAACACTGACATCTCATTTTAACAGAATATTTACCAAAATTACACAAAAATATCTTGAAATACTAAAGAGTAAATTTATTCAATAAAATCCTCATTGGCTTCAACGACTACCTCCAGACAACGTTGGAATCTCCTGCAACTTTTCTGGAAGGTCTCCTTGTTTAAGTTGGTGAATGCTGCCATAATCTTTGGTGTTACAAGGAGTTTTATTGGTCTCTCGCTCAACTGTGCCTCATATATAATAATCAAGGGGGTTGTAATCTAGGGAGTTAGGTGATCAGATGTAAAGGGTGATGTGGTCACAGAAATTGTTTGACAGCCATGACTGTTTTCTCTTGCTAGTGTGGCATGGTGCAGAGTCCTTGCCAGACATAGATCTTTTAGCAGCCACCCTCTTGACCCAGGGCAGCACTACCACCTCAAGGCATTTAATGTGGGCCTCCATGTTGAGTCTGAGACCCTGTGGGAAGATGAATGGAGGCATATTGTTGCTGTCACTAGTGATCACTCCAAACACCTTCATAACATTTTCTGAATCCTCTGCACTGTCTTCTGATTGAGACCTAAACACTCTGAAATTTTCGTATTGGAACTTCCAGCATGAATGCTAAGCAGTACAGTATGCTGTTTCCAGATTTTTGGCAGAGTGAATAGCATCATGGTGCTCTTTTTCTCACCGACTATGCCCAACTGACCCTATTATATGGTGTAGTTGACAAAATCTAAAACAATGTGCATACATGAAATTAAAAATATAAAATGGTGGCAATTTACTTATCACACAATTCTAATTTTTTTTAGTGTTGACAAGCTATTGTAGAGCAAAAAGGCCATTCAGATAGGGTATTTTTGAATTTAATTTATTTGTAATTCACACACACACAGACATATAGACATATATATATATATATATATATATATATATACATACACACAGAAATTTTATACATATGACAATACAAATTTATATATCTTAAATATACAAGAACAAAATGAAAATTAACTTGTGCATACATGAACAAGTACACAATCCAAAGAAAAAACATTTACTGTACACAATCTGTATTTTTTTCAACATACTCTCTTTGTCATTGCATTTAATTCAGTATTGAATATTGAACACATTATCAAAAATTATACAGTAAAAATTTAATTAGAAGATAATAACCATATTTATAAATGTTATGAGACAGCTATAAGTATATATATATATTAGTGAATATACATATATATCCAACAGTGACAACTCAGTTTCATGCATTTGCTGCAATCTTCAGGTGCAAATATAATCTGACCATTCAGACCGACATTGGATATTATGTATATTTACTAATATATATATATATATATATATATATATATATATATATATATCCAAGTATAGGATTGGTGTATATGGAATAAATTCCAATAACCAACAATTACTATTCTTAAGGCACCAGAGGTGTTGAAACAAAATGGCTATTTTTGTAGTGATTTTATAACATATTTGTTATAATTTTCAAATAAATAATTATATATATATATATATACACAGTGCTGTTCGATAAAAGTGACTCACCTGATTTTTTGTTACTTAAAAATTTTTTCAACGATTGTTTTTGTCGTCAAACTAATTTTTAATCTTACTAATATAAAGACCCCTTCCCGACCACCTAGTAAAAAAGTTTACTCACCCTAAGGTATTCTATTGATAATTATAATTTTAGATATAAACGAGATTTAGGGGAAAAAAAAGGTGACCCACTTATTTCCTGCAACTAGTAATCAATAGAAACATAACCGAACAGCTTTAAATAAAGAATAATAGAGGTATAATTTATTTATAATAGGTAATATAGTTCGAAATATTTAATAATCTATGGGTTCCCTTTTATTTTAATAACCTTTTCAACCCTTTTTGGCATTGACTTGATTAGGTTCTAGCAAATCTCATCTCCAAGCATTGAATTCCATTCGGATATGAAATTCACAATCAAATCCTTTTTGTTGCTCAACTGCTTTCTCGAGAGCCTGTACTTTATAATGCTCCATAAGTTTTCTATGGGGTTGAGGTCAAGAGATTGGGGTGGCCATGTCATAACACTCACCTACTTCTCATCAAAGTATTCTGTCATCAATTTTGATTTGTGACAGGGAGCATTATCCTGCATAAATTTAGCTTGGTGGGGTCGATTTTCACCCTTTCAGCAGAAGGGAGCAGACAAGACTCTAAAATTCTCTTATACTGCTCGCTCCTGAGGGTCTTTTCAATAGGTTTTAAGAAACCAGTTCCATGAAAAGAAAAGCATCCCCAGAACATTATACTGAACGGATGCTTGACAGTACTTACTGCTAAATTCAAAGAGCTTTCAAAGCTGCTTCTTCGGATTTTAGAT
This sequence comes from Acanthosepion esculentum, assembly GCA_964036315.1. Classification (NCBI taxonomy): domain Eukaryota; kingdom Metazoa; phylum Mollusca; class Cephalopoda; order Sepiida; family Sepiidae; genus Acanthosepion; species Acanthosepion esculentum. The sequence goes on from OZ038475.1 coordinate 148,312,803, forward strand.
CGCTTATCCTTTGAATTTAGCTCAACTTTCGTTTCATCGGAGAAGAGAACATTTAGTAAAAAAATCAGGTGAGTAACTTTTATTGAACAGCACTGTATATATGCACAAACACATACACATATATGCACATATTATATATATATATATATATATATATATATATATATATATATATATATATATATATATATATATGTGGATGGGGACTGAAAGTTTCTTAGCCCAGCCAAGATTGCCCCTGAAATTCTGATATTTGGGTTGATCAGATTTTGGCAAGTGGGTTGCGTCAAGAACTTTTCACACTCTCTTTGTATGTGTGTGTGTTTGGAAATATTTTGAAAAGGACATCACCACACTTAATTTTGCTGTCTGGGTCGAGATAGTATTTTTCATCTAAACCCATGAGGTTAAATTTTCTTTTTTTTTTTTTTTTTTTTTTTTTTGATAGTTTAATTGTTTATAAAATGCAAAAAGGAAATCTTGTTTGAGTACATTGGAAGTGCATTATCATATAATGAATATATGAAACGTGTTATTAATTAAACACTGTAGAGAGTAAATACTTTGGACAGTATATTTGCCACAACTTTTGTTAATTGAATAGAATGTGTCCAAAATGCCAATTGATTTCTCATTTAATTATAACATTAAAATATGAACTTTTCATTGTGTATCATTTAAATAGGAGAACTCTTCTGCTCAGCTTTGCAAATAGACCCAATTTGACTTGTGCTAATTAGATAAAGACAAGAGTACATGTATCTTGTCAAGATGTTAACGAAAACAACAAAAAATATGTTCAGATTAATGTCTGTAACTGCATAAGTAATTATTTACAATTTTTATCATAAAATGAGGTTTATGAAAATATTAACAAAGCAATATTTCTTAAATAACACACCATTTTTTTTTTACTTAATTCATTCCAATAATAAGAAATTATTAAACTTACCAAATTGAAAATAGATCTTCTTTCCGTTATTCAACTTTGTTGTTTTTCTTTTTATTATTATTGTTGTTGTTGTTGTTAAATGAAATGTTCTTTATTTTCTTTTTTCGATGGGTGATTTTTTTTAAGAACTTGTTTTAAGTCTTTATTCTTGTTTTATAGTTTATATATATATTTACATATATATGTAGATATTGTACTGTAAATCATTAAAAGTGATTGAAAGAAAAACCTTGATATACCTGTAATAATTTGCTGTTTAGTTCAAGTTTGATATTAATTAAAACCTCTGTGCTGCTTGACTGATCACCTGGACATAGTTGAACAGGTATTACAGGAAAAGTTCCAATGTTGTTAATCTTGGTTTTTGTAAAGGTAATATTTTCTATCATCCAACAAATTGTGCAAAAAAGTAAAAATTTTTTACTTAATCCGAACATCAACACATTTTATTGTAGCCATCTCCACATCTGGTCTTTAATCAATCCTCCCCAAGTTAATGTCTGTTACACCTACTGTAAGCTCCTTGTTCATTCTAGAACAGTATAAGTTAAGCCTGTTCCTTCAATTGAAGATTGCCTTACGTCTTGTTCATCAGAATAGATATAAATGTGCTGATGGGCAAGTAAACATTTACTTGGTCTCTCATTCATCTGGGTGGCCAGTTGGTCAGTCAGTCAGTCAGCTGGTTGGTTGGTTTGACTGCAGTTGTGTTCGTTTATTTGTGCAGTCGTCTGTCTGTCCGTTCGTTCGTTTGTCTGCCTGTCACTTGGTTGATGTGCTCTGTAGCATAGAATCTGCTTCTATGACAACATGATAATGCTAAGCCTCTTAACTCTAGAGTCCACTTTTGTACCACGACCGCACCTCTTTAATACCAGCAGTAATAAACCTGTCTGGCTGGGCAGTCAGGGTATGAAACCACTGCATCTCTCTCTCTCGAACACATACTTAGAAAAATATTTATTTGTTGTCTCTCATACCTGTAGTAATAACTTCTCTACATATGCTAACAGACATTTGTAAATGAGCACAGGCAATATTATTCCTAATATTATTATTTACTAAGCTTTAGTCTTGCCAGGGAGTTTGCTTCTCTCTGGTTCTCTTATAATTGTAGCCTTGTGCCAGTCTATCTTAAAGCAAGTGTTTTTATTTACTTCTAATGTCTATAGTTTTGTTGTTCTTTCCAAATATTAACAAAGTCACCATCACACATATTTCTAAAAAATTCACATCATTTAAGATTATTCACATTTTATTGAATGTTTATACCATCTTCCTCACTTCACATAACATACAAGGGACTGCTGGGCCACTTGCCAAAAACTCTGACTCTGATTTTTTTTCTGTAAGAATTTTGGATGGAATGAGCAACAATTTGTCATATGAACTGCAAAGAACATTTAGGAAAAACTAATAATATTCAAATACTGATACATCCATATTATATATATATATATATATATATATATATATTACTGCCCATCATAAATGTGTAAATTTCTTTTCATTTTTCGTTTCAACCTTTGGAAATAAAATCTGATGATTCGCTGTCCTTTAAAAGGACTGTGGTGAAATAATTTATTATATGGAACCTTAAAGTGGTCTTTTTTTATTTAAATTATTAGCTCTGATTTACATTGAGCTCTCTGGATTTTATCCTCTTTGGGTCTACCTATACGGATTACCTAGTTTTTCGTAAACTAAATATATATATATATACATAAAGACATTTATATATGTTTAACGTTCTTTTTATAGATACAAGAACGTTAAACATATTATATAAATGTCTTTAAATAAATTGTTGGACTATGTCCAATTCAAATACATATATATATATATATATATATATATATAAAGACATTTTTATGCTTAACATTCTTTTTATAGATACAAGTATTTAAGTAAATGCTCTGTTTTTAATAAACAGTATTAAATAACATTTACCGGCCTGAATGTCCGAGAAATTTTCATAGAAAATATTCGTCCTCCGAATTCTATGAAAATTTCTCGGACATTCAGGCTGGTAAATGTTATTTAATACTGTTTATTATAAACAGACCATTTACTTAAATACTTGTATCTATAAAAAGAATGTTAAACATAAAAATGTCTTTAAATAATTATCAGACTTTGTCCATTTTATAATATATATATATATTGTCATCCACACACACTGTTTTGCTGTTTCATAGCTCATCAGTGTGGCTAGACGTCCAGTTGCCTCTATGTAGGATTGAAACCTGACTGAATTGGCGTCAGTCGGGGATTCTACCACTAAGCCGTTGGCGCACGGCTGGGATGAAGGTGAATTTAAGCATATTTATTTTTAGATAAACACACAGTAAACTGTTATTTGGGATATGAATTTGGTGTAAAAAGTATCAGCATGGAAAGTGCTATTGACGAGCAGAGTTCAAATCTTAGTCTACGGCATTCACTTTTACTGTACGAATGCTCCAGAGTAAAATTATCAATTCATTCTCCCTCAGAAATAGCAGGGTAGACTGGGCCCTCTAGCTTAGCAAGCATTCAGTCTTGGAGGAGGACCACTGTGAATTGAAAACCATGAAGAAAGCAATGGGTACCCACTTCATTATATTTCCCATGAATGCATTTCAATTCACAGATAATAAAGATAACCAGTCTGTGGAGTCCTGATCACTTACATCCTGAAGGCATACGGCATTTAGAAAAGATAAAAAAGCTATAAGACATTCATTTATAATCATAATTTAAATCCTTTATAATTATATATATTTAATTCTAGAGGTTATCACCAAGGGGTCCTTTCTCCAAGAAAATCATTTTCCTTATTCCCTTGTTAAACTGATGTGAACAAATCTTAGTGTATGAATTCTTACTCACAGAACCTTCTGAATTAAATCCATCACTTCCCAAAACTCTGTCTGTTCTGGAGTCATTAAGGAACTAGTGTACCGAACAGAATTGTTCAGGTATCATGCTAATGTTTAAATCAAACAATGGAGGCATTTAAGATGCAACGTTTTTTTTTGGTGGGGGGGTCCAGTGCACCTGATATGTTGGGAAACATATGTAGAATATAAAAGTAAATCTGAAAAAATATTTAAAAAAATATGAAGTACAAAACCAGAAAACATTTGATTTTGTTACTATTTCAATCCTATCATCTGCAAAGTATTTTCTGTTAATAAGAATTGAAATAACATTATCTTCTTTCTTAATCAAAGACTGAACCTTAACAAGTGTTTTGAGAGTAATTTTTATTTTTTGCATTGATTAACAATGTTCTTTTTCAAGTATTAGTATTTTTAAGTAACAAATGCCTGCACACACCCACACACACTTTTTTTTTATAATGTATCAGTGTGTCTGCAAAACTTTTAGGAGTCCATTTGGTGGTTGAGTTAATTGTATATTTTACACTGCATCAGTGTCACTATTCAAGCTCAGGTAAAAGCAAAGGTTTTGAATGGGGATTTTTAAAGAAAGGAAACCCACCCACACCAATAAAAAATATGCACAAGGGAATCTCATACTCTTACCTATACTTCATTGGAACAAGCTAATTTAAATAATAAATCTCAATGTACAAATATTTCATGCTTTACAGCATACACACACACGTGTGTGTGTGTGTGTGTGTGCGTGTGTGGAAGTTCTCTGAATATATCTGTAGAGAAGACAAATTGAATAAAATAAAATATAATAAAATAGACTAAGTACTATTTTCTGATTGTCTATTTTATTCATATATATATTTAGCCTAATGATAAAAAGTATTTATTCTGCATAAAAATATTCCTCAAGATAATCTCATTCCTTGTCAATGCACTTAATTCATTGGTGAATATTAATCATATAGACTATTAAAAAAAATTAATCTCAAAATTCAATGAATAACAACCATACAGGTTATAGACATTGACCAACTCTCATACATAAACAATATATAAATAAAAATGCAATGGTTATTTTAATATAATACAGTGTGTATGTGTATGCTTTTATATACATGTATATTTGTATATACTCTGATATTGGTGCATGGCTGACCCAAGCATTATGAGTCAAATTGTGTAGAGATGACTATTTGAAGGCAATCAATGCACAGTCACAATTCATTGAGTGTTTGAACTTACTGGCCGTGTTCAATCTGATGATCATGACAAATGAGCTACTCTCTATCAGAAAATGTACATACTCGTAATGGTTATTAAAATAAAACTTTAGCCAATAAAAATGATTTCCAGTTGTTTGGAGTCAACTAAAAATAAAATATTAAATCTTTTTTTTCTTTTTTTCTTCTTTCTTTTCTTTGGATGTTACTTTTTTTTTTTTTTCAAAGAAAAGTCATTTTTCTGAAAGCAAATGAAAATGAAGCACTTCTGTAGATTTTCTTTATCCAAGAATTGATTATTTACAATCAATAATTTTTTTTGAGATCTTTTGGCATGTAAATGTGCAATGAAATTTCAAGATATTCTTACCTGCAGTTTGGATTGACTGTTATTGTCTGCTGATTATAACAGGATCCCCCATTTGAGAAATACTCGGACTTCATTGCTTGTGACATGTAGCTTGGGATTCGTCTTGAACTTTGGCACCAAATCTAGAAGACAGGAAAAACATTTTTTTTTTTATCTATCTTTTATATCGTAAATTATCTATTTTTTGGTTTACTTCTCAAAATTACAGGATTTTTTAACAATAAAACACCATCCGAAAGCTTACCAATTAATATTCTTATTTGTAAATTATATTCATGAATATGACAGAGATATTAAAGGCTCAGTCCCAGATCATGACAATAAAATAAGTTTTGGGTTTCAAAGCACATATAAAAGTTATATTTACTGTAGTCAGGGCAATAAAATTGGGTCTTAAAATAATATTTATAGCTTAATTTAAAACAACAAAAGCTGATCCATGGATATGAAATGAGTAAATGTATTTGGCAAAATGGTGCCAATCAACTTGCATAATGCAGGGTTGTCACAAATAGCCTGTAAAAGTGCACAATGTCTAAAAGTGCAATAAAATGAAGAGCAATAAATCAGCATGCAATAAAATAAAGTGTAAAGTAAATTCATTCAAATTTACATTTTCATTGTATAAAATCATTACACTTTTCCATTTGATCAAATTGCACATAATACTGTAAATACCATTGAGTGTTTTATAGGTTTTTTTTTAGATTTAAAAAAATTTTTTTCTAAATAAATCATGATTTACAGTCTTTTCACATATTATCTTGCACTTGAAAACATTCAAATTGACATTCATTTGTTTGAGAAAATAATTTTTTCCCAATTTGAAACAACCCACTAACTTCTATCATTTGTTTTGTTATCAGTTTCAGTTTTCCAAATAAAATTTCGCCAAATTATAAATTATCTTTTTAGACAACATTTAATAGTATGTACACGTTTAATGATTGTCAACTTGAAATCATTTTGAATTTGATTGATCATTTTATTAAGGTGTTTCTTTGATTCAATGACAATTTTTCTTTCATTTTGTTTGAGATCATTGTGTTTTAAGAGAAGATTTTGGTTATGTTAAAAACCTTGTTCTTCTAAATGCAATTTGTTCCAGGCTACACTGAGATATTCCTAGGGTAGTGTAGTTTAAATGAGTCTATTACTTGGATGTCATTCGTACAATTCAAGATACCACTGGTTCAATCTGCTGTTCTTGCTTTCCGCACACTTCAAAATGTAAACCCGTCTCTCCCCTTCTCACTGCTTCAGCCCTCTTTTATCAGGACAACACCACAGCTGACCAACCAATCAGCATTCTTCACCTTTATTCTCAGTTACTCAGATAAATAGCCTCCTCCAGTCCAACCAATCAGCACATAACTTGCTATTGGTTGAAGCATGCCAAACTGTACAAAAAACCCTCATGATCACACATATTGCTGGAATAGCTAGATGGGAGAGTAATTCTATTTTTATGGCGCAAAACTGCCAATGCCACGTGCCACACATTGAGGTAAGACCCTTATTTTCCTTTGCACCAGATGCAAGCCATTCTGGCTCGCTTGTTTCTATGGGACTGTTCACCACAGGTAGAAGCAAAGCAATATCCATTTAGGATTTATCCTCCTCTTATAGAGAAACAACTTTTCAGCATCTTTCAATTGAAATGCATGGCACATAGTAATAAAATATAAAAAAATTATCTCTAAATGATGCTCAACTAATTTAAATTCTTATTTTACTAAGTTGTATTCAAATGTCTTAAACATTTGCTTGCAAAAATTGCTGTTGCCTATTTTATATTCAAAATGTATAGACAAATTATAAATTAACCTCTGTCATTTGTCTCTAAATGTTGAAAACAATCTAGAAGTAAAATTTTTAGTCTTGTAATTTTTAATGTGCTTGATACTATGTGATAGAAACATTTGAGACATTTTTGAGATCCTCATAATTTTGGGGTATTATTTCAAACTGGACCTCAACGCTCAGAAGCGAATAATTAATGGTTGTTTGTTATGGTGCAAAAGGTACAAAAGTGTTAAATTCTCTAAGCCCTCTTTCCTCATTATATGACCCAGAAATTTCAACTTTCTAGTTGCAAGTATCACTTACTTTGTCATTCTTGTTTTTCTTCAACCTGCCTTGTAACTTGTCTTTTATCAATGTCATTTTCAGCAATTGTTTATTATGATAATTTAAAACAAAAGCTAGAGAAACTTGACCACCAACAGGACTTGAAAAATTTTAGATGATCTAGGATTATCAAAAGATACTAAATGTTGAGAACTGGATAAGCTCTTAACATTCCACTTTTAATAAAAAATATGTACGTTAGATAAGCCCAAATAAGTTTGAATCTTGATTTTAATTTATATATTTCAATATAAAACAAATTTAATGAAGCTCGCACTAAAATATGTTAATAATTCATGAACAATTTCATGAAATTTCCTTATTTCTAAGTTTAAAAATTGGGCCTACAACTCCCTACATTCAAAAAAGAAAGATTCTTTGATAGTTTAAATATTTTGTGAGAAACACCTATTAGTTTTGTCTTCAAATGTAGCATAAATGATCTTGTGTTCCTCTGATGTCACCTGTACGACACCAAATACTTTTTTCCAATCTGCCATTCTTTATTTCCACACACGTCACTAAGTAAAAATTGTTCTGTTTCTCACTGCTTCAGCCCTGTTTTATCATACCAACACCATGGCCAACTGACCAATTAGCGTTCTTCGCTTTGTCCTTAGTTACCAAATCAAATGGCATCCTCCTGTCTGACCAATCAGCACACGAATTGCTATTGGTTAAACCAAGCTGTACAAAAGCCACCATTACAGAATATATACTTTTGGAATAATCTAAAGTGGGGGAGGGGAGATTCATGTCATTTTCAAGGAACAAAATGCCACTGCTATGTGTCATGTATTGAAGTAAGGAACTTATTTTCTTTTGCACCAGATGAAAGCCACCCTGACTTGCTTGCTTCTATGTAATTGTTCACATCAAAAAAAGGGGTCATTACTTAAAATAGAATATTTTTTAATATCATTACTGCTCTAATTTTTAAATATTTGCTTGATAAGTAAACATTTTATTATAAATTTACTTCTATATCCCTGCTCTATTTTTTTTTTGCTTTTAAAAGAAGACGACCTACATAAGAACAAGTTCTATCTATGCATTATTCAAAATGGCCTCTTGTGGGTTGGCTTGGTTTACAGCATATCAATCTTTTCCAGCTTATTTAATGCTGAATTCTGTCTCTATGACAGGCGGGTAGACAGCAACTTAGTCTGCTCAAGAATCAAGAAGGTAAATGTAAGCACAGTAAACGTTTAGCGTTTCCCTATTTTGTGATGGTGGTTATTCCTCTACAAAGAGATGCAGTTGGCATATTCTTTACTCCAGTCAAAAAGGTAGCTGCAAAATGGTTTTAGGTAAAAAAAGGTATTATGGTAGATTTTTATAAGAATAAATTTTCAGCATTCCCATACCAAAAAGTAACCATGTACATTTGCCTATCACAATGTGGAGGATCAATATTCATCATCTGCTCTTGTTCATATAGATGGGTTGAGATATTCATGCTGGCTTTGAAGGTCAGTGTTCATTGTCTCTTGTTGATGTAGAAGGACTGAAATATGCAAGCTGAATTTAAAGGTTAGCGTTCATCATCTGTTCTTGTTGATGTGGAATGGTTGAGAGATACATGCTGTATCTCTTATCTCAAACATTCTTCTTTTCAAAGTAACTTCAAAATCTTCAAACTTCCCTTTCAAAATAAGCCATTGAACCTCCTGTCAGTCATATGGAAAATTTAATTCAATTTAATTGGGAAATAGTCTAAAATTTTTCTCATATAACTTAATGATAAATACTTCTTTACTGTTTTTCATTTTAGCTTATAAAAGACTTCATAAGAAAGCTTTGTGGATAATTAAAGGAACCTGAACTGCATTTTACTCAATGAGACTGGTACATTGTTCCCAAAGATGTCACAAATGAAAAAAAAATGGTGTTAAAACATCAATTCTTGTTGATTTGAGAAAAAAAAATTGCAATGTCTCTTCAAGGCATAAAAGATTATAATTATCCATACAAATTTTTTCTTTATTATCTGTAAATTGCAATGCCTTCTTGGGAATGATTGTGGAGTGGTTTTGCATTGCTCTCTGAAAAAATTCAGAATAATCATCTTAGACTAATTTACTCTACTATTTAACCCATATCTTAGGGAAGAGGGAGAAATGGATTCATGCCTTTCCCAAGGTGAAACTGAACATAACAGACTAAACAGAAATTTGAACTCTTCTCGCCAAATCCACTTCCCATACCTGTAACTGTTAATTACTCACTCACTCACTTGATTAGTGACTCAAACATACTTTCAAAGTTTATATTATGATTATATTAGTTAAATCATTGCTTCAAGTCATATATTCACCGGAGTCATGAAATGCTTATGTAACAATGCATGAGAAAAGTCTGTGATATAAGCAGGTTTGTAGGTGATAAAGTAGAACTGTGTTGTAGTATATATCACAATAATGCACCAGGTCTACTGATTATTATAGACTATAAATCAAAAGCATGAGAAAGAATTATAAACCATATAATTTGATGTATAATTTACAGGTCAATAGTGAAGTTATAATGCAGAGAATATAAGGAAAGGAAGAGGAATAAAACGTCCTCTCTTAACAGGCCTGTTATTACAGCAAATCTCTAGTGAAGGATAATAATTACCACCATTGAACATGATCATTATAAATGATTGCTGTTTTGAAATGGAGTAATGAAGAATAACATTGCAGGCTTTTATGGCAAAATTCTTTTAAATAAATTTAGAAAAACTGATTGTAATTAATAGGAGGACATTTTTCTGAATACAGCTTTCCTTCCAAAGCGTATTGGACAATTGACCTACTTTTGTTTTTCTCCATTCTGTGAACTTCTTTTAGTGTGATCTTTTTATGAAAAGATCAAACATAATCTTATGGAAATAGCAAAACAAAAAACAGAAAAACAGGAGGAGTTTACTTGTCTGAAAATATTAGAATGTTTGGTTTGGTTTATTTTGTTTTACGGCATATCTACATCAATGGGTTATTTAATGCCAACAACATTTTTTATTGCTGATAATATTTTGTTTTGTCAAAAATCTCTTTCTGGTAATATTTTCCCTTCAAAATTGTATTTCTAGTAATAATCTTTTTTCAAAAAAGTATTGCTGGTAATAGTTAACTATTTGCCCATAGCTGGGACCCTAACAGGTGCTACCACTCTAGAATGTTAGGAAAGTAATCATGTATTTCTCTGCTCTTAATTATGAGTTCAAACAAAGTAGAATCAAGAATGGATGAAAATTTAGTTTATCATTTCTTCCATTAAGATTTTTGGAAAGTAATTTCATATTTTACTGCTACGAATTCTGAGCCTACCAATCAAGGCAGAACCATGTTTGAATGGTAAGAAATGTAGAATTAGTTTATCATCTCATCTATTAGGGTGGTTAGAAATTAATTACGTATTTCTCTGCCATGAATTATGAGTCGACCAACCAAAATAGAACCACCATCCTGGTTATGACAAACTACATCTGCGTCCTGGGTAAGACAATAAACTATGTCCAACAGCAAGGCCTCTGATCAGGAGGTTTTGAGGAGTGTGGAACCACCTCTTAATTGCTGATGTTTCCAGGTCCACCCTGACCCAGAGTTGTAGCACCTGTTAGGGTCCCAGCTATGGGTAAATAGTTAACCCCCAAACTGGAATTAAAACACTATGAAAGTGTAAAAATAGGTTTTAATACCAGGAATATTTTGTAAAAAAATTATTACCAGCAATGCATTTTTGAAAAAAAAAATATTACCAGCAATAAAAAATTTTGTCGGCATTAAATAACCCATTGAGGTTGATATGTCATAAAACAAACCAAACCATACATTTTTTTCTGAAAAAAAAAATGTTACCAGCTATACATTTTTTGAAAAATCATTACCAACAATACATTTTTGTAGAAAAAAATATTAGCAGCAGTACATTTTTTTGGAAAATAAAAATCTTGTTGGCATTAAATAACCCATTGAGGTTGATATGTCATAAAACAAACCAAACCATACATTTTTCTGAAAATAAAAATGTTACCAGCTATACATTTTTTGAAAAATTATTACCAGCAATACATTTTTGAAGAAAAAAAATATTAGCAGCAATAAAAATTGTCAGCATTAAATAACCCATTGTGGTTGATATGCTGTCAAACAAACCAAACCAAAATAGAACCAAGTTTGAATGGTTGGAAGCTGTAACTTGAATAATTTATCATCTTTTCTATCTGACAGCATGTCATTTAAAGTGCATTTTAGAGTTTAATTGGGGAAAACTTTTAAAGAGGTAATTTTGGTTCCTTATGTTTTAGAGTTGAAGACAACATTGCACCATTTGCAGCAGTCTTTTAATTAGGAATGCCAACCTTTCATTGTTACAGGTGTGGAAAAATGTGTCTTGCATGTCAAAAGAAAATGAAAAAAACAGTGGTTATCACCAAACGTGAATGCCTAGACCAAAACCAGACCTTCATCCACAGAAGCCCTTGCTTTGTGCCTCGGGTAATATGGAAAGATGATCATTGCAGACATTTATTGCCAGTAACTTCATCAGGTAAATAAAAGTTTTGTCAGAAATGTCCTACTTTGGTAAACAGAAAAGGTACTGTTCTCAAGCATGACAATACAAAGGCATACAACTCTGCAAAACAAGCCAAAGAAAAAAATAAGATCATTAGGATGTCAGGTTCTATTTCATTATCCACACTAACAAGTTTTAGCACCTGGCGATTTTCATTTGTTTGGATCACTAAAACATTTCATAAGTGGTTAAACATTCAGAAAAAAAATGAAAACAGCTTTTCATCATCATCATCATCATTATTATTGATGATTATTGATGTTGTTTTTGTAGTAGTAGTAATAATAATAATAATAGGTAAAAACCCAGATTTCTTTAATGTGGGATCAAAAATTTCACTTTCCCCATTGCACTGTAATCACTGATATTTTTTTTTTTTTATGTGATTACATTTTTGGTAAATAATCTAAATAATTAAATGCCAAATTCTGTCCGTCTGTCCATGTGTCTGAAACCCCTCGAACTATGGCAACACTAGCTCTACATAGACATATTATACCTTTTTGGAATCAGGATGTCCTTCATCTGGTGCTTGAACATCCAGCATTTGTATCTGAATGAGGAGGGAGCAGTTAAAAATTCAAATTTTAAAATAACTAAAACAATTAGTGATTTAAATTTTTTTAATTCATATTGAGTTTAAAGTAACAAAAACTTTGTGAATTTAAAAATTTTTCTTTTAAATTCAGTTTAAAATATCTCCGAATTTTTGTGAATTGAGGAAATCAATTTCATTTCTTCAAAATGTCAAGGAATCATAGTTAAAGTGAGAGGTTTCATGATGTGAGGTTTTGAAGTTCAGCAGAGAAGAATTCAATTTTCAGCCTGAATTGGACTTACAGCCCAAATCAGAGTTAAAGTGAGGAATTCAAAGTTATTTTTTTAAAATTATAATTGCTATTTTCTGAGCTGGACCAGAGGTTCATTTAGTTTTAGGCTGGAGGCCCAATTATCCCTATGCAGGGGCTAGCTTAAAAGTCTGCACGAAGTGTGCCTTTTAAGCTGGTAATTAAATAAATTTAACTTGCATGTTTTTATATCCTTTCCATCATAATTTCAAACATAATTTCTTTCCAAACACCTTAATATTTTTTAATGATAATGATTCTTCTCAGAATTATTTTTTTTGGTTGCTTTTTAAAATTTTTATGATTAATTTTTATTTTCAAACCTCAGTCGCTCTGGCTTCAGATCTTTGCCCCAATTTAGACTTGCAAAATGTTGAAAAAGAATAAGCATGAAATGATAAAAACAATACATAAGTTTGCATAAATGGATGGTAAAGTGTCAAGAATTACTTAAAGCAACAATATAGGAAGTTGTGGAGAGCCAACATCGCTACCATTTTGAAAGGAAATGGTATATAAAAGAACAGAAACTTTACCCTGTAGGATACAATATAAATGTTTTAAACTTATTTTATGAAATAAATATCATTTCAGCAAATACACTAGTCAATCAATATTTATTAAGTTTTGTTTAGTCTGACACAAGGTCATTGTTTCATGGTGAAGCACCTTTATTTTCTTACAAGGCAATAGTTTAAACCAAAAACATGGATGGAGTAAAGCAGGGAAAGCCATAAAAAGTCTCAGATGAACCAAGATATAGTGCTGTGCAAAATAAGTGAACCCTATAAGATAATATTTTAAAAAACTGTCTCTTTTTTTTTCCAGATGATCAAGAAATCTTATTTAAACTATATATTCATTAAGAAAAGTCTTTATTAAATGAATTACAACCACTTTCAAAAAATATTAATTAAAAATTAAGATATGCAAAAGTAAATGAACCCTTACATTTAGTGACGGATCCCTTTGAAGTTACAATATCAACCAGTCTTTTTCTATGATCTTTAAGAAGTTTCTAGCAGTAATGAGTGCTGATTTTTGACCATTCTTCTTAGTAAAGGTCCCACAATTTTGACCTGGGTTTCTTGCATGCACTGCCTTCTTTCACTTGAATCATAGATTTTCAATTGGACAGGGCTTTTACTAGGCCATTCCAAGACCTGAAATTTCTTTTTACAAATCCATTCTTTTGTGGATTTGCTTTTATTCTTCAGATCATTGTCTTGTTGGAAGTTCCAGCCCTGACCTAAACCCAACTTTTGAACTGAAGTCAAAACACTTTCATTCAAAATTGCTTGGTATCTTGCAGAGTCTATTGTGCTGTCAGTGCGTACTATTTTGCCTGTTCCAGCTGCCACAAAGCAACCCCAAATCATAATGCTGTCACCGCCATGTTCAATGATTGGTATCAAATTCTTCTCTTCAAAAGCCAATATTATGAGCTCACCAGATATACCACCTATTGTTCCTACCAAAAAGCTCTAGTTTGGTTTCATCCGACCATAAAACCTTTTGCCAGAATGTTTCTAGCTGATTAATATGAGCTTTGGCATAGTTGAGGCAAGCATGCTTGTGCTATTTCAAAAGCAGTGGATTTTTCTAGGCATTCAGCCATGAAGATTGGCATTGTTCAGATTTTGTTGCACTGTAGATGTATGCACACTGTTTCCAATATTAGCCAGTGAGCATTGGAGAACCACGAATGTCACAGCAGGTTTTGTCTGAGCTTGCTGAACTAGAGGTCTACTTGTTCTTGCTGTTATTTTTTGCAGATGGCTGCTTCTTGATTGTGATGCCATCATACCAAAGGCCTTCCATTTATAAATAATTTGCTGCACAGTGGAGAAGTGCACTCCAAATTGTTTTAATAGATTTTTGTAGCCTTCTCCTTATAGGTTTCAACTATGCAATTTTTTAAAGCTTCAAGAAGTTCTTTTGATCTTTGCATATACATTTTTTAAAACTGCACACTTTTACATACACAATGAGTTATATTGTTTGGATGTAGTATACACAGCTTACCAACAAATGAACATGTCATTTTGATTTATACATGTGCACAAAAAATTATTTGCACTGGCAAACATGTAAAACAAAAATTCAGTGTGTATATGTAAGGGTTCACTTATTTTTCAACATCTTAATTTTTAATTAATATTTTTATTCTAACATGATAAAAATCTTTGAAAGTGGTTGTAATTCATTTAATAAAGGTTTTTCTTAATGAATATATAGTTTAATTAAGATTTCTTGATTATATGGAAAAAAGAGACAATTATTTTAAATATTAAAAGGGGTTCAATTAGGAGTTCATTTACCTTTGCACACCACTATTGTTTCTACATTATTTACATTCAGACAAGTGTCCTTATCTTTGTTGTTATTATCACAACATTACAGCCATTGTAACCTGACCTTCTTTAAAGGTCTGTCAATCTGGGTAACCTTCAGGGAATTTTAAATGTAACCCTTTATTAAATCTATGGGGATAGATTGTTCCCCTTATGATGTATGCATCTTTGGATATCTCATCTAGTTCTTCTTAGTAATACTCAATTGTTGCTCGCCCTGTTTCCACCAAGGCTACATCTGCATTACCCGAGCTAAGGATTGAACTCACAATTACTATACCACCAGATTCATGAATCAATGCCATATTCCTTTAAGTTATTGTCCCATGAGAAACATGGCAAACCAATAACTGAGCAGAACTAAAAGATGAACAAGATGAAACATTCCTATACATGGACAGCAGAATGCAAACAATTTAACCCAATTAAATAAAAAAAAAATTATCAAATAATTAAAGGATTAAATTAAGGATTCAGTTTGTAATTCCTGAAAGGTTACCTGGATTGACAGACTTCTGAAGAAAGCTGGAAGACCCAACAGCCGAAATGTTGTGATAACAATCACAAAAATGATAGTCTAAATGTAAACGATATCTTCTCACCCCAAAACGTCAAATAAAAATTCCATTGTTTCTGTTGTAATCATAATACTTTTAAATGTAGTTTGATAGGATTTTTCTGAGTAAAATTTTGGAAATTTTTTAAAAATCAAAATATTTGTTAATTTTTGTTTTCTTTACTATTGTTTAATGATTAAAAAAACTATTACAAGAACCACCTTCAAATTCGCATTCACAAAAAATACAAAGATACTGGGTAGAGAATATTTGTTACTGATTAAATATTTTTAATTAAATTTTTATCTTTGTTTCTGAAAACTTCCAAGATACTTTCTGTTCTGGGTATGACGATAAACTACATCCAGCAGCAAGACCTCTGATCAGGAGGTTTTCAGGAGCATGGAACCACCTCTTAATTGCTGGTGTTCCCAGGTCCACCCTGACTTAGGGTCATAACACCTGTTAGTGTCCCAGCTATGGACAAATAGTTGACACCCAAACTGTGGTCGAAACACTATGAAAGTGTAAAAATAGGTTTTAAAACCAACATTGCATTTTTGTAAAAAATTATTACCAGCAATATATTTTTGAAGAAAAAAATATTAGCAGCAGTACATTTTTTTGGAAAATAAAAATCTTGTTGGCATTAAATGACCCATTGAGGTTGATATGCCATAAAACAAACCAAACCAAAATACTTTAAAGTATTATGAAAATTTTTTATTTTTATGAATAACTTTGGAATTTAAACCACAATTCACTTAGAAGTTTTCTGATTATTTATTTTAGATTTTTCTCACTCTAGCATAAAAAGATTTCTGGGCATTCTAAATATTTTTTCATCCCTGAAACCAGCAATTTTTGATGATGTTAATCTGTTCAATAGTCTTTATACAAATCAAAAGCAGAATCCAGAATATTTTCTTGATCATTTCTCTTCACATGTGTTTTTGTAAAGAGTTAAGCTTATTCAGTCCAACAGGTAAATTTTTTTTTTTTTTTCTTATAACTAATACTGTAGAATCTCCATAGAAATAATGGTAGGGGGAAGGGGCTTATCTCCTTGTAATTGAATTTACTTTATGATCTGCTTACTCCAAATACTCAGGGGTGGGAATGAAAAGAAAAGGGCAGGTCATATTTCTCATCTTAATCGTATTTATGCTACTGATCCACCAGAAATGTAGAGAAGATTCAATCTTTTCTTAAAAAACAAAAAATAAAACAACAATTAGAATTACACTAAACTGTAACTCGGCCACCTACTCCAGCTGTTCAGTCCGAAAACTCAAAACTTAAAAATTTGTAAAATCACTGGCAACAGTTTTTTATAGTATTTCTCTGCTTTTAGAAATTAAAATGACAAAGTGAATTCTTATCTCTTGAAATTTTATTTTAAAGATATTAAACCTTAAAAAATTAAATGGTTAGCAGAATGGTATTTATGAATAGAATATAATTTCTCTCTGGATACTTGGATTGAACTTAGTTGACTACATTCAAATTAACTAATTGTTGAGCTGCTATAATTAAGATTTCCGTAATTGTTTTTATATATGCCATATACTAAATAAATTTTTTAAAAGTGCAAAAACTTCAAGTTTTGCAGAAATTACTCCACTCATCAGGATTTCAGCAGAATTTATTTATTGCTTAAAAGGCATTATTTAAAAAAAAAAAAAATGTTTATTTTAAATATTTTCTTTCTTAAGGATGTGATGTCATCTAATCTGAAATTGATTGATTATATGTATTAGATAATTTTTACATAGCAGAAAGAAAATTTGTTATAAAGAAAATCATGAGTAAATAAATACAGTTATTGGTTCTGTTTATAGTTTACTGAATACTAAACACATCCCACATGCAAATTACAAATTGGAAATACTAAAATAGAGCAAGTACAAAAATTTTAATATCCAGGAATAATTGTTTTAACCAAGGACAGAAAATGCAACACCAAAATCCAAAGCCACATTAGAATAGCAAAAGATGCCTCCCAAAAGCTAAGCAAAGTATTAAGAAACAGGAAAATCTCATTAGAAACAAAGAAAAGAGTACTGAACTGTTATGTAATATCAAGCCTCCTCTAGAGCAGTGAATGCTGGACAATCTCCTCACAAATGAAGAGACTTCATGCAACAGAAATATGGTTCTACAGAAGGATGTTGAGAATACCATGGACTGAACATTTGAGCAATGATGAAGCTTTAGAATAAATGTAATAAAAAAGAACACTTATACTTAACCTCAGAAAGACTTAAAAAAAATAAATAAAAAATATTTGATAAATGCAGAGGGGTTTGAAAGTTGATTGGCTAGCTTCTTTAACACTGGAACCCTAACCATCAATTAAAGTTACACCCCTACTAACCATGGGTATATCATACCCGATTTTGAAAATATAAAAAAAAAATATTAAATATAAATCTTTATTTGAAAGATTTTACATGCAGGCACTTCAAACATTGTACTTTGAGTTAACATTAATAGGAACTGAAAAACATTATTTAGGTAAGAAAATCAGGTACTGAAAATTGTAATTAAAAAATAGTAAAATTTGCGCTGGGTACTATATGTTCATGGTTAGTGTTCTAGGGTTAAAGACAAAAAAACACACGTTATATTTTATCTGTCTATATCTCTGAGATGAGATATTATGATTTCATTATTCAGACTGTTATCCTCATCTTCATTGCCATATTCACAATGTTTTGACCATTGTATACTCTGGCCTTCTTCAGGTGATTGGCATTTCATCCACTGCGGTAGATTGTTCTAGTTCCACGTGTAATGCTTTTTCCAGCTGTCTCAGTTATTTCCCTTTAACTAAACTCTCCAAGTTTTTTAGTTCACCACTGCTGTGGCCTGGTATTGAACTCACAACTCTTTGGGTCTAGTCACTGGATCTAACCAAAGTCTTTATCCACTGGACCATGTGTCCTCAAGGAACCAAAGGACTTTAAAATAAACATTTTTTTTATGACCATAGATTATCAATTGGATTTAGATCAGGACCTGATGATGGCCATTCCAATATCTTCTCACCTGTAAATCTTTTATGTTCAAAGAATTCACAGGTAAGCTTAGATACATGAAAAGGGCCATTGTCATGCATAAATACACACTTCACTTTGAAACTGGGACTTGTACAATGCAAAGAAAATCATGTTCATAAAATCACAATAGTTAGCACTGTTCAGTTTAACTCCACTGACTTTGAATGGTTCAATAATGGTTTGATCAACAATTCCTGCCCATATCATAACACTACCAACCTCCTTGTTTCCTTCTTTTAGCAACAGGTATGTCTGAATTGGATAAATCCATCCTCTAGCCTGTCCATCAAATGACACTTGAGATTTGTCTGTGAAAATTACTTTAGAAAAGTTAATTTACATGTATTTCTTGACCCAATTTTAATGCTTTAAAATATTTGCTTTATTGAGAGGAGGTTGCCTAGAAGATTTTTTTACAGATCTCAATTCACAAAGTATTCTACACCTTTTGTCCTTAACTCCCTCAATTCCAGCCTTTTCAAAGATCTGAGTGCTGGACAAAAGTGGTTGTTTTGCTATAACTCACTTTAGTTTATGTTCATCTCAAGGAAGCAAGTTCTTAAAGCCTTTTCCTTTGCTTAGAGTTCTCAACTTATATTTTCAACAGCCTTCTTTATCATTTGATGATCTCTGCAAAGTTCCTTTGATATCTTCAATGAGGACATTCCCTCACATCAGTTTTAAGCTAATATTAGTTTAATCTGCATACTAACTTGAGTCAGTCCATTTTTGTATATTCCAAATATCTCAAAACTTAACCATTAAAAATAGCAGAAAATTTGACAAATATTGGTGCAGAACTTTGGATTATTGAGGTTTATTTGATTTGCATAATAACTTCAGACAGGTTGTAATTTCTATTTAGCTCATTTAAAAAACAAAGAAAACAAAAACAAAACTTCCATTATCATTTTTGCAGGAAAATCCAATAATTCCCCATTTACTGTCATAAAATTTTATAATGATCAATAACTGAAGTTGTGGTAAATATGAAATAAAAAATAAATCTCTTTTCTTCATTGTTTTCAAATTTGCGAACCTATGCAAAAATTTATTTTGACCAATAGAAAAAGGGATTGGCTCCTGGCTGAAGAAAAGACCAAGGCAAAGTTTAACGAGCCTACGTGAAAATTTATTTTGACCAATAGAAAAGGGAGCAGCTTACAAACTGAGAAAAAAATAACAAGCTGATGTCAAATTTCTTTCTGATATAAATAGGTAGAGAAAATTGAATCAGAGATGCAAGGAGACAAACGGCAGAAAGAAGCAGAGTTCCATGTGTCTGAATAATGCCGGTGTCATATTACATGCTGATATATTATCAGCCTCTAAAGTGAGCAGGGCTATTTCAAAGAACTCTATTCAACTCCAAAGCTAAGTACCTTAAAATATATCTTTTCATTTATGTTGAATACAACCATATAATTTTTATGTGAAAAACGAACTCTCTTGATTTGTTGTAAACATTTTGGAATATTACTTTGTATCTGATGATTTAATCTGAACATTTTCTCTTCTTGACAATTCATCGAAACTACGAACTTTAAATATTTGATTCCTTTTCCTGAAACAAGTTACTGACAACTCCAAATGTGTAAACTTGTAAATAAATTCCTTATCTTGTTTTGTTAAATATAACATGTGTTTTGTCATCATTATCCCTCAATACTTCAAAATTAAATTATTTTTATTTGTTTATCTTATTCTGCAGAAGTGTTTCTTTAATTTGTTTCATTTTTTATTTACATAAATGGCAGCTCAAAAAATGCTCCTATCAAACAGTTCAATCTAAGGAATGCCATTCAGATATTATCAGTTTATAAATCAATTGATAACTGAAAATGCCACACAAATAGTGACACTAAAAAGCAATGACCATCACTGATTTGAATTATAAATATTTAAAGACATTCGACCAGTTTTTTTTATGCCAACAGGTTCGTGACAAATTTTCTCCAGGCTTGAAAGCATTCAAATTTATTTATTATAATTTTATGAACTTGTCAAAAATGATTTCTAAAAGGTTTTGAAAATATAGATTTATAAATTATTGCTTAGTCTGGCACAAATATAGTGAAGTGCCTATAAGAAATGAACTTATAAGAAAATTGGTCTATGAGTTTGTTAACTGTTATTCAATACCAGACACACCAGTATATACTAAGTTATTAAGTTTGATGCAAGGATTTATGAGGGAGAGGGTACCCAGTGAGGATAAAACTCACTTTAGTAGTAATGACATTTGAGATGAATTTACTTTATATTTCAGCAAGACGTTCAAGATAGATACTAAATTATAAATTCCTTGCTTGTGAAGATGTGATATCTTTTCCTCTTAGATTGGCTTTTGTTATGATGGAATTTTTTAGATCGGTAATTAACATAATGATATGCTATGGAATGGAAGAGACAGCAAGAGGACAAACTTTGCTGAAATATTCAGACTAATATGGTAATCTTGGTTATCAGCCACAGTTTCTGCCATTGTGTACCCTCTTGCATTCTTTAGGTGCCTGTCATGTCATCCTATTTGGTAACTTCCTCAGAATTTTGAGCTTAACTTTTTATTCAATCAAATTTATCTACAGAGGTAAATCATTCTCCTATTCTACTTTCATTTATTAGGGACCCACAGATCTCATTTCAGTTATACTCGCCCTCCTTCTTCCTATTTGTGTCATGATAAACTACACCTGGCAGCAAGGCCTCTGATTGCAAGATTAAAGGTGTTGAGGAGCATGGATTCACCTCTTAATTGCTATTGTTCCCAGGTCCACCCTGACCTGGAGTGGTAGCATCTATTAGGGTCACAGCTATGGACAAATAGTGAACCCCCCAAACGAAACAAAAAAATCTATGAAAGTATAAAAATACAGTTTTATAGTAAAAATACCAGCAATACATTTTTATATAAAAAAAAATTACCAACAATACGTTTTATCTGTAGTTGAAGGCATATAAATGCATTCAAAGTATTTAGATTTCAGTATTAAATAAACCATAGCGGTTGATATGCTGCTAAACAAAATCAACCAAACAATCAACATGAAAGTACTTTTCATGATATTAATCCATATAATATCCAACATTAATCCATATAATATCTTACAATTTCTTAAAGAAATCAAACTGTATTCCAAAATATAACTCCAACAAAACTCCAACATTAAACACAGACATCACCACCTCTAGTAATTATGTCAACACAGACATGTATATGCACAAAAGCTGAGTATCATCTACCATGTATTCGATTGTGAAAGCAAAATAACATATATTTTTTATTACTTCAAAGCTCACAAGACAATTAAATTTCAGCATTAAATGACCCAGAAGGATTTGATGTGCTGTTAAACAAACAAATTAGTCAATCCATCACATTTGTGTCACTTGTCCATTTCTTCCTCTGAACCATATCATGTGACTTTTCAACACTGCCAGACCCAAGAATTGAATTCCAAACAACCAGGGAACCAGATATATTTTAACCAACACTTCAGTGCACTAGAACATGTGTCCCTAGGAAAATTAAGTGGTTTAATTTTCAAGCTTTAAATCTAATGTCTGTATTTAAGGTTGTGGAATTGTAAGATTATCCTGACTCGAGTGATGGAATTTTTTAATTATAAGTCTTTCTTAATCAGAAGCTCCTAGATGGTATTTGTCTCTATGCTAGGCCTACTGGAGTAGTTGTCAGTGTCTAATACACTGATTCTTTAGTAATCTTATCATTCAGTGTTGTTCTCTGTCTATAATCTTGACTTCATTCCATATTTTATCTCATCTTTGTAGTAAATATTAACATCCTGATGAGTGGACTGAACAATTACAAAAAGGTTAATTTATAAAACTCTAGAGTAGAGGTTCTGAATATAACATCAATCAACTAAGTGACAAATTTTATATTTGTATTAATCCTAGATATATATATATATATATATATTTAGAGACATTTATATTATGTTTAACGTTCTTTTTATAGATACAAGTATTTAAGCAAATGCTCTGTTTTATAATAAACAGCATTAAATAACATTTACCGGCCTGAATGTCCGAGAAATTTTCAGGCCGGTAAATGTTATTTAATGCTGTTTATTATAAAACAGAGCATTTGCTTAAATACTTGTATCTATAAAAAGAACGTTAAACATAATATAAATGTCTTTAAATAAATTGTCGGACAATGTCCAATTCTAAAATATATGACGTCATTTGTTTACATTTGATACGCTAGAGCAGATATGAATAGAAGAGATTCATGGAAGATTTAAGTTTAAAGATAGTAAAATCGACCTTGCTAACCAGACGCTCATCTGTGGCCGAAAGGTTAAGGCACATCACGCGAAATGATGGTTCCGTATAGGATACAGGTTCGATTCCTGTCGGAGAGCGAAAATTTTCTATGAAAATTTCTCGGACATTCAGGCCGGTAAATGTTATTTAATACTGTTTATTATAAAACAGAGCATTTGCTTAAATACTTGTATCTATAAAAAGAACGTTAAACATAATATGTCTTTAAATAAATTGTCGGACAATGTCCAATTCTAAAATATATATATATATATATATATATATATATATATATATATATTCTGGACATATTTATTTCCATTCTCTCAGTTAGGCAATCAATTGTCTCTTGATTATCAATGAAATTAAATTCAAACTGAATAAAATAAAATTTGATCATTATTAGTGAAAATTCAGTGATTGACAAACAATGCAAATATGTTCCTCCCAAATTCTGATGTGGGATAACTTCTTATTTAACATAAACTGCCCTGTCAGCTAAGGCTTCAGAATATGCTGACTGCACCTCTGCAGAGGGGTAAGACAAATGAGGTGTCCTGGGTATGATGATAAACTACATCCAGCAGCAAGTCCTCTGACCAGGAGGTTTTGAGGAGCATGGAACCACCTATTAATTTCTGGTGTTCTCAAGACCACCCTGACCCAGTGTGGTAGAATCTGTTATGGGCAAATAGTTAACCAAAAAGTAGCCCAAAACACTATGAAAGTGTAAAATGGGTTTTAATACCTGCAGTACATTTTTAAAAAAAAAAATATTACCAGCAATAAAAATCTTGTCAGTAGTAAATAACCCATTGAGGTTGATATGCCATAAAACAAAATAAACCAAACTTAACATCAAACAGAAACAATTTTTCATAGGAACTATTTTCACCAAAGAGATTTTATATGCATGAAATAAAAAAAAAAATTGCAGATATATCCCAACCCCACCCAATTTGAATTGCTACTCCCCACCTGCCTTGTTGACCTGCTCATGCCATACCTATGGAAATAGATGTTCCGGGTAGGTATGCAGCTATTGTTGACAGTTGAGAGAAAATATTGATTATGGATGAGTTGCAGGTGGTCATTTTTGCTTACTGGGGGTGGTGAAATGTGTATCAGAAAAATAGGACAGGTAGCAAATCCTCATTGATAAATTAACAAAACCAGGATTCAGAAGAAAAGATCTGATCAATTAGAAAATAACTGCAGGTGTCCAACTTAAAAGAGCAAATATATCTACCAGTAATAGACTATTATTATTTCACTCACCTATTAACTGTAAAATGACAGATCAGTACTTCTTTATAGAATCATTTTATCTCTGTACTTTGTCTAGGATCAGAGTGTAGTATCTGTACACTCTCTGTGAAAAGTGTTACACAGGCGCATACACACAGTCCTTAATCTTACTCAAAAGCATTTCCAAATTTTTTTAAAATTCTGCAGATTTTGGGAAATGAATGTTCTTGGCCCAAACCACTTCCAAAATCCAATCAAATTGACCAAACATTAATTTTTTTTAAAAATTTTTTTTTAAAGTGTTCCTTGGATGAACTGAGAACTTTTCATCAACCTTGTGTGTGTGTGTGATATGAACATGAATGCAACACTGCATGCTAACTGTCAGTTTCACACATTAAGCAATGCTGATTTCTGTGTCCACACTCTCTATATCTACAAATGTACTATCTCCGATATTGAGCACTTTCCCCCAATAAATATAGCAAATTTCAAACTGTATAATACATTAACAGACACATAAAAGTTCTCTGAACATTACATTGTTTTGACAATTTCTTTACAAGGTTTGCTTTGCTTTGGTTTGGTTTGGTTTACTTTACGGTCATATCAACCTCAATGAGTTATTTAATGCCAACAAAATTTTTATTGCTAGTAATTTTTTTCTTTATTTTTTTTTCAAAAATGCATTGCTGGTAATATTTTTTTTCCTTCAAAAATATTTCTGGTAACATTTTTTTTCTTCAAAAATCTATAGCTGGTAATATTTCTTTTCAAAAATGTATTGCTGGAAATAATGTATTGCTGGTAATAATTTTTTACAAATTATTTCTTGTATTAAAACCTATTTTTATACTTTCATAGTGTTTTGACCCCAGTTTGGGGTCTAACAATTTGCCCATAGCTGGGACCCCAACAGGTGCTACCACCCCAGGTCAGGGTAGACTTGGGAACACCAGCAATCAAGAGGTGGTTCCATGCTCCTCAAAATCTCTTGATCAGGGGCCTTGCTGTTGGACATAGTTTATCGTCATACCCAGGACACGGATGTAGTTTGTCATACCCAGGACAACTTTACAAGGTACACCCATCAACTATATATGCATACATACACACATATATATATATATAAAATTCCAACACAAACTCAGTCTATTCCGGGGTTGAATAAGACTGATGAATTTTATATTTTTGGCAGTTGAAATAAACTTATTCCCCATATGAGGTGATTGTGGATTTTGTTGTGTATTAATTTTTGCTCTGTAATGATAAATACATTGAGCTCTTTTTGTGGATCACTCTTAATATTTTATCTTACTAGGATCCATTTGGATTATATACCAATGGATTTATTACCGTTACTATATATATATATATATATATATATATATATAAACCAGTTTTACTCCCTGTTAAAGTTAAATTTTATTAGAGCACTGAAGGTTGATGTTGTTCTCAACCATGAAAGCAAACAGTGAAAAATCAAAAATGAAGACACTAGTATATAAAAAGAGTTAAGAATCACATTCCACTTTGTTGGGATTACATCTTTCCAGGAATTAATTCTAGCCATCTCAGATACCGAAGTTTTAATGATGAATTCAAGCCTAGATCAGAAGCCATAAACATGCTCTTCATGGGGATAAAAAGGGCCAAAGAAGGGATGATCATTATAAAAAAAATGTAATGCAACAGTAGCATAAATACACGCTGACCAATTCTGTAAGTCCCACAATAAAATTAACTCGTTTGTAAAATTTTGAGTATATATGATAATATACCACGTGTGAACAAATGAAAGCTTTACTGAACACTTGATGAGCCACATAAGAAAATTAATAATTAGGATTTTAATGACTAGAGGTAAAATCAAAATGAGACCAAAAATAGGGCAAAAACAATGAGATTTTGAACAAGATTCTAGAACAAAAAGTGCAATATCCAGAGCCATAATGTTGTCAGAATTAGCAATTGAAATACAGAAAGATCTGAACCTACGATTTGGAAAATTACACCAAGGGATTCAATAAAATGACAACACAAAGATCTTGTTGAAACATTAGGAAAGCTTAATCTACATAGAAAAGACATACAAGTTTTATTGGGAACAATCTACTTGTACTCATATAGACAATGAATTGAGTAAATCAAAATAGAATGGAGGTGTAAAAAGGATGTGTTTTCTCACTAGATTTATTCTAGCTTAACATCCGAAAGAAAAGAAAAATTTCATTTCTTGAACCTGCTAATGGCCACATTAAAATCAGGTATTAAATATAAAAACTAAAACAAAAAAAAATCAGTATTAATTCTAAGTTTTAACCCATTAATATTACCATCCCTTTTTTTTAGAGTGAGTTAAGATATCTTAATAAAATGTAAGTCATATTTTAATTTTTAATAAAGAAATAATGTTAATACACTAAATGTTTATGCATTTACTTTATTAAAATGTTGATTGGTTTTATATGAATTCTAAACATGTAGTTTATTATAATATTAATTTGTTAGTTATTCACATGAAATCTGGGTCCCTGGAATTGTGGGCAGATATCCGAATATGCACACTAGCTTCAGCAAAGTAATAAAGATGTCCGCATATATAAAAGGCAAATTGTATCATTTTAGTGCGTGTGTGTGTTGGTGGGGGGCGCATTTCCACCTAAGTAGGAATTGACTTTCCTGGTGATTATTCCTTTAAATATTTAATATCAGGAAGTATTTGAATAAACAAGAAAATGCAAAACAACAAAGTTTTTAATATTTTATACATTGCAATTTCAAAATTATATGGCTAAAATCAAAAAATGCTACCCCAAAAAATCTGGTTTAATTTAGGAAGTGAGCCAATAACTTTTTTGTCATACCCTTGTAATTAAATATTCTGTTTTTTTTTTTTTTGTTTTTTTTACTGTGCTGGTAAACCAATCAAATTACTGTAACAATCTTCCCTCTTGTGACTTAGCCTCGATATCTGAAAACATTTTAAATATTGTCTTATTACAATGAATTACTGGATAGAGCCTAGGAAGAGTATGTTGTGTCATCATCCCAATTGGAAGGACTTACCTATCTGTAAAATAAGGCATTTAAAATCTTGATATTTTTTTATCTCAGCTTGAACTTTGACCTCTTGTAAATACACAACCCCAGCCATAATTATTTATGTTCTTCATTATATAATACTCTAATTTACTGTTATTAATTGTTAAGCTATTGTCATAAATCCAAAGTATAGTCTTTGTATTAAATAATAAAACTAATTTGTGTTATTACTAAAATCTAAAACTAAATGTCTTCAGTTGTAAATATTTTTACCAGTATTTACATTTTGTCTGGGAAGCCATAATTAACCAATGTAATGAGCTTGTGTAAAAGGATGGCAGAACATTGCTTAGAGGATAGGAAGTTGTGGAGAGCCATGATCGCCAACGTCCTGAAGGGACATGGCATATAAAAGACATATTGTCTAAAGTTATTAAGATAGAAAATTAAAAGTATTAAGTGACAAGGTTTATTTTAGTTAGTAACTTAGGGTTTCTTAGCAACTTAGGATTTACAGTGTAACCCGGATATAAGAGAAACCCGGATATAAGAGAGATTTTATCTGGTCCCAAATTAGAGCCTGTGTTAATGTATATATAATAGACCAAACCTGGATATAAGAGACCTCTTCTCTGGTCCCGACAACTCTCTTATATCCGGGTTACACTGTATATTTTTTATTATGAACAAAATACTTATTTTTTCATTAGCAACTTAGGATTTATGTTTTATTAGTAATTTAGGAGGGTTTTTTTTTGTTTTAGTAACTTCAGATTTTCTTCAACATTACTCAGTGTTTAATTTTTATACAAAATTACAAATACATGACTTAAATTTTTTATGATTAGCTCTAATAAATAGAAAAGGTATCATAATGTAATTAAATTAGTAAAATTAGAATTTTTAAATACAATATAAAATAATATATTTTGTAGATATTTTTGTTTAATTTTCCATTTATTCTTTTGAGTTGCTTTAGTTACAATGACATTAGTAGTGGAGTTGCTTTAGATTTAGTCATTACAGTTTCTTATAAAAAAAAATTGAAACTGTCGATTACTTTTTATAGGAACTATAGTTAATTAAATTAAAAAAATCTCTCTAATCAAATTCATTTTTCCCAGAGCCAGTCATTTAATATGCTTTATGTACTTTATCAACTCATTTCAATTTCTCTGGCCAGTAGGTAAGTGTAACATGATCATTAAACATCAAAGCCAGGTCCTATGTTGGAGCAGAGGCTACCCAAGTGAAGGTGATCTGAACCTGTTGAGTCTACCGGTTAATATCTATTCAATTCTTATGCTCTGACAGCAAGTGAGTAGTCTATCATTGAAAGAAAGTGGGTTGAAAGAGTTTTCTCTCCACCCTTAACTCAATTTCTAGGGGTTAAGGGGTGGTGAAAATTATACACTATTTTTTCTCTTTTTAATTTCTTTTATCATTGGCCCTTTTACCTTTTTTTATGTGATTTCTTTCAACACAAAAAATATTTGTTCACTGGAATATTTTAAGGCATTTTTATAGATATTTACAAAGATTAGTTATTTTTGTTTTCTATTTAACAAAAATTTATGACCTAATTTCCATCTGAATTTCTGAGATGAGGATTTATGATTTCCATACAATTGAGTATTTTTATTTATTTTTTTTACAATGATGTTTACTCAGTATAAGGCCCAAGAGCCACTCATGGTAGAGGGTTACAGGAGGCACAGCTTATGCAGATATGTGGGTAAGATAATGGTTAACCCTAGACTTGAACAGGTTAAGATTGTAGTGATCAGGGAAGCATCCTCTTGGAAGACAGTTCCACAAAGCAGCAGTGGGTCATAGGAAGAAACTGCTTGAGTGGAACTTATGTCTCACTATTGGAATACGAAGGGAATGAGGGTAGTTTGCTACAATGTGCATAGCATGGTGGGTCTTAGCCACGACAGTAAGAAATGTAGAATGTAGTTTGAATACTTTCCATGGAAATAACAATAGATCTGATCAATTAGAAAATAACTGCAGGTGTCCAGCTTAAGAGTAAATATATCTACAAGTAATAGACTATTATTATTTCACTAACCTATTAACTGTAAAATGACAGATCAGTACTTCTTTATAGAATCATTTTATCTCTGTACTTTGTCTAGGATCGGAGTGTAGTATCTATACACTCTCTGTGAAAAGTGTTACACAGGTGCATACACACAGTCCTTAATCTTACTCAGAAGCATTTCCAAATT
Organism: Acanthosepion esculentum; assembly: GCA_964036315.1. Lineage (NCBI taxonomy): Eukaryota > Metazoa > Mollusca > Cephalopoda > Sepiida > Sepiidae > Acanthosepion > Acanthosepion esculentum. Next base: position 148,342,564 of record OZ038475.1, read on the forward strand.
TTTAAAAAATTCTGCAGATTTTGGGAAATGAAAGTTCTTGGTCCAAACCACTTTCAAAATTCAATCAAATTGACCAAACATTAATTTTTTTTTTTAAAGTTTTCCTTGGATGGGCTGAGAACTTTTCATCAACCTTTTTGTGTGTGTGTGTGTGTGTGTGTGTGTGTGTGTGTGTGTGTGTGTGTGATATGAACATGAATGCAACACTGCATGCTAACTGTCAGTTTCACACATTAAGCAATGCTGATTTCTGTGTCCACACTCTCTATATCTACAAATGTACTATCTCCGATATTGAGCACTTTCCCCCAATAAATATAGCAAATTTCAAACTGTATAACAGACACACACACATAGCAATAGAGCTGTGAGAGGTTCACCTCATCCTGCCTCTTAGAGAGAAGTTGGAGGGTGGAAAATAATTTGTCACCCACAAGGACTCTGAGACACTTCTGGACTCTATCAAGACTTGAAAGTGAAGACTGGGTAGCTCCTGCCCATATATGTCAGCAGTACACCATTTTCGGCCCGATCTGACACTTGTAAAGGTAGAGGATGGCAGAAGTGCTACAGGGAACCAACCATCTTTTTGCAGAATCTTCCAATTGAGTTTTGGGTCTGTTTATGAGAGCAGCCATTCATTGCAATAGGTGAGAATTCAGGACCTGCTCAGTGATGAGGGAACATCACTAGTTTGCTTTTTGAGGCATAGAATGTTATCAGGAAGTCTTTTCTCTCACTGAGCTGTTAGAGCTAGGTCAGATGAGAGATCAGCTGCCAAGCTCTGATTATTTAGAGTTTTGGAGGTGCACCCAAATACCATTGTATTATCAGCATAGATATTCACAAATGATTGGAGAATACTCTTAGGCAGCTATATGACCTACATATAAAATAAAATCTATTTACCCAGCCTATAATAGCAGAAATGTTTAAAAGTAAGCTGAGGATTAAAAAATACATATATATATTATACACACACACACACACACACACACACACACACACACACACATATATATGTGGAAAAGCTTTTTAATGACAATGTGTTGGCCTCTTCATGTCGGACAGCTAACCTAGCACATAGATTTTCCACTTTTGTTCAAATTCTATATCTTACTAACACATGTATGGATAAAACTTGTTGCATTAATTTGCTTTTATCTTTTTCTGATTCTTCAGAACTATTTTTATGCTATGTGAGATATTTAAAATTCTTGAAAATGCCAATAAGTTTAAGGCAGAATAGAAAGAAAAAAATTGGGTCTCATATTCTTTGCTATTCAGACTAACCCCTCTTACTGTCGCCTACACCCGGTGATGTAACCACATTTAGTGGTCTGGTCCTCAGGGTATTAGGACAATATTTTAACCACAGGCTAACCCTGCGCTGGTCAATGCTAACACTGGTTGTTGGTCACTGACCGCTTTGATCCACACCAACTTTGCCCACATTGTGTTCTTGATCTCAGAACAATCGAAGATTGTCATAGTAATCACAGTGCTGGTTTAAGCCATGGTGGATGCTATATTAAAGAAGAAATATCTTCACAATGAAAAATAAAAACAAGTTTCATTGAGTTAATCTTCAATTGGTTTAAAAATTGTTTCTCCATTCCTGAGCTGATCTCTATTTAGTGAAAATATAAACCAGATCATCTGCTTGTCAACAACAGAATCGATCTTCATAATTTCAACTCTCACAAAGGGTTAGTTCTTTGTTTAAATTTCCCAATTCATTTTCATCAAAGAAAATATAAGCCCCAACTGTCTCTCTTCTCGTTAATGATATGTTTTCTTAATTACTCAAGGAAGAGATAAAACCATTTCTCCAAATCTGTTTTCATCTGCATGCCAGACTCTTGATAGATAAAAACAATAAACCTTAGGAGAGAAGAAATCCAGACAGTCTCATTTTCACAAAAGAAAATGTCTCCACTCTCTATCTTCCAGCTTATATTCCATTTTGAGCTTAACCCTTTCCTGCTCAGAATTAACATTTAACCACTTCATTGCCTTGATATCACATCCAGACTAACACGCTCATCTTTGTTGTTATTCTCATAGCATTTCGGCAGTGTATCCTTTGACCTTCTTCAGGTGTATGTCTTTTTACTCAGCAACATTTTTAGAATTTCACACCAACCCCTTTATTCAATCCACAGGGATAGATTATTCTCTTTCTATTCTACACTTATGGAAGATAACTCCTATCAGTTAATACTTATCAGTCTTGTTCACATTTTGTGTCACTTGTCTGTTTCTTCCAGTGAACCAAAGTGTCTCACTTTTCTGCATGGCAAATGCTTTAATTCACTAGACATAGTGGATTAAAGTGTTGTTTAAAAGATATCTGGTTCCCTGGAGTTAGGAGTTCAATCCCTAATTTTGATAGTGCTGAAGAGTTGCACACTCTAGTTCAGTGAAAAAAAAGAAATACAGACTTGCAACACTAAAGTGAATACGACTCATGTGTATTAAGTGAAATGAACTATCCCATAAACCTGGAAAACAGAACAATGACAATGGATTGAATAAAAGGTTTACTTTGAAATTTCAAGACAGTTACCAAGTATGGAAAAATGTCAGTGTATAACATCTGAAGCGCAAGTATAAACAACCAAAAGTGGTCATGCCAATGTGGAAATTGTTTCCTTGCAGGAAATATTCAGCATTCATTTTGTTACTGTCAGTTGAAATTTATAAAATCTTTTTATTAAAATAGTTTCTCAGGAAATTAGATCGCTTAAGTTCACTAAGTGTTATCACTTGTTCTGTCATTGATTGGAGTTTCCTTCCCAACCTTTTGTTTCAGGTAGCATGTAAAGCCAACATCTTGCTTATATCATTATTTTTTTTTTTCATGTACTACACATTTTTTTTGTTGTTGCTGCTGTCAGAAGTCTTCAAGTGATGTGGTTTTTGTTATTGAGTAAAGCTTTGTGATTTTGTAACATCAGTCTGTAGGATCTGAAGAAAGATCATTGTCTTTAAGGATTAATTTGCTTGAAACCATTTTTAAGCATTGATCAGTATGCTGATCCAAATAGTAGTATATAATAGTGATGATAATTCATCTTCAAAATACTGAAAAAAAATGTTTAATATGAAAAAATATGCTTTAATTATTTTTTTAATTTAAAAAAAAAAGAAAATATCTTTTTAAAGTTTTGTCAAAAAAAAAAAAATTTTTAATAAAAAATTTCCCCTTTCTGTTTTAAACAAAAAAAATATGAACTTCATGAAAACCTTTTTAATCTAATTTATTTTTTAAAATTCTTTAAATTCTCCCCTTTTTTTCTATAACAAAAGTATGTAATATTGCAACAAAAATCAATTTTAATCTATTTTAAAAAATTCTTTAAATTCTCCCTTTTTTTCCTATAACAAAAGTATCTAATATTGCAACAAAAATCAATTTTAAAAAATTCTTTAAATTTTCCCCTTTTCTATAACAAAAGTATCTAATATTGCAACAAAAATCAATTTTAATCTAATTTATTTTAAAATGGTTTTAAAATCTTAATCAAAGAAATAAAGGACGCAAATTTGTTACAAGTTCGAGAAGTGAAATAACCCAATTAGTGACAGTCTACGGGTGTTTGATAGGGAATGATATTTGGCATGATAGATTAGTGAGTTGTCTAACCACTTCTGCTGTTCATGAGTAGGTGCATGCTTAGAAAGATGAATCTGTGTGGACATTACATGTTTGTGCTTGCCCAAAATAGAGTGAAAAGTTGGGGTGGAGGGGCATGCTGACAGTCCTCTCATCAATGAACCTCTTTTAATTAACTTTCTCACGGGGACCCATAATTTTTTTTTTCTAAGGTTTTTCTGGTCATTCTTATCAAATAATAAGACAATTAGCAAAGTAATTCAAACTTTTTTAGTTCTTTAAATAGTCACTGAAATGTTTACAAAGTTGATTAATTCATCATTTGTTCATTAAATCGGACTTAATTGTACCAATTACAAACTGAGTAAATGTCTAACGATGATTAATTTTTTAGCTTATTTTAAAACTATAAATAATGAAGTTCTTGCTTGTATCGAATAAATAAAATTTGGTGTCAAAGGTGTAAGAGATATTATTGCTTCTCATGCCACTTAGAGACAAGTTGGACAAAAGACAAAGTTATCATGCTATTCGCGTTGTCCATGATACCGTGTGCTTCCATAATTGTGATATTCTAATTTCTTTTTTAAATGCTATATCCCTTCAGGGAGTGATTATGGCTCTCCACAGGTACCTTTCTTTTATTATCTATGAATTGTCAGAACTTCTTGGAAAAGAAAGTAGTGGTTTCCTGCTACCTTCTCCGCAGTTTCATGTCCAACATGATCATTTTCCTGGACTGGTCACAGCCAGCCTAAGAAAAAGATCATTAGAGCCTAAGCTATTTAACCCATAAATGGGGAAAGGACAGAAGAAACGATTCATGCCTTTTTCCAAAGGCAATTGTGCAAACATAAATAAAGCCGACTCGGCTGAAATTTAAACTTGGCTCACACAATCCACTTTTTGCACCAATGGCCGTTACACTATTTGTATGTTACATTTTACAACTTTCAAATAAGATGTACAATGGAATTAAAATTTTGGATAAACTGTCTATAAACTTTGGACACTTTATCCACAATTTAGATTTAAATGTAAAACATCTGATTTTAAAATTGGAAGAAAAAATGAGACAGACCTTGTCAGTTGAATTTAACAAAACTTGTCTGGATTAATGTTTTTATTAATACATACATATTTATTAATTTATTATGTTCTTAATACATACATATTTATTAATTTATTATGTTCTTAATACATACATATTTATTAATTTATTATGTTCTTAATACATACATATTTATTAATTTATTATGTTCTTAATACATACATATTTATTAATTTATTATTGCTTGTGTGCGTATGCATGTCCATTTTATAAATGTGGATTATTATATGATATTACTTATATTTTTGTGATATATTATCCTCTAATACCAAGTAATTAAATGAGTAATTAATTGCCTCCTCCCTTGACTACAGTTCAGAAGTCAAGTACATCAAAAAAGAATTTTACTTTATAAATAATTAAAACTAAAAATACATAAAACAAGTTAACACAAGCCAGGAAATAAAAAGTAATATATTAGCAATCTGATAGCTCAACTTAACAATGAGATATTCCATTGTTATGGTTGCACAAAGCATGTTCCTTTCAAATGGCTTAGAGTAATATCTTGTTGAAATAATAGTGAGATGCAGTTGTGTGAATGATAAATACACAATGTCAGATTTTATTATACAATTTGTGTTTCAACCAAAAATTGATATTAGCAGATGTTGATAAAGCTTTCAGGATATATGTGTATGGTATACCATGTAACTTTCAGCTTTATAATATCAAATTTTTATTAAAAGATACTGAGGGTTTCATCATGGCGTGATAAAGTTAAATTGGTAGATGATCTTAAAAAGGACATCCAATCAGTTGTTATCTGGGGCAAGGAATAGCTTTTAAATTTTAATGTCCCCAAAACATAACTACTATCTTTTAATCATCATAGAGAACCATTTTTGCCTTCCATCAGTATGGCTGATGCTAACCTCCAGAAGAGCAACTTCTTGTATCTTCTTGGTCTTATGTTTTTACAGTGACATAAAATGGAATGATTATATTGAATCAATTGCTAGATCTGCTGCTAGGAAAGTTGGTTTCCTGTGTCGTGTCACAATTTTTGTTCATGTGAATCTATCTTGCATATTGATAAATCTACCATTTGTATTGAATATTGTTGCCATATTTGGTTTGGAGTTGCTGCTATATATCTTGAGATTCTAGACAAAATCCAAAGAAGGGTCTGTAATGTTATCAGTTCTAAGCTGGCATCTCAACTTCAATCACTTTCCCACTGCTGTGATGTGCTTTGATGTCCTCTTTTTATAAATATTTTTATAGCAATTGTTCTAATGATCTTTCCTCCTTGGTGCCTTGACCATATGTGCACTACTAGATAGGCAACTACACTGGCAAAAATAGGTTTACGGCTGATGGTTAAAGTTTTATTCATTTCAGAATATGTTTCTAATAAAACAATATAAATTAGTTTTATTGTGTACACTTTATGCAGAATTTATTTCTCTTTTGAATGATGTAAAAATTGTATAGTTTTCTACAAGTTGAAAAATTTTAAGGCTGGATTAATTTAATTATCCAAATTTGCTGGCATGGGTATTAAATTTAAAGCAAAAAGTTATAGTAAAAATGAGCAAAAAAGAAATATTTATCAATATTTAGTGCCGTAACCTTTATTATGAATTAGCTTCACATCGCTTAGGCATTGAGCTTGATAAGTGAGCACAAAAATCATTTGGAATGCTCGGTCATATTTGCTTGATATAATCATATAATTGGACTAAATTTGTCAGTTTTTTAGTATGAACTCTTTTAGAAATATAATTCCATAAATTTTCAATTGGATTAAGATCCGGACTCTCTAGAGGTCACTCAATGACATCCATATTATGGTGATCAAAAAATTGCATTGTTTTTTTGGCTTTGTGAGTGGGGCTATTATCTTTCTGATAAATAGCTCCAGGTGGCATTTGGTCAGTCAAATATGGCAGAACATGATCCTTAACTAGCTGCATATAGCCTACACAGTTGAGTTTTCCATCAACTTTAACAATTGGATCAATAACAAAGCTACTGAATGCATCCCACACCATTACAGCTCACCTCCCGCTTGTGCCATCTTTTTGACACATTTAGGATGGAATTCCTCAGTTGGGCATCATCTGACAAAGGTTTTTCCATATGATATAAAGATGCAAAAGCGTGACTCATCACTCCAAAAAACTCTACACCAGACATTGACTGTCCATTGAATATGAATTTTCATGAATTTTAGCTGCTTGAATCAATTCCTCTCCGAAATAATTGGCTTTATTCTAGTAATACGTCTGAATAATCCAAATTCTCTTAGACGGTTTCAGACAGTTTGTGGCATAAAACTTACGCCAGTTTTACCAGATAATTGGCTGCAAATGTCCACGGCTATCAGCCTTTGGTTAGCTTCGGAAAGCCTATGATTTCGTCTTTCCAGTTGCACTGTTGTTTTTCTTGGGGCTCTCGATCTTTGCTTATCCTTATATTGTCCAGTATCCTGGTAAAGTTTCAAGGCCTTAATTGCTTGCTTATGTTCATAAAGGAAACGTTTTCTTGAAGTAACCCTATTTTTTATTTAGTCACTGGGCTAAGACTACGGCGCTTTCTCATAGCGAATTAATTGTATAACAATGCTCAGTTATTACACTATAAAATGCATTGATGACCAGCCATGTGATCACCACCCATTTAGCAAATAATTTGCATAATACCCATGCAATCTTAAACTTATTTTGCAGGCAAATTTGGATAATTAAATTAATCCATCCTTAACACTTTTCAAGTTGTAGAAAAATATACAATTTTTACATCATTCAAAAGAGAAATAAATTCTGCATAAAGCGTATAAAACTAATTTATATTGTTTTATTAGAAACATATTCTGAAATGAATAAAACTTTAACCATTGGTCTTAAAATTATTTTTGCTAGCTTAGGTTTCATTGTTTTACTGTTGAAACAGCTATATGTAATCATAAATTCTATTCTAATAGTTTCTTTTCTCCCACTTCTCGCATGTAGACCTCTCTTCCAATTTCTTGCTTCCCTGCCACTTATGATCTTCAAAAATTTAAATGCAATGTCAATTATCATCTCCTGTCTTCCTACATACTGTTCTTTTATTCTCCTTTCTCCTCAGTAACATTTTCTCATTCTCTTTCACTCTCAGTAACCCCTTGCATCTAAGTGGCATTATCACCTTCCTTGGGGTGAAATTAAATATATATATATATATATATATATATATATATTTTTAATTTCACCCCAAGGAAGGTGATATATATATATATATATATATATATATATATATATATATATATATTATAGTCATTTGATGATTTGCTTTGTGAAAAACATTGAAGTATTGGTTTTACAAGAATTACAAAATTCCTAGTGAACAGCAATTTGCTACCAACCCCTTGAAAAAAAAAACTGAATTTTATGCATTCTTTTTTAAAGCTTCGCATATTGTTTAGTCAGTTGAATTTAGGATTCAAATTTTGTTAAATTATAAATCCATCCTTTATCTTCCATTCATAAAATTTTTTAAAATATCCTTATTCATTGCCAACTTAATAAGACTGCCATAGAAAATGATAAACCCCAGAGAAAGATCTTGCTTTAAAATTCAACTGGGTACAGATATTTTGACCCTTAGAATCTGTGTTACAGTGAATTTAATATGTTAAATGTTGTGTATCAGAATTTTATTTTTTTGAATTAATTTTGGAGCAACTCTGTCGTATGCTTGAATGTGAAAACTGGAGTAGGCTCTTTATTTATGAAAAAACGTGCCACTCCAGCTCGTACACTTTAAGTTTTTCTTTTTAACTTTCTTTCCAACACATATTTACTTAATACACTAAATATTTTTTTCAATATTTCATATTTTTTAAAATTAGTGGAAACTGAAGTAAAAATTCCAAGTGCCCATGTTTTCATTAAAAATAAATTTTTATTTCCTGCATATCGTTTTCAATAGTAAATCATGTAATCAAAAGCCTTAATAAAAAATAGAGCTGCCATCTTGCTCAATCTAGATGAAAAAGAGGCCTTCTTGGCTCAAGCAAAATGTAGGTGGTCAAAATTCATGTTAGAGTAAATTTGATATATTAGCATTTTGAAATATTTTTTCAGAAAATAATATTAATTAATTGAAATAGTTTCTAGCCCTATGTTCCATAAGATGTGGTGTAATGGTTTGGTGGCTTGAATGAGAAATTGATAAGTAAATTATGAATCCATCTCTTCTCCCCAATCAGCTATGAGTTAAAACAGACTTGGCTCTCCAGCCTTGTTTGGAAGCTAGTCTAGGAGAGGGACAACTCTGAATTCAAACTGGTTGGTCATAGGGTTATACACACCATCCCATGAAAAACCTACTTACTATAGAAACCACAGCAGCAATCGAACAGCTTCTTCCCAAGATCTACTACTTTGTTGCACAAACTCCCAAGAGGATGCTTCCTTGACCACTACACTCTTACCCTCTTCAAGTCTAGGGTCATTATCTATCCTACAAATCCTCATAATCTACAATTTTCATTTCTAAACAACTCCATTCAGTAATTCTCTACCTTGAGTTGCTCTTGAGGTTTGTATTGAATGAACAATAGCATAAAAAGACTCCCCCGCACACACACACACATGTTGCTTGTAAATCTTTTAATAAAAACAGAGATCATGTGAAAAGCTCATTGCCAGTGTGATTAATGCCAACTATCACCAAATAACAAATTAGGCTCCCATAAGGCAAGTGGAGGTGATGGGATACCAGCCATCATCCTAAAAAAATGTGCTCCCGAGCTGGGTCCAATTCTCTCCAAACTCTACAACTATTGCCTCACTACTTCCTGCTTTCCAGCTTGTTGAAAGTCCTCCTCTGTATTCCTTATTTTTAAGAACTCTGGAGAACACTCTGACCCCTCTGTCACATTATTAGTCACCTACTGCTTTTCAGCAAAGTATTTGAGGCTTTAATCAATGCTGAAGTGGTTAAACATCTTACCTCTCACAACCTACTCTCTGACAAACAATATGGATTCCATTTTGCCTGGTCTACAGCTGACATGCTTATGGTCATCACTGAATATTTATATCAAGCTCTTGATAATAACGGCAAAGCTTGAGCTGTGGCCTTAGATATTTCAAAGACATTTGACAGAGTTTGGCATGCTGGTCTTCTGTGTAAGCTTCAGGGCTACGGTATTACAAAACCATTGATTTAATATAATCATTCCTATCAAATCGTGAAGGTCATTCTGAATGGTCTTGCTTCCAGATCCTTTCACACAAATGCAGGTGTCCCCCAAGGTTCCATCCTGGGCTCTACGCTGTTTCTGATCTGCATCAGTTCCCAAGTAGGCATTTATGTAGATGACACTACCATTTATTCCTGTCTCAATAGCAAATCCATCAGAACTGACAAAGTTAACCTGGCCGCTGTTCTTGAAACAATGGTTAACTGGAGCAGGAAATGGCTTGTAAATTTTAATGCCTCCAAAACTAAACTGCTCTCATTTAACCATCATAGAGAAACTTCCCTGCACATCTTGAGGAGAGCATCTCACTGCACTTTCTTGGCCTCATGTTCTCAACTGACTTGAAGTGGGACAACTACATTGAATCAATAGCTGCATCTATTGCAAGGAAAGTTGGTTCAGTGTATCGTGCAAGAATGTTTATCGTGTTAGAGCCCATTTGCATATTTACAAATCTACTATTCATCCATGCATTGAATATTGATGCCATATCTGGTCTGGTGTCCCTGCTATTCATCTCAAAGTTCTTGACAAAATCTAAAGAAGGATCTGTAATGTAATCGATTCTGACTTCAGTCACTTTCTCACAGAGATTGGCATGTAGGTCTCACCCTTTTACTGTTGAAAGAAACAAATGTAAATGCAACTGCCACTTCTACTCCAACAGTTTCTTTTCTCACACTTCCCAACAGTGAAACTCTCTTCCTTTTACTTGCTTCCCTGATAACTACAATCTTCAAAAATTTAAATGCAATGTCAATAATCCTGTTTATCTTTTATCCTTTCCTCAATCCCCCCTACACCCAGTCTTTTAATATCTGTCTATATTTCTGAGATGAGGTATTATGTACACTATTTACATTATTCGGACTATTGTCCTCATCTTTGTCGCCATATTTATTACTGCTATAACCAGGTATTGAACTCACACTCTTTGGGTCCTGTCACTGGATCTAACCAACGCCTTTATCCACTGTGCCATGTGTCTTTGAGGACATCTGTGTATGAATTTCTGGGTATTATAAGCATAATGTCTTCAGCAACCATTTTTCACCAGTGCTCATATTGCAATTTTTGTTGTTATCATTACATGTTTTTACCAGAGCTCATATTGCAACTTTGTTATTATCACTTTTCTCTGATAATACCCGGTTAAGGCAGTGGAGAACTTTCAGAGGGAAAATTAACAGGAGATAACTGATAACTGACATCCATTAAACATGGCACGTGGAACTAGAACAGTCTACCCCAGTGAGCAAAATAAAGGGTTCAGTTCAACATTTCAACCACCTGAAGAAGGTTGGAGCGTACAATGGCCGAAACGTTGTAATAAATATGGCAACAAAGATGAGGACAATAGTCCGAATAATGTAAATAATGTACCCAGTCTTTTGTCTTGCTTTTACTCTCTCTAACTCCCTGCGCACTCATGGCCCTCCCGCCTTACTTGGGGTGAAATGATTAAAAAGAACAAGCAAGTTCAACAGTCAAAAGATGCAGGAATTCTCTTGACAGCTGAAACTATGAAACACATGTAACTTATGATGGGAAATCCTTGTTCACTTTGTTATATACAAGGTGAATTCAGACAGCAAGAATGGGTCCAAACAAGTCTTGCCAAATTCAACACTTTCTCATTTTCCATATTTTTATTGTACAGAAGAATCAAAATTTTGGATAAACTCAATGTTTTCGTTTGTTTTTGTTGAAGTACTTTCAACTACCTTTGTCATATTTATATAATCTGTATATGTATGTATGTATGTATGTATGTGTGTGTATGTGTGTATATATATATATATATATATATATATATATATATATGTGTGTGTGTATGCATATATGTGTGTATGCATATGTGTGCGTGTGTGTGTATGCATATATGTGTGTATGCATATGTGTGCGTGTGTGTGTATGCATATATGTGTGTATGCATATGCGTGTGTGTGTGTATGCATATGTGTGTATGCATATGTGTGCGTGTGTGTGTATGCATATGTGTGCGTGTGTGTGTATGCATATGTGTGTATGCATATGTGTGCGTGTGTGTATGCATATATGTGTGTATGCATATGTGTGCGTGTGTGTATGCATATATGTGTGTATGCATATGTGTGCGTGTGTGTATGCATATATGTGTGTATGCATATGTGTGCGTGTGTGTATGCATATGTGTGTGTATGCATATGTGTGCGTGTGTGTATGCATATGTGTGCGTGTGTGTATGCATATATGTGTGTATGCATATGTGTGCGTGTGTGTATGCATATGTGTGTGTATGCATATGTGTGCGTGTGTGTATGCATATGTGTGCGTGTGTGTATGCATATGTGTGCGTGTGTGTATGCATATGTGTGCGTGTGTGTATGCATATGTGTGTGTATGCATATGTGTGCGTGTGTGTATGCATATGTGTGTGTATGCATATGTGTGTGTATGCATATGTGTGTGTATGCATATGTGTGCGTGTGTGTATGCATATGTGTGTGTATGCATATGTGTGCGTGTGTGTATGCATATGTGTGCGTGTGTGTATGCATATGTGTGTGTATGCATATATGTGCGTGTGTGTATGCATATATGTGTATGCATATGTGCATGCGTGTGTATGCATATGTGTGTATGCTTATCTGTGCATGCATGTGTACATATATGTGTATATACATATATATGCATGCGTGTGTATGCATATATATGCGTGTGTGTGCATATGTGTGTATGCACATGTACATATATATGTGTATATACATATATATATATATATATTTTTTGTGTGTGTATGTATATGCATACATATATGCGTGAGTGATATTACGTAAATGTTAAAATGAATCTTTGTGTTATTTTCTCACTGTATAAAATAAAAAACATCCCATGTAGCAAGTAGGTAGAAATTAAAGTTGCAACCCCACCAATCTATGTACCGAAACATGTGATTAAATACAATGACTTGGTATTAATTTTATGAGCAACCAATGTTTTTCACTCATCTAAACTTTGGTAGATAATAAAAATAAAGAATATCGTTCAAATTGCCTCTAATCTGAATATCAAAACACTGAAAGAAAATAGCTTAATGTAGAACATTGAAGTATTTAATTTTGTAAGTCTAATATTATTAAAATGAAAAAGGCCTTATTGCTCGTCACTGTACAATTTCTGCCAATATCATAGAATTACCTCAAATTTTTGGATGTTAAATATTAGATATATTGAAAAGTTTCCAGTTACTGATGTTTTTTTTCTTAAAAGAATTATTATTGTATATTCAGTGTTTTAGTTTTCTCAAAAGGCCATGAAAACTTTAACACGCACACACACACAATAACAATTAGTAGTGCCAAAAATAATTTAGGCTGACTTATTTTCCCAGGACAAAAATATTTCTTCATCAATGCAATATGTTTGTGATATTGCTTGGGTAGCTGCAAATTTATGGAGTAAGTAAATATTTATTAAATACTCATGATATCTGTATCATGTATGGGCTATGCATGTGTTTTATATATATATATATATATATATAATTTTGTATCAGCAAACAGTATTTAGAAATTTCCGAGTTAGTCATATTTTCCTATACATATTATTATCATTATTATTTTATATTTATTATCATTTTTTTATTGTTTCACCAGTTACTTACCATTGCCTGAAGAAGCAAAAAGTTTCCGAAACACAAAAGCTATTGTGTAGCGATTTCAACATGTTTTTGTTACCTTTTATAATAATAATGATGAAAATAATAATAATCATAATAATGATAATATATTGCTCTGCTTTGTATTGAGCAGTTTTTAAAAAAGTAAATGTTACAAATGGGTGAATTTTACTTCAACTGTTCTTTCTTTCATTTGTATACACACACACACATATATATATATATATATATATATATATACACACACACACACACACACACACACACATAGAGTATATGTTTGCTAATATACATTTTACTTGTATTTGTATATTCATTAAACAATTCTAGATTTGTTTTGCATTTTTTCATCTTATATCATTAGAAATGTTTTTTTTGTAAATATGACATTATGTATAAATTAGATGCAAATCTTTAAATCAGAAAAAATGTTACCTTTTAAACTAATGCACCAAGAAAAAAATGTTATATAGTTTCAATATTATTATCATTTATTATATATAGATCTGTCATGTGTGTGTGTGTGTTAAATTGACTTTTTCACAGAAATATGCTTGCTGTGAATATACTAATGTTACTTTTCTTCCAAAATTATCTTTAAAAACAAAAAAACCTAGTGGATATTCAATATTTCATTCAAGTAAAAAAAAAAAAGAGAAGAAAAATCTCAAATTTCAAACAAGCATAAACTGATCAGACCAAATAAAAAATGACTATTACCTGTAGGAGGCTGGACAGTGAATGATGTGGGATGGTCAGTTATAAACTTGAAGCTGGCACCTACTCACAGATGGGAGTTTGTTTAAACAAATGAGTACTTTAAAGGAAGAGGATTTTATTTCCCCAGGTCAGTAGGAAGAAGGCTTAAATTAACAGTGGGAAAAGGAAAAGCTGAGAGAGAATTGGGGTGGTTGAGTGCCAAAAGAAATGAGGAAAATATATATTTTGTTAAACTAAAATAAAAAATTCTTAAAAAATAGAAATTACAGAAAAAATATTTTTCATCATTGGTAAAAAATTTATTTTTTAATAATGTTAAAAATTTTGAAAATTTTTCCCTTTTATCAAAAATTGAACTAATTATACATTAAATAATTTTTTTTTTTTCAATTTTGTTTTTATGGCCCATTTAAATTATTTTTTTTAATCACAGTGCTTCATGCTGTAACATGACAAGCCTTCATCAGGTGAAAGTTTCATTCATTCATTCTATTTTTTAATGTTACTAAATTAAATTGTTTATGAAAGTGATAACATAAAATATTTTCAAAACAAACAACTTTGCTCCTTAATTTAAACAGCCAGAACAAGTTTTATTAAATCTTGGAATCAGTAGCATACAGAAGTGGGGAGCAGAGGGTGTGACGGCCCCCCAGGTATCCATATCAAGAGGGCATCCAATCAAAGAGTGAAATAAAAATTTAGTTTATATTTAATTTGAATAAAGTGTTTATTTCATGTCTCATCTGTTTTTACATATTTAAAATGACTTCCTTTCTCACATTTCTCAGTAAATCTGCCAAACTTAATGGATTTTTCAGTATGCACACATAGCTACCAAATGTGACACAAGGTCAAGGTTTAAAGTGGCTTTAATGGCAATATTGTGGAAAAATTGCTCAAACCCCCTTACACTTTACCTTTTTGGGATGCTCAGGCACCAGGTGATAGTCTCAGCCCTTCCTGAAAAAGTACTGCTTGGAGTGATGGTCTCCTGGGGCTTGAGCTAATATTATTTTTAAACTTTTTTGACACTCAAACTTAAAATCAGGAAGATAAGTTATTGAACTTCTTTTTTATTTTATTTTTCATTTTTTTCATTTTTTTTTCATTTTTTTTTTTCCTTTTTTATTTTCTATTTTTTATTTTATTTTTTATTTTATTTTATTTTTTTTTATTTATCTATTTAACTAGTGTTAAACTAAATTCACTCATTTTAGCTATTCAAAAACATTTTAATTTTTAAAAAAATGTAACAAGTTTCTAATGTATTTTTTGAAGTTGTCTGCTTTCTTTGAACATGTCTACTGCAATCCCGGACATTTGGTTCATGCCTTTTGTTCAAATTCACTAAACTTCAGTATAACACTGTGTGTGTGTGTGTGTGTGTCATTTTTTTTTATATACACATTCCTTTTAAGTTTGATCTTTCTTGAGTTGTTGTCCCCTCAGGGAAAGAACAACAACAAGATGTGATTGTAGGTAGAAAGAGAAAGGAAAGAGGTTTTTAAACAACAGTAAAGAAAACATAGGTACTTTATTCTTTGCGTGTTGAACTGAATTACACAAAGTAATTGTGAAGGTGTCCGTGATTTGTACAAGGCAACAAGTTTATGTTGCGTCCCACTCTTGCCCTTGGCTTGAGGTGAAAATACTTGGACAAGGCCTGCTGGCTAGATAGAGAAGAGAGAGCATTCAATAACAAATGTTGGAGTATCAAATTTATTGTGAGACTTCAGTGAGTAGTAGCCTCAAAATTTTAACCAGATTTTCTTCATGTTTTTTATTCTTAAATGGGAAACTTTGTTGATAAAAGTTAATGAGAATAATCTTATCTTCAAAACACACTGAGTTGATTACATCATAGTGAATAAAGCATTTGAAATTTGCATACTGGGTATGCCGATAAACTACATTTGCATACTGGGTATGCCGATAAACTACATCCAACAGCAAGGCCTCTGATCGAGAGGTTTTGAGGAGTGCGGAACCACCTCTTAATTGCTGGTGTTCCCAGGTCCACCCTAACCCAAGGTGGTAGCACCTGTTAGGGTCCCAACTATGGGTAAATAGTTAACCCCCAAACTGGGGTCAAAACACTATGAAAGTGTAAAAATAGGTTTTAATATCAGAAATACTTTGTAAAAAATTATTACCAGCAATAAATTTTTGAAGAAAAATTATTACCAGCTATACATTTTTGGAAAAGAAAAAAAATATTACCAGCAATAAAAATCTTGTCGGCATTAAATAACCCATTGAAGTTGATATGCCATAAAGCAAACCAAAGTAAACCGAACCTTCATTTCTTCCAATTATTTTATGTCATGACATAAAAGAACATTAAATTCATGAAAGAATAGTTTTAGGTTTCAAATATGAAATCTCTTCAAATGAGATTCGGATCCTTTTTCATGTACAATTTATTTACTATTCTTGTTTACAGTAAAGTCTTAAGTTTCCCAATTTTCTTGGATTAAACATGTTTGTTATTAATTTTCTTGGATTAAACATGTTTGTTATTAATTTTCAACTAATTTTTCGTATTTATTACTTTACATTGAGTACTAGTAGCAGTAGATATAATAGTCTGTTATCTCAATTTTGTTAATGAAACATTAGTAATTTTATTAGTAATCAGTAATTTTCAGGCTAAGTTTTCTTTTATCATGTTTATCATAATGCTCAGTTTGTCATTTTCTGAGTATTAAAAAGTAACACAAAAAATAAGCTTCCAACAAGATTTGAACTCATCCCCTATCTATAGAAGCCTGATTGTAACATAGCAATTAAGTTATGAAAGTTAACCAATAAAGATCATTCAAATTTACTTTATATATCATAGCTACATTTTTATTATAATTTTTATTCTCTGCCATGTTGTTTGTTTCTACCTACTAGTAGTATGAGATGTAGTAGTCTTAAGTTGAATTTAGGAAGTATTAACATTTTAAAATTTTCGAACTAATTTTTCTTTTATCTCTTTTTATGCAATTTACACTATTTACATTGTTCAGACTGTTATCCTCATCTTCATTGCCATCTTCACCTTCAATATCTGTTTCTATTTCTGAGACAAGGTATTGTAATTATTTACACTATTTCCATTGTTCAGACTGTTGTCCTCATCTTTATTACCATATTCATGACATTTCATCCATTGTATGCACTGAGCTTCTTCAGGTGATATATATTGGAATTTCAAACTGAACCATTTTAGTCCACAGGGGTAGATTGTTCTAATTCCACATGCCAGTGTCAGTTAATTCCTTTCACTAACTCAACTCTCCAAGTTTTTGTTCCTTTTGCTGTGGCCAGGTATTGAACTTAATTCTTTGGATCAAGTCACTTTTTAGATTACTCAATATGGCACAGTAGATAAAAGCATTGGTTGAGTAATCCAGAAAGGGCATGGCATGTGGAATTAGAACAATCTACCCCCATGGATTAAATAAAGGGTTCAGTTCAAAATTCTAACATATATCACCTGAATAAGTTTGTAACATAAAATTGCTGAAACATTGTGAATATAGCAATAACGAGGACAACAGTCTAAACAATGTAAATACTATGAATAATTACAATACCTTATCTCAGAAATATAGACAGGTTTTTTAATGCATGGCATCTAGCTCTATCATTTATATGCAACCATTTTCTTAGGTCAATGATTAAAAATGACTTCAAGTAAATGATTCCTTCAGATCTTAAAGAAGACAATCCTTCATCAGATCTCACAATCTGACATTACATAATCAGAAACAAAGAAATTTACCAAATAACAAAAAGAAGCATCAGTTGAAGACTTCCAATAGGAGAATCAACTAAAATGGATAGCACATGTAACTGGAAGGGAAAATGAGTTTTTCTTTTGTTGTTTTTTTTAAGCATTTCACCCCAATCAAGGTGGGAGTGCAACTAGCACACAAGGGGTTACAGAGAGTGAGAGCAAGAGTAAAGAGGGGTGTTTAAAGAAAGGATATAGAGAAGGACGGGGATTAGGATCAAGGCATCAGAAGATGTCAGTTGACATTACCTTTGAATATTTGAAGATTATAGCAATCAGAAAAGCAAGTAGGAGGAAAGGAGTTCCACTGGTGGGAAGTGTGAGATAAGAAGCTGTTTGAGTAGAAGAGATGGCTACATTTAACCGTTTCAACAGTAAAAGGGTGGGACCGAAATGCCAACCTAGTAGCAGACTTAAATTCATGCAGATGGGGTACCAGTGAAAGTAGCTCGTCTGAGCAGTTGCTATGAAAATATGTAGAAAAGACAGAGGGAAGCCACATCAAGTTTGTGAGAAAGTGACTGTAGATGAGATGCCAGATCAAGACCTATCATATTGAGTTAATCAAACTGTTGACTTTCTGCACTTCAAAAAGTTTGGAAGGAAACTCCCATCAACATTTGAAACAGGGCAAGCTTGAGAAGTCTAAATTTTTTAAAAGCTGTTTTAAGAGAAAGATTTTATAAATTTCAACTGACATTTAACGCTAACTGTTTGGTCAATGAATGTCAAATGTTTCTTGTATGGTTAATCTCACTGTTGCTATTAATGTTTTACAACTGTCAAGTAAGCAGCCTTGATTGGAAATAAAAATAGGCATGTCTCCATTCCACAAAATAAAGTGAGGGGGCTAAGTCAAATATTAAAAATGGAGGGCTAAGTCAGATGTGAAGTTTTAAAAATTTCTGATTTTATTATATTTTTTAATTTGATGATCTCAGAAAATGAATTTTTTTTTTTTTTATTTATTTTTTTTTTTTTTTTCAAGCATTTCCCCCCACGCAAGGCAGGAGTGCCACTAGCATGCAAGGGGTTACAGAGAGTGAAATTAAGAGTAAAGAGGGGTGTTTGAGGAAAGGATAAAGAGAAGGACCGGGGATCAAGATCAAAGCATCAAAAGATGTCGATTGACATTACATTTGAATATTTGAAGATTATAGCTATCTGGGAAGCAAGTAAGATGAAGGGAGTTCCACTGTTGGGAAGTGTGAGATAAGAAGCTGTTGGAGTAGAAGAGATGGCTACATTTAACTGTTTTGACAGTGAAAGGGTTGGACTGAGATGTCAACCTAGTAGCACACTTAAATTCATGCAGTTGGAGTAACAGTGAAAGTAGCTTGTTAGAGCAGTTGCCATGAAGATATTTGTAGAAAAGACAGAGGGAAGCCACGGCATATCTATGAGATAGTGACTGTAGACGAGATGCCAGATCAGGACCTCCTAATGTAAACAATTTTTGTTTTTTGTTTGTATTTGTTTACTGCAAGTAGACTTGGACTTTTTCTCTATACAATACATACTAAAGTTTTACAAGATGAAGATGAAGTTTGATTTATTTTGAAAACTAATGGCAGGAATGATTTTTTATCATTTCACCCCAAGAAAAGCATCATCCTGGGTATGACGATAAACTACATCCGTGTCCTTGGTATGACGATAAACTACGTCCAACAGCAAGGCCTCTGATAATACGTTTTTGGAAAAATAATGTTGCCAGCTGTACAATTTTGAAAAAAATATAACCGGCTATATATATATATATATTTTTTTTTTTTTTTTGAAAGAATAGTGTTGCCAGCTATACGTTTTTGAAAAATATTACCAGCTATACGTTTTTGAAAAAATAATATTACCAGCTATGTGTTTTGGAAAAAAAAAATATTACCAGCTATACATTTTTGAAAAAAAAATATTACCAGCTGTATGTTTTGGAAAAATAGTATTACCAACTATGTTTTTGAAAAATATTACCAGCTATACATTTTTGAGGGAAAAAGATGTTACCAGCTATAGATTCTTGAAGAAAAAATATTACCAGAAATAAAAAATTTTTTCGGCATTAAATGACCCATTGAGGTTGACATGCCATAAAACAAAACAAACCAAACCAACCAAGAAAAGCAATAATGCCACTAAGAAAACCGGGGGTTACTGAAAGAAGAGAATGAGAAGATTTTAGTGAGGAGAAAGGACAAGAACATATAGAAGGTGACAATTGGTGTTGCATTTAAAGATAAACTTCAGAATCCCAAGATTTAAATAAAGAAAAATTGCCAATATACAAAAGAAAGTGAGATAGATTTTAAGATAATTATAATAAAATATTTTTATTATGCATTATAGAAAATATACAAAATTATAGATATATTCTTTTGGTATGGACATTCTGTACTGTAGATATTTTAGTCAAATATTTTCTTTATGGTGGACTCTCCTGTGGTATTCGACGTACGAGGGTTAAGCAGTTCAGTTCCTAGGAACTGACAGCCAGACACCAGCACATACAATTTGATTATAGCAGTGAAGGCTTTGTGCAGAACCAATCACGCATTTTGAAGGGCTGAATAAAAGACCTGGTGCACTATGTGCCACAAGGTCCCCTAACAACCCTCTGCAGGTTTTGAATTCAGAGTTGTCCTTCTCCTAGACCAGTTGCCATCCAAGGCTATAGAACCCAGTCTGTCCTGCTATTTACCCTTAGCTGGAGGGAGAAGAGGATTAATACCTTTCCCAAGGGTATTAGCACATAAGTGAATGTAATGGATTTGACTGGAATTTGAAGTCAGCTCTCCAATTCCTCAATCCGAGCCGCTATCCACTACTCCACAATGCCTCCATATATTCTTTATATATAGTCAATAAATAAAAGTTCAAATACCATCTCTTCTGACTTGAACATTATTATGATACTGTTATTATTATTATATTTATATTTTTATATATAAGGAAGAAACAATAAGTCTGTAGCCAACATTTACTTACTATCTGAATTTTGAAATAAAATTTTCATTGTATAATATTCAGTCTCTATGCTTAGTACTCACCACTAAATTAAGTGCACTGACAAGGGAACTATGTTGAAAAGAAAATATTTCTTGTGTAAAATAAATGCATCTTTTTTTTTTTTTTACATTTTAGAGCTATAGATTTATTAAATGTAATTTTATTTATATTACCATGGACATAGAAATCACCTCTGAATAGTGACTGGCAGCTTCATGCCTTAAGGAATTATCAGATATGATTTGATGATTGCTTAATGTGTGAAACTACTAACCATACAGTGTTTATTTTTGAGTCTGTACTATTTGGGGAACTGGAAACCCAATCCTAAACAGGAAATAGGGGATAAACTTTTACTCCTTTTCAAAAGACTGGAGGGTAGAGGTTTATCCTTTGTCTTCTGTTTAGGATTGAGTTTCCAATTCCACTTTAAATTTTTTCATGCTCTTTCATTCTCAGTAGTCCCTTGCATCTTAGTGGCATTATCACCTTACTTGGAATGAACTGATTATATATATATATATATATATATATATGTATATATATATATGTATAATAGTACAAGGCAAAAAAATGGACGCACCCATAGAAATGATGATGAACAAAATATAAAGCTTATTACATTTTTATTTACATTTATTAATGTGCCTAAGTATTGTTCTGAGTTTGAGAAAGGCCAAGTTTCTGCTTTTCCTGATCTTGGACTCTCGAATAAAACAATAGCTGATAAGATTAATTGAAGTGAGTCGTGTCTGCAAGTTAATCAAAAAGAGAAATCAAAATGGAACATATAATAGACGTAGTGGACCTGAACGACTGCTAAAAACTACCGACAGGGAAGATAGTAACTTTGTTCATCATTGCAAAAAAGTTTGATTCGCAACAGCACAAGATGTTTTCAAAGAGGCTAGTTTGGTGGTTTCTTCAAGAACAGTCAGATGCATGCTTAAAGCAAAAGGTATTGTTTCCAAATACATAAAAAAGAAACCTTTCGTATCTGGAAAAAATCGATGGACACAGTTGGCTTGGTGCAAAGCTCATTTACACTGGACTAATTCTGATTGGGAAGATGTTATGTCGAGTGACGAGAGCCCATTTACTCTTATATATAAAGGACAATGCATCAATACCACAACATTCTTGTTAATCAAATGTGGCTTTCTGCCAAAAACTTTTTGCCCAAGGTCAAGGCTTCACGTTCCAACATGATAACGATCCTATGTATACAACTTAAAGAATAAACATTATCTAGAGAGGAAGCACAACAAGGGTAAATTGCAACTCTTCCAGTGGCCTAGTCAGAGTCCTGATTTAACCCAACTGAAAACTTTTGGGTGATAATGGACAAGCTTGCCCATAATAGGAAAGTTAACACAGAAGATGAGCTTTTTCATGAATTAAAGAAATGCTGGAAAAATCTGGCAAAGGACATTAACTTATTAAAGAATTTAGTCTATAGCATGCCACGAAGAATTAAGGGAATTATTAAAGCAAAAGGGTACCCAACAAAATACTAAATCATTTTTTGATTTGTATCAGGTACATATGTATACCTGTATTAATAAACAATTTTATTACTCGTCTTGGTAAGAATACAAAAATCAACTTTCTATGGGTGCATTCATTTTTTTGCCTCATAATAATATATATATATATATATATATATATATGCTCTATCTCTGATATTGAGCACTCTTTCCCAATAAAAATAGCAAATTTTAAGCACTATAATTATTTATGTATGATTGCATGTATCGATTGGTAAGATGTGTGTGTGTGTGTGAATTATCACATTTTCTTTTAGATGACATATAAATATTGATTTTAGTTTCTATTGTAATTCTGAATTGACTTCATCTAGAAATGAATGAGACAAGCAAGGGAAGAGAACCCAATTTGGGCTCATCATGTGAAATGGTAAGAATCAGTTTCTCCTTTGTTGACCAGTTTATATTTTCTCTAACAAGAGTTGTCCTCTTACATAACTGGCTGTTTGGAGAGGGTATTGAGACAATGTAGGTGGCACTTGCCAAGATTTGCATATGTGTTGTGGTACCAATTTGCATGGAAACAGTAATGCTTGGTTGTTGGCCAATCGCAACTGACCTGTTGTTGGGACCAAGTCTACTTAAGACTGACAATTTTTGACTGAAGCTTTACTGTCTGGGTTGAAGAATGGAAGCTTGTCAGCTGATCATCTTTGAATTCATTTACTCTTGTTCTTTGCTTACACTTTATGAACAAAGACAGGAGATTATTACATATCTGCTGGAGGCCTGTTGGTTACAAAGTGTCCAATACAAGACAAGCAAATTTCCATCAGAGCAATTGCAGGAGAAAGTATGATAAAGGGAGGAAACTCCAATTTTATAGTTTCTTCTCATTTCTGGTTCAGCAGTTTACTGAAGTCACCTGAAAGCCTTTTGCATTATTAGTGGTGAGAGATCCATGTATGCAACACATGTCTTAGATTTTCCCAGGGTAAATAATTTTTGTGCAATAAACTATTATTGATCATTTTTACTATCCTCATTGCACCCATAATTTTTTTAAAATCTTCTTTCATTCCTTAGGATAAATCGCGGACATGCAATTGTTTAGTAGTGTAAGTTGAGGAGGCTTTCTTTCGACAAGAGAAGAACTTGATTAAAGAATGTTGAGGTATGATTGTTGTGTGAGTGATAAAATGCAAATTACTAAATCGGACAAGTACAGAAATTTAACTATCTGGGAAGTGTGACAATAAGGTGTATTAGGATGTTCAAAGAAGAAGAATTTCAAAAGCTAAGCAGAGTATTAAGAGACAAAAAAATGGCAGACCCAAAGAATGTGAGTTCAATACCCAGTTAAGGCAGTGGAGAACTTTCAGAGGGAAAATTAGCAGGAGATAACTGATAACTGACATCCATCAAACATGGCACATGGAACTAGAACAGTCTACCCCAGTGATCGAAATAAAGGGTTCAGTTCGAAATTCCAACCACCTGAAGAAGGCTGGAGTGTACAACGGCCGAAACGTGACAAATATGGCGACAAAGATGAGGACAATAGTCTGACTAATGTAAATAGTGTACATAATACCTCATCTCAGAAATATAGACAGATACTGAAAGGCTGAAACGTTGTAATAAATATGGCGACAAAGATGAGGACAATAGTCCGACTAATGTAAATAGTGTACTTGATGGACTTGAGTAAATGGATGGTAGAACAGGGATTGGAAGAAGTAATAACAAAAAGATAAAACTTATTAAGAGCTGCAAGGGACAAGAAGATGTGGAGGGCCATGACACCTATGTCCTGAAGGGGACACAGCACATAAAAGAAGAGTAAGAAAAGAGGTAACATAAAATCAGTGGAGTTAGCTACTGCTTCTTTTTGAAGATGAAGATAGAATGTGATGCTGATACTTTCTACAACAAAGGAATTGATGAATTTACCAGAAAGAAACTAAGATTGAATTAATTTACAAAGAAGTTTTAAATGTATCATTATTTGTTGATTTTATTATTTTCTCAGATTCCTCTTAGAATCATTGCAGTCATCATGGACTACATATCCTGGTTTCAAAGTCATTCTTTACCACTGGCCATTCTGTCTCACTGTCTTGCCAGTCAGTGGACAGTTCAGCAAACATGAGGATAGGATCTTTGATAGATGACAATCTTCCATCCTCAAGAACCTCAATGCTTGTGTTAGTAGCAATCTTGAGAACTTACAGTATTTCCATTGTAAATGTTCAGATGAACTCCATTCTTCAGTTCTACCATTTCAGACCTTTAGATCTGAACTGTAAAACTAGAAAATGGTGACTTCCATGGAGTCATATCACCCTTATTTCCTCTGTGTTCCAAATATAAGGATAAAGTTTCACTCAAACAACTTTTTTCCCCAAGAACTACCCCTTTGTGGGACTGACTACTGTATGGGTGCTTCTTGGAACACTTCTATCTTGACCTCTTCAAGTCAAGGGTCAATCCTATCCTCCTTATCCTCTCTTTTTGCTACTTTTTCTTCCCAGTCATCCAAGTTTAAATTAAAAATGATGTGGAAGTTGCACTGATGGAAGTTATAAGTAATAATGCAATTTCCCTGTCGAGGAAGGTTCGAGAAAAATCAGATCAACTTTGATGCAATTCTTAATATATAAAAATGCCTACACACGTTTTCTAAAAAAATTAAAAATTCAACCATATTTTTTGACCAGTCAGGTGTACAAAAACTACACATTCACTTCATAAGAAATTTGTGGAGCTAACATGCATGTATGTGAGTCCATCAGAACAATATAAAACTGAGAATATTTTCAAACTACATCAGTACAGTTTACTTGCTTAGCAAGATGAATACAACTGTGTCTCACCACAGCCTGCTCCTTTGACTGCTGAATGAACAGTATCAAATTATGATTCTCAACTTTACGATAATACTTTTAATGCCATGTGGCTGCTGATACTTCACTAGAACTTGCAGAGACTTTAAAGAAAACAAAACACGAACAATTCATTTTTGGTTTACAGATTTTTCCACAAGTTCTTGTGTTGCAAAAATAAAATAAAAACTTCTTTATTTTGTAGCACTCATGCTAATCATTTTCTATTAACATTAGTACCCTACAAAAGTATTCACTGCTAAATAAGCCAGCATTCTGAACTAGAGAGAAAAGTAAATTTCAGAATGGATTGGAAACTTTTGTCTTTTTCAGGTTCTTATTATTTCAGAAATGTTTATAGAGTTAATCAAAAGTTTCGTTAGCTTTTTCCCATCTATTAATCTGTGTCTTTATCTTTCCTGATGTCAGAGAATATGATACATACCAGGTAAGGTGAACCCATAGATTGTTCTGGATCAATGATGATGGAAGGCAATTTCTACTCTTGCAAGTTGATGGTGGATTACAGTTTTTTGTTTTTTTTTCAGAATGATTTCCAAAGCAAAGAAGTCTATAAATGTTTAAAATCAGGATTTTGTTTCTTGGTGGACTTTGTGTCAGCAACGAGAATAGCAGCATTTGCAAACAAAACTCTCTAACCAACTGCTAAGAATCTATAAGAAAAATAACAGTTCAATATATTGATTTCTACATTAAAAAAAAACTTATTTATTTATTGCAAAATTAACTTCGGCCTCATTTCTTTTCTTGCTTCCACTTTCATTGGGATTTTAACTCACAAATTTTGACATTACAAAATGAGTGATTACCTCATCTGCCATGGTATTTTTCCTAACACCCACGAGGGTGTATTGTATAATGCACTATAAAAGGAAAGAGTACAAATCCTCTCTGTCTTCAATGACAGAATGTTGTAGGGACAAAACATATCTGATTTCTCCTCCAGAAGTCTTCTTAGACATGATGCAGCCAAATGTTGCATCACATCTGCCTCTTGTTAAAAGTAAACCATGTGATAACAATATCTCTACTATAACCTAACACATAAATATATTACTCCTTCCAACACAAGAAAATATTCCTTTCTTCAACAAACAGGCCAACACTTCCATGAACTCTAACTTAATGTCATTACAATCTTATTTAGTTTTGATATCTTGTTCTATTTTTTGCTTTTATTGTTTTGAGTGGGTTAATTAATGTAATAAATCATTTCAGTTCTTATGTATTATAAATGAAGTAAATAAATGCCAAATTTTGAAAATGTTTAAATTTTCTACTGAATTCTGTGAAGAGGCTTTTATAGTTAATCTAATCAGACCTCCCTCTAAATATTGACTTTAGTTTCCCTTCAGAGAAATAGTAGAACACACTAAAATTGTTTCTCTGGATTTTAGGTATAGACTCGATCATCTCAGATTGTACATTTTTGTACACTTTGTTTTCACTATAAATCTTTTAGATTGTTGCTTCATCAAAGTCTTTTCAGAATGTGGATGATTGTGGCTCTACCCAACTAGGTTACTTGCCTTTTATAACGAAGAAAATGGCATCTTACCTCATCAAACCAAGTGACAGCACATCGCGTGTATCCTATGACAGAAAATGTGGCGAAAAAGAAAATTACTTACCAAAAAAATGGGCACGTATTCCACATAACATGCTGAAGATGGAATATGTAAATTAAAAACAAGTCCGTCGCAGGAGTCGCTGTAAAAGTATTTTGATATGCAAAAATTGGGAATCCTCTCCCAGTTGTTGATGAATGGAAAAACTGCTCGGCCGATAAAAGCAATTGTTCTCGAATCGGGGACGAAAATTGGTGTATTTTGGCTACCACATTTGTCGGAGAGTGAGTTATTTTTCTGACTGGTTACATGCATTGGGATTTGTGAGATAGTAAACTGCGAATCAAGTTTTCGGCATTTCTTTCTGCTCCCCGATATTCGAGTCTGAACTTAGTGATTTGTTCTCTGCGTTGTGGAAGTAATCTGCGACAAATATTTCATTTGCTTTCAGAATGCATACACCTTTCAAACTTAACAAATCATTCCTAAAAAATACTTCTGAATTATCACCATTGTCTTTTTTTACCAATGCATTTTTCTCCCAGATTAAACATGAATAATAAACTGTGTCAAGTGTGCATTTTACACTGTCATAATTTTAAATAATAATAATACATTGACACAGTTGAGATTATAGCGTAATTGTAAGCTCCATGATCTTGTTGATGACTACATAGTAAAAACTACATCAGGGTAACATATGGTTTTAAATTCTTCTCATAGACTAGTTGCCAACCAAGGCTGAAGATCCCAGCCTACCCTGCTACCTAACCTTTAGCTCAGAGCCAACAAAGAAATGTATTTGTACCTTTTCTAATGGTATTTGCATGAAAGTAAATGTAACGAACCTAATTGAAATACACCATCTGCATGTAAAATTTTGAAGAAATTGAATTAAAATAATCTTTTTCTCACAAATACTCCTGAATGGTATGCAGTATACACAAGCAATAAAGAACTGAAACTTCCAAAGCACTTCTAGGATTTCTCTAACATTATGAAAATCATTAATTCTGGAATTTTTTCATTAGCCTAATATTAGACAGCTATGCTCTTGTTTAACAAGTGGGAATTGGTTTAAATAGGAATTTATCTAATGTTCTTATTAGTGAGATATACCATTTATCTATTGTATTTCAATTCCTGGGATATTTGTGTCCAACATCTACTGTTAACATCCATCAAAAGTCATCAAACAATCATTTATGAATTCTTCTGTTTACTGGATTAAAGAGAAAACTCCATTACACTGATGGGATAGCAAAAAAAATAACATGTAAAATACAAAAGTCTTTGTCCAAATGACCCACATCAACCTGATAATGGGATTTCTTTTTATTATTTTTCTTTATTCAGCTAAGGTGATTTTTTTTTCTTTTCAGTGTGTGTTTTTAAAGAGTGTTAGCCTTCACAGAGGCTGGTCACCAATGAGGGTAACATCTTTTTATTGTCACTATTGACTGGGCAGCTAAAGTACATAGGGGAGAGAGTTTTGTCAAAGTGTTTACTCTCTCTACATTCTTCTTTATCAATGAGCATGTTATGACAGATGTGACATATACTTGAATTTTTTTTTTTAAGTGTTTCACCCAAGCAAGGCGGAAAGCCACTAGCACAGAAGGGGTTACAGAGAGTTGGAGCTAGAGCAAAGAGGAGGGATAAAGGAAAGGATAGGGGATAGATCAAGGCATCTGGAGACATCGATTGACATTACATTTGAATAGTTGGAGATTATACCTATCAGGGAAACAAGAAATGGGGAGAGAGTTCCACAGACGAGAAGTGCAAGACATGAAGCTATTGGAGTAGAAGAGATGGCTACATTTAAATTTCGACAGTGAAAGGGTGAGAGCAAGATGCCAGCCTAGTTGAACGCTTAAATTCATGGAGTCTGGGAACCAGCAAAAGCAGCTTATCGGAGCAGTTACTGTGAAAGTATTTGTAAAAAAGACAGAGGGAGGTGACGGCACGTCTGTGAGAGAGTGACTGCAGACGAGATGCCAGATTAGTGGGTATATACATAAAGCGTATGCATGGTCATCCATTGAAAATAATGTTTGAAGTAATAAAAATGTTGGGAATAAAAAATAAATAGATTAATGAAGAAACTGAGAAGGTACGTGTTTTGAGAAATCTGAATAAGTAAGTGTGCTTTAATGACAAAATAGAACCTTGCTTTAAAAAGCATGTCATATCACACAGTGCCTCCTCCTGCAAAGAGGGACACGGGTTCCAATCCTGCCAGAGGGCACATTTTCTTTATGAAGATTTCTTATGTAGGTTGATGGATAAAATAAATACTGTTTAAAATAAACAGAGCATCTACTTAAATATGAGCATCCACTAAAAATAACATTTGAAGTAATAAAAATGTCTGTGGCTATAAGTGAATTATTTTTTATTTCCATTTTAACAAATGAATAATCAAAGATTTATGAGAATGAGATCAATACAATGTATTGAATTCAACATGAAAAATATATTTTGTTGAAATTGACAAGACAGCACACACACACACACACACACACACACACACACATATATATATATATAAAATGATGAAATGTAAAAATATATATATATATATATATATATATACCTACCTACCTACCTACCTACCTAACTCCACAGAAATGCAATTCATAGGTTTAAAATGAAATTTTTAAAAATGGAATATCTTTCTTGCAGTTTTTATTTTAGTTTTTATTTCAAGCTAATAGATTAATTTTCATATTTCTAATAAACAAAATATTTTTTGAATTGACTAGAAGGAATTTTTGTTTTAAAATCACTAAAGATTCCTGATCTTTTAGCCATCTCTTAACACAATGTAATTCTCTTTATTTAAAAATCTTTCAAAAATAAAATATACTTTTCTGAAACTTTGACATATAAAAGCTGATTTAAAGTTCCATTCATCTGATTTGAAACAAATATTACGTTTAGTTTAAAATATAACAGAAATACGTTTTATTAAGATGGAAGTAGTCATTTACTTAAGTTGTTGGTAGCTTGACTGACAGAAGTCTATATAAATTTTTCTCCCGTGGCCATATCTGTAAAAATTAATTGAGGAACATAATATGAGTGTCTTTTTATATATAATTTTTAATTATCCAGTAATTTTAAAAATTTAGGAAAATATTCTCTGTAATCTAACGTTTTATTGAATTTTAGGTACTTTGGCTTTAAATTTTAGATGTAGTTATCATGCTTATATTTGTGCATGGACATCCAAATTTACCAAAAACATTAAAATTTCTTAAAATATTGGGGGTTGCTGAATTGTAGTAAACTTTTCCATTTATGATTAATAAATATAGTTTTTACTTAATAAAGATATCACTGGGCCATGTGTCCTTGAGGATACATGGCACAGTGGATAAAGTGACAGGACCCAAAGAGTGTGAGTTCAATACCTAGTTAAGGCAGTGGAGAACTTTCAGAGGGAAATTAACAGGAGATAACTGATAACTGACATCCATTAAACATGGCACATGGAACTAGAACAGTCTACCCCAGTGAGTGAAATAAAGGGTTCAGTTCGACATTCCAACCACCTGATAAAGGCCGGAGTGTACAACGGCCGAAATATAATAAATATGGCGACAAAGATGAGGACAATAGTCCGAATAATGTAAATAATGTACATAATACCTCATCTCAGAAATATAGACACACACACACACATATATATATATATATATATATATATATATATATATATATAATATAAATTAACTGATTTAAAATATGGTTTTCCGCTACACAGTAATAACCATGTTTCAAAAATGGAAGCTAAAAGCTTTGAATTTAATTTTGTTATTGAATTAAAGACATTAGTTCCATTTCCTCATCAAGCGAATTTTGGAGTAACTTATAATATTTTGGAGTAATTTATCATATTAATGCTCTGTAAATTTACATTGAGCACTATTGTGTAAAAATAAAAATAATATATAAGAACACCGGATTATATATCTTACTGTTCTTTCTTTTTATTCATATATATATATATATATATATATAATGGCTGCATACTCATTTCACAGCACACCCACCAGAGTAGCTAACAAATCCCTATTCCCTATTATAGACGCCTCAACCCACAGAGTTCACCTGTGGTTTATACTGCAACTACAGTTTCTGGAAGAGAGTACATAATCTGGTGTTATCATTTTGTTTTTTGTAACAAGGTCAGCACAACCCCTTTGTCGCAGTGACTTTGATACCATAACTATCAATGTCCTTACCTCTACCTAATTTCACTCATAAAGCTTAGGTTAACATGTGATTTCATTTTGAGGCAATTTCCAAAGGTGCCATGCACTGTGATCACCTCCCCAGGCTGATATAATCAGGAAGTCACCTCCCTGACAAATTGACACTGGTGCAATTTGAACCCGGGTCTCATGGCCAGAAAGCGAACATTCTAACCACTCAGGTACACACCCATATATATTTGTTTTAATCCATTTTCATGTATTGCATTTAAATGCATGCAACATTCATATATTACTCAACTGAAAGAAGTGTTTGGTTCATCCCCACTTTGTTATTTTAATATCATAAACAGTGTTCAATTGTTTGCATATGTTATGCCTGAATGCCCAAATGTTAGTTGTTCTATTGCTTCTTTTTACCAATGATACTTAATGCTTTTATGGACAACAATAACTAGTCTCCCTTTTGGATCATTTACAAAAGTATTAAACAGGGGGGAACAAAAGCTCATTCCAATAAGTCATAAAAATATGAGACAGCCATATTTTATTTTCATTAATATAAATCTTGTAAATTTCTGTTTTGTATTATGTTTACCATCAACATAACCTTGTGGGTTCTTTTTTATTATTCAAATCCTGATCAGTCCTATCCATTCTTTTTTGACTCTGCACGTTATTTTGCATACTTGCAGCTTTCCAGTAATGTCAAAAATGAAGAAAATCATTAGCCTTTTCATATTTTATAATTACATTGCAACTTGCCATCAAACTCTAGAAGAGCAACACTACACTGTCTTGCAGCAACTATACTGAATCAATTCCAATGTCAACCGCTAGGAAAGTTCAAAGACAATTTTTCTCATCAGAATCCATCTTGCACATTTATAAATCTACCATTCGTCCATGCATTGAATACTGCTGCCATATTTGGTCTGGTGTTTCTGCTGTATATTTAGAGATTCTTGACAAAATCTATGTATTCAGTCGCTGCCCTGGCATATCGACTTCAGTCATTTTCACACTAATGTGACGTGGCTTCCCTCAGTCTACAAATATTTTCATGGTAACTGTTCTGACGATCTTTTTTTCCTGGTGCCTAGACTACATGAATTTAAATGTGCTACTATCAGGTCATCCCATAAGTTCTGTCCGAATTTTGAATAAAGAAAACAAGTGACCAAATGTTACATTTAATTACAGATTCAATCAACAATGTATTTTCCCTGATTATCTATGATTCCTTCCATCTATTAACAAGCTTACTAATTCCATTACTGTAAAATTCTTTTGGCTTTGATTCGAAGAACTCACAAATATCAGTTTTAACCTCTTCCTGTGTTACAAAAGCTGTTTCTTCCAAATGATTCTGTAAGCTACAAAACAAATGGTAGTCTGAAGGAGCAAGGTCGGGAGAATAAGGTGGATGAGGAATTATCTCCCAACCAATCTTTTGTGACGTGATTCTTGCTGTGTGTGGTCGTGCATTGTCCTGATGAAACATCACCCGTTTTCGATTCACTAGAGCAGGTCTTTTTTTTCCTCAAAGCTTGGTTCAAAGATTCTAATTGCTGACAGTATTTTTGAGCATTAATTGTTGCATTAGGTGCTAAGAATTCAAAGTGGATTATTCCTTGGCAATCCCACCAGATTGAAAGAAGAACCTTTTGCCCATGAAGTTCCCTTCTCGGCTGTGGCTGGGGTCCTTCCCCTTTACCAAGCCACTGTCTACGACGCTTAACATTTTGATAAAAGATCCATTTTTCGTTGCCAGTCACAAGTCTATCCAAAAAAGGTGAAACAAGTTGGCGAGAATGGAGAGAATAGCAGATGTCAACTCGGGATTTGAGGTTGTTTTCAGACAATTCATGAGGCACCCATTTTCCAAGTTTAGGAACTTTTCCAAGTTGTTGAAGATGACGATGAACAGTTGTATGGTTTGAACTGAGAACCACTGCCAATTCCTCAACTGATAAAGCAGGATTTTCTTCAAGGGCTGCTTCAAGAAGCTTTTCATCAAACTCAACTGGACGTCCGGTTCGATCTTCATCTTCAAGGGTGAAATCTCCACCTCTGAATTTTGCAAACCATCTCCTGCAAGTTCTTTCATTCACACATTCCTCTCCATAAACTGAGTGAATGTTTCTAGATGCTTCAGCTTCTGAGTTTCCTTTCTTGAACTCATAAAGCATTATGTGCCTCAAATGATTCCTGTGTACTTCCATGTTAGCAGGGTTTTAATCAAACAAAATTTAATTTTATTGTTCTCTGAAATAAAATTTGATCAGTTTAAATGCATCTCAACATAAAAATAATGTTCAGCTCCATTAGACCTTTATAAAATACTCTTTAAATTTCATTCATTTTAACAAAAAGTTAAAATTCGGACAGAACTTATGAGATGACCTAATAGATTGGTAACTAGAACTCACCACTTTTCAGTTGAACTAGCTAAATACAACCACCACTTCTAACAATTTCTTTTCTCACACATTTTGCCTGTGGAACTCCCTTCCAATTTCTTGTTTCCCTGTCATCTACAATCTTTAGAAAATTAAATGGAACATCAATTGCCATTTTCTGCCTTCCTGAACACTGTTCTTTTATTCTCCTTTCCTAACTTCAGTTTTCTCATTCTCTTTCACTCCCTGTAACCCACTGCGTCCTAGTGACATTATTGCCTTGCTTGGGATGAAATGATTAAAAACAGAAAAGAAAACTAAGTTAAAAATAATTTTAGATGCAAATGATTGCATTTTATTTGACCACTTTAAAATCACAGAAAATTCTGTTTCTACAATGTCATCGTAAGAGTTCAAGATATATAGTTCAGTTTTCCCATTTCTATGTATATTACAGTTAAATCACACTGAAATAATAGGTCATGTTTGATCACCAAAGTTAAGCAATGTCAAGCTTGGGAAACACCAGGTACTCGAGGTGAAAACTGGTGTTGCATGGATCTCCCAACTTCATCTTGTAATGGTAATAGTAGCAGTTTCCTTACAAAATGAAATTTGGTAATCATTGATTTTTTTTTTTTTTAATTTTCAAATGACAACCGGACTGGCTGTCATTTGAAATTTTAAAAATCTTTTTCTTAAAACAATTTTTCATGAAAATAATAGGTTCCTCAGTGTCCAGTAGCTGTTAACACTGTTTCTAGTATTAATGGGGGTTTCCTTCCTAACTTTTTCTTTAAGGTAATGTAGAACATTAACATGCTGATTATAGTTATTTTCTTCTTGAGTTACATGTGCTATCCATTTTAGTTGATGCTGCTGCTGATAGTTCTTTGGTACAGTTCTTTCTCTGTGATGCTGTAGCACTAGTTCACAATGTTCAAAGAATGGTCTTTGCCAAGACGCACCGGCATCACTCACTCAAAGCCATTTTTAAGCATTGCCAAACACCTGTTATAGAAACCATAGCAGCTGTGGGCCCCATACTCTTTGGTGGCATCTACAGGAGTAAAGGATGAGGAGAATGTAGTGGTCGCTTCTGATGACTTTTTTTGAAAAAATTGTTATACATTTTTATACTGTTAATGGATGAACAAACTTGGAACCAGGTGAAATGTGACCTGAGGAAGGTCAAGGGGACTGATTGAAACATTGTGAAAAAAATAGAAAGAAGATAAGTATAGTTCCCAAAATTAATAAAACACTTTATACAGGTGAGGAGTGGCCAAACTGGTTTTTATATAAGACTCATATATAATAAACTTTAAAAGTTTGAGAGTTGCAAGACAAACAATCCCCTATAATCTGTGGAGGGTCACTTACATTATAGCAGCAGAAATTAGCCTCATGTTTACAGAAATAAAAGCATACTTGACTGGAAATAAAATGTACGGAAATAACAGGAAAGCATGGTAAATTGTATGTTAATTTCATACAATTTATATTTTTCTTGTGTGTATTGGTGTGTGTATTTTTAGGCTACAATTGTTTTATGATACATGTAATAAAAAAAGAAGTCACTCTGTATTATTACAAACCATATCACACAGAGAGAGAAGTTATGTGTTGTCTGCCTGAGGGTTCTTGATGAAGAGGTTGAATTTAACTTTTTTAGTGGGATGTCCATATTTTAAGCAGGAACAGTTTTTGTTGCATGCTTGGAATATTTTATTTTATTTATTTTAAAAAAGAGTTTAAATATTGTTTTATTTTATTTATAATTTTCATTATTATTTTATATTTTATTTTTTATTTATTTATAATAATAATCTCCTTACAAATTTGCCAACCTTCCATAATTTTTTTCCTCAGCAGTGAACTACAATGACTCATTCGACCCTAGTATTAAAATTAGGATTTAAATTCTTAAAAATTTCTACTAGATATGAATTTTAAACTTAGGTTTTAATTCAGTGACATCAAAGTTCATATCTGGTAAATAATTATGAAGCTTGAAATTGTTTTTATTTAATGTGAAAAGAAGTTCAGTCAACATATTTCCTTGAGACACATCAAATGCCACAC
The DNA here is from genome assembly GCA_964036315.1 of Acanthosepion esculentum. NCBI lineage: Eukaryota > Metazoa > Mollusca > Cephalopoda > Sepiida > Sepiidae > Acanthosepion > Acanthosepion esculentum. The sequence continues at coordinate 148,378,333 of OZ038475.1, forward strand.
ATTGGTCTTATGCACTGCAGTTTGTCCACTCCTCATATAGGCTTCTATGATTTTGTATGACACATTATCATCTTTTGCTATTTTGGTCAAAGGCAGATTGTACATTAATATGAGATGGTTCTCCCTAAAGAGCCCAGCATTTGAGGGGCTGTATTTATTTATCTCTGGTTTCATATAACTCACCATTCTAAGGTTGGAGTGATCCCTTGATTGCTGCTGTCACATTAGTCTGGGGCTGTTGATCCACTCTTCGGATCATATGAATAGGATCTGGAGGTGGTTCGCTCTGATTTGGAAATCTTTAAGTTTGACTTTCTCATGTTAGTTTAATCAGTCTATTCTTCCATGCTGGCTTATAGCAAAATTGGAACAAGATGTCATACTCTGACACCAGATTTATACACAAGCAGGTTTAAAGAAGGCTTTCCTCTCCCATAAGGTATATTCACTTGCACCAAACACCAACCTTGAATTTATAACTTCGCAATATTTTATATTGAAAGTTTTCTGTCGAGACAGACTCCATGTTTTTTGTTGCAATGTAACAGAGGTCTGAAATCAGTATTCCTTTTTATAGATGGATTGCATTCCCAGACTAATGAGTTCCATCTATCCAATTTAAGCTTAGCACCTGGTATTCCCAATTAGTCTCCCATCTAAGTACTGAGCAGAATTGATATTGCTTAACTCTGATGATTGGATAATAACCATAAAATTCAACATGATATGATCCTTGTATGAACAATGAAGATAAAGAAACAAAAACATCCTTACTGCCACATAATGGATTCACATTGAAACATGAATAAATCAGAAAGTATTTTGTGGCTGATACTAACCTTCATGAGAGGGATTCCTTGCATTTTCTCAGGTTAACGTTTTCCGCTGACACGAAGTGTAAAAATTATATTGAATTAAATGCTAAGAAAATTGGTTCACTTCTCTCACTTCTGTTATATGTTTAGAAATTTCTGATAATATACAAAGAAAAATCTGCAATGTTATTGGTCCTGACCTGGCATCTCAGCTTCAGTCATTTTCCCACTGCTGTAATGTAACTTCCCTATGGCTTTTCTATAAATATTTTCATGGTAATTGTTCTGGTGACCTTTCCTTTTTGGTACCTTGACTTCATGAATCTGTGTTAGATTGGCGACAAGGTCTCATCATTTTACAGTTGAAATGGCTAGATGTAACTGTAAGTCCTATGTTAACAGTTTCTTCTTTTGCACTTCTTACTTGTGGAACTCTCTTCTAGCTTCTTGCTATCCAGTCAATTTTGATCTTATTTTTCTTTTAAATTTCACCCCAAGCTAAGCCACAAAAACACAAGGGTTACTGACTGAGTGTGTGAGGATATGAAAAAAATATTAAGGAGAGAGAACTATAAAAAAACAGGAATGAAGGAGACAGAAGATCATGATTGACATTGCATTTAAATTTTTGAAGATCTCCAACAGTATTCTACCTAATGAGCTTTTGCTTACATAAATAATGGCAGAAAAGGGAGTGGGAGGGATAGTAAGAGACAAACATTGTTGAGAGCTACAAAGGATAGGATGTTGTGGAGAGCCATGATTATCCAGCAGGGACACTGGACATGAGAAGATACATAAATTTTTAAATAGAGAATTGTGTTGCGATGACAGATTTATCAATATGGCCATTTTTAGCAATTTCAAAACAAAAAATTATTTCAATAAATTTAAATTCGGTTTACAATACAGCAAAGTATTTTGCTTATTTGAAATATTAAATTTAATGTATTAGCTTCAAATTAAAACTAAAAAAGCTTTAAGAAAGATTTTTCATTTTTAAAATGCATTTTATTTTATAAATTTAACTATTTTAAATGTATTATTTTTCTTACTTACTTTTTCCTACTCACAAAAGGTGAAGACTTACAACTACATGTCTTGGTCTATTTCTTAGATTTATATTGAAATATCATATATATACATTTCAATTTTGTATTTTTCTATATGGGCCATGTAAGTTTGATTTTTCAATATTTTTTGTGTTTCTTTAGAGATTATATTACTATCATTTTTGAAGTCGTATTTGGAATATAATGTGTTGTAAAAAAAAAAAAAAAAATAATGACCCAAATTATAAATTTATGATGACATTTTTATTACAAGTTTTTAGATATTTTGCTTTTCTGTGAGATTGTTTGAATGTTGTGAAAAGGATAAATACACTTGCTTTTATAAAAAGTCTTTGTTTCAATTTATAAGTGGGTGATTTAGATCAGAAACTAATAATCGACTTGGATAATAGGAGAAAGTTTGCAAATAGTTTGAAACCCATTTCTTCTTTTGTTTGTGTTGTTTGAAAAGGGGTAGCTGTGGAAATGAGGTAAAAGTGGGGAGACAGATACCCCCTGACTCCCACCCCACATACCTATACATGTTTCTTTTCAACCTTAAATTAATTACTGTATATATCAGGAAGGACATTTTTGTGCCACTAGTGTTACTCTGTAGCCATGGAAACTCGTGAACAAAGCAGAGGAGTTGTGGTTTAGAGGTAGATGGGTTGGGTGGATGTTAGATTGTGGGCCTAAGGAATGGATTACTTATGTTCACCACATTCTATACAAATTATATATATATATGTGTGTGTGTGCGCACATTGTTTTAATAAGTGTTGTAAGTCTAAAACAACTTCCCATATAATGAGATGAATTACCTGTTAGGTCATGGTGAACATAGGTGCAATAATCAACCTACTCACTTTGATTTGAGTCATGTCACTCCCCACTATCCCAAGTATACTGCTCACATTTGACCTAGACAAAATTGTTGATATTATTTTAAAATGATCTTAAAGGAATTGCCATATTTCTCGCTGAATAAATCACACACTAGATTTATTAAACTGAACTTTATTAATAAAATAAATTAAAAGGTTTCCAGGGTGGGGGGGAACAAAATGTGAATTTTAAATCTTAAAAATGTAAATAGTAGATATCATTAAAATTTGAGCTAAAATCATTAAAGATCCATTTAAATAGTTTCTTTAGAGTAAAATTTTGGTTTTATTGGAAAGATAATAGCTAGCTAATTCAAATTAAAGAAAAATTAATTTCTGTGTGTAAATAAAGTTTTTAGAGTTTAAAAACATTCTCAGGTTCACTCATAGACTCGTCCAACTGACATTGTAAACAAAAAATTTTAAAATCTAATATTTGTCCTATAGATGTGTTTCAAAGTACATGAGTAAATTTAAGGATTAATTAACTGAATTTTGTAAAAGTAATATTTACTTTTTGCTTAAAACATCATGAAAATGTTTGCTTATGCTTGTGATGTCATAGGTCAACAATGAAATGTAAATAGAAAAAATTTAGTTGCTAGGTAAAGATTATTAACTGTTCAGTGCTATTGTGATTCTTGAATTTGATAAATAAATTCATGAAAATTATTTTCATTCCCAATAAAACATTTAAAGCATTTTATCTTCAGGGTTATAGTGTTTCGATTTATCACAATTGCTGCATAATATTGTACAGACAAAAGCCAGTTTGTTGTGTAAGCTGATGTTTAGGCAATTTTTACATACATAAAATTTTTATGACCTATTTGTATTGTTTATTTAATTTTATTAAGATAATGTAAATAAAATATATGGAGGACCCCCCCACCTCATCATTTTTTGACAAATGAGGTTCTAGCAGTTCACCCCCTAGAACCAAACAACCACAGGATCCACATATTTGATTATTATGGTGAAAGATTATGCAAAACTGACCACACTTTTTGGAAGAGCCAAATACAGAGAACTAGTGTACACCATTCCACAAGTTTCCCAAATGATACTCATCAGGTTTTGAATTCAGAGTTGTCCCTCTACTAAACTGGTTGCTACCCAAAGCTATAGGACCCCATCTGTCCTGTTATTTATCCATAGCTGTGGAGTGAAGAGATGGATTCATAACTTTCCCAAGGATTTTTTTTTAATCAGAACCACCCCAAGCAAGGCAGTAATGTCACTAAAACACAAGGGGTTACAGGGTGTGGAAGAATTAGGAACAGAAACATTAATGATGAGCAGAAAAAGAAGAAAGTAATCAAGTGAACAGAAGATAGGGTTTGAGATTACATTAAAATTTTTGCAGAAGGGAGTTCCACAAGCAAGAAGTGCAAGAGAAGAAACTGTTAGCATGGAATTTATGGCTACATCTAGCCAGTTCAACTGTAAATTGATTAGATCTTGACACCAATCTAGTGCTGAACTTAAATTAAAAAAAACTCTAGGTACCATAGGAAAGAACTTCAAAGAAAAGTATTTATAGAAAAGACACAGAGGCAACCTTACAGCAGTGGGAAAGTGACTGGAGCTGAGCTGCCAGATCAGGACCAATAATAGGGCAAACTTTTCTTTGGATCTTATCAAGGAGCTTAAGGTAAATAGCATGGGCACTGGTCCATACGAGGCGGCAATATTCTAAACATGGATGAATGGTAGACTTATAGATATGTAAGATAGATTCTGGAGAGAAAAATTGTCTCACCCAACATAGCAAACTGACTTGTTTAGCAGCTGACCTAGCAATGGATTCAATAAAGTCCTTCCACTTCATATCAGCAGAGAACATGAGCCCTAGAAGGTGCAATGAGTTACTTTTCTGGAGGATAGCAGCAGCCATGCTGATTGAATGCAGAGAGGTGGTCTCTCTGATAATTCATGGAGAGAAGTTTAGTTTTGGAGGTGTTAAAATTAAGAAGCCATCTTTTACCCAAGTTAACTATGGACTTGATAAACCTTACTATCACTATCAGGCAGGAGTAAATTGTTGTCGTCAGCCTAGATACCAAGTTGAGAGCTGATGTCATCAAGGTCAATCATGAAAATTAAAAATAGAGAGAACTAAGGATGGAGACATGGAAAACACCTGTGTTAGTACACAAGGATCTAGACGAGTGGCCATTCAGGATAACTCTCATTTCACAATTTGATAGGAAAGACTGGATCAGTTCAAAAAAATGTGTCTGGAGACACTGTAACTTTTCAGCTTGTGGAGAAGACCTGAATGCCTGACCCTGTCAAGGGCTTTCAAGATGTCCAGTGCAACAACCCAGGCTTCACCATTTTTATCTAGAGCATGATACTTTCCACAAATATCAGTACATCAGCAATTGATCTGGAGAAATGAAAGCCATATTGCTTGTCTGAGAAAAGGTCCTGTGATGGGAGATGATGAACCAATTCAGAATTGATTAGGGCCTCAGGGAGCTTCCCAAAAAGAGGTAGAAGGCTAATAGGTCAATAGTTGAAAAGGGTCAGATGGCTCACCAGAGTTCTTAATAACTGGAGCAACAGATGATGACTTCCAGCAAGCAGGTGGCAGCAAGGCTTTTATTATACAGTTTGGAAAGAACAGAAGTCAGTCCAGGAGCACACTTAATGACTATTACAGGGATATCATTGGGACCACATACTTTTCGGGGATCTAGGTTAGAGACGATAGCAGAAACCATGCATATCATTCAACAGACTCAGTTTATAGGAGGGATGTTAGGTAGGGATATTCCAGATGAGTCAAGAGTAGAGATTCAAGAGAATTTACAGGCAAAGCATTTAGCTTTATCATCAGAGGATGATAACACCTCATATTGATTGTAGAGGGGAAGAATAGAGATTACACTAATTTAATGCCCTAATACAGATCTGCCTGTAATCACAGTTGCCAAAGTTGTTAGAGGCTATGTGGTGCCTCATTCTCTCAGCAAACAGAGACTTTGCTTCTTCAAGGATTTGCTTACATTTATTGTGAGCAGCAACAAATAGGCTACTGTTATGACAAGAGCTGTCACACTGGTATAGCCGGAAATAGTGATTCTTGTGTGCTATGGCAGCCAAGCATGTTGGTGTGAACTATGGGGAGGACTGAGGTTTCACCTGATATTTCCGAGAAGGGATGTAAGTATCCATGCCAACTTTGGTCCAAGAAGAAACCTCAGTGGTGCAATTTTCAATTGGGAGTTTATAGATGTTAGTCCAGGGGGCATCATGGAGAAAATCATGGTGTGAATCCCAGTCAGCATGAAAGAGGTCTTGTGGATAGGGGTTTCTGTTTAATAGAGGATTAGAATAAAAAATCAATAGCTACCACAGAGTGGTCAGAATTACCAAGATGGTAGTGTTTGCTAAGCTCAGCATGATCGAGGGGAGGAGGTAAGAAATAAATGAAGTAGAGAAGCCTGTTGTTCAGCATTGCTAGGGAAATGAGTAAGGAAATCCATGATTTGAGTAAAGGATTAGGCAGATTTAATATCTGAACACCAGCAACATCAGTCCCTTTAGAATGTTTAAGTCACATGTTAGGGTGAGCATTAGTCCCCAAAGAAAGATGTTCTCAGATGGGTGGCAGGAAAGTGCCTTTTCTAAACTGTCAGCAATTATGTCTAATATACTGCAGTCCTGGGAAGAGGGGGGGGCAATAAAGGAAAAAGAGTTTAGTAATGAAAGATGGAAGGAGTAGTTTAGAGCTTCAAGAGACAATTTCCTGGCCATCAGAAGATTATCCTGGATGTAAACACTAAGGTCATGCATGTCAATGTTGAAATCTTTTTGGCAAAAGGGAAGATAGCCTGGAACCAAGAATTCATTGGTAGCAATGGAAGAATTTAAGTTAGGTTCACAGAGGGCAAAACTATCTGACAACCATTCCAAGAGGAAAGATCCTACATTGCAAAAGTTGGAACAGATACCATGAATATTAGTGAAAGAAAGACTGAGTGGGTAGGTGGTGTTTGTTTAGTTGTATTTATTTTTGTTGTGTTTTCCATGAAATTCATTTTGAGGTGAGAGAGTAAAAACCACCGTAATTGTCACGGTCAGTGTTAATACAAACCAGCCAGAGTGTAGCTGAGAACAGAAATACATGCTATCCAATTTCCAATGTGTCTCTGCACACACACACATACACACATATATATATCACACACACACACACACACACACATATATATCACACACACACACACATATATATATCACACACACATATATATCACACACACACACATATATCACACACACACACACACACACACACACACACACACACACATATATATATATATCATAATAATTCATCGGGTCTAGAACAAGAATCCTCAACAGAATGCAGAAAGCACTGGATGACCGTTTTGTCCTTTTTGTAACTCCTCAGCAGTGCACATCCACTGCCTTGAATTGAACCCAGACCATTACGATACAATGCAAGCATAATACCTCTTAGGCCAGCAAGCCTCAGTGATGAAGGGGAAACTAACGAGACTCAATATAGTGTAAGCTACTCCTGATGCCCACCCAGTGCTTTCTGCATTCTGATGAGGATTTTTCTTCTAGACTCGATGAACTATTATGAGAAATTATTCAAATCTCCAAAATTTTCTGTCACACACACACACACACACACACACACACACACACACACACACATATATATATATAAAAAGAGAGAAGAGTCCTTAGTCCATGTAAGATATAGGGCCACACGCACATATTAGTGTTGCTGCCATGGTTTTTATTCAACTGCTTTGAATTGTTATTCTTATTTTAGACTGGTTGCCAATCATGGCTTGAGTGCCCAATATCCTCTGCTATTTAACCCCAATCTGGGTTGGGAGAGAAATAAATTCCAAGTGTATTTGTGCAAATCTGAACACATCCTCATCCAGAATTTGAACTTGGCATGCCACTTTACTACCAATAACCACTACATTATGCACACAGCTATATAATAAACACAAATGTCACTGTGACACACTTTTTTCCACTTTACCCCTAGAGGCCGTAGCCCAACATATTCTACCATATTGGAAACTGGCCAACTCTGTAAGCAAATTAAAAACATTCCAAAATGGATCCAGACTTGCAATCCTGAAATTTTGGATTACCAAGTTTTCATTCCTGGGATTGTTTTCAGCAATATTTTTATGTAAGTTTTTGTGCCAAATTTTTTTGCACAATAATAATTTTTATAATTTGGAAATAAATTTGGGAATAATTGAAATTAATTGTGAAATCAGCGAAAGTCAACCATGAAATAAAAATAATTGTTTATATAGAAAATAAGGACCTACATACATCAAATTGTCTTTAAATTAAGTCACAGCAGAAGAATTATCATTGAACTTCTTAAAGGTAAGCTTACATATTAATGCAATACTTTTTCTGTAGTTTATTGTTGCATATCACATCTACTCTTCCCTACCTATTGTGATGAAGGCCTAATCAAGAGCCCTCTGCAGAAGCTAGCTTAAATGCTTCCTGATAGGGTGGCTTTTGTAAATAAATGATTTTGTATTTTCTTATAAATTTTAATTGATAAAAGTAAATATCAGTAGATTAAATCAAATTCTGGTACTAAGCCGAATTTATTTATTAAACAAACTTTAAAAATGAACTCAAGTACTTTCAAGATTTAGACAAAAAAAGGGGGAGCAATCCTGATGTTATGGTTTCTATCTTCAGTACCATTATTTTCCAGAGCATTCCTTTACAGACTTGAAAAACTTAATTATAATCTTTGCCTTCACTGCATCCAACTTACACACAATAGTCAACTAATGTCCCTTCCCTATTTCATGTGATATCATTGCCATAGTAACATGATACATACTTATTTGCTTCAAGTGTCTCCAGCAATCTACCTTTAATTCTACTCTTAATGCTTGCAGCTACCTTTCAAGTGTGCAATTTTATTTTAAATAGTGCATGTTACAATATAAAATACCTATTTTATTACAGTTTTATAATATTAATGTGGTGGATTTAATACATTTCTAGTACAAAGATTTGGCATAAAATATTTTTAAATAAAAAAAAACACATTCCAAGCCCCAGGAACAATATTTGTTATATTTGCTCTATATTTTAATCAATGTGTTTTGACGAGAGGAAAATATATATATATATATATATATATATATATATATATATATATTTATTTATCATTATATATATATATATATATATATTTATTTATCATTATATATATATATATATATATATATTTATTTATCATTATATATATATATATATATATATATTTATTTATCATTATATATATATATATATATATATATATATATTTATTTATCATTATATATATATATATATATTTATTTATCATTATATATATATATATATATATTTATTTATCATTATATATATATATATATATATTTATTTATCATTATATATATATATATATATATATTTATTTATCATTATATATATATATATATATATATTTATTTATCATTATATATATATATATATATATATATTTATTTATCATTATATATATATATATATATATATTTATTTATCATTATATATATATATATATATATATTTATTTATCATTATATATATATATATATATATTTATTTATCATTATATATATATATATATATATTTATTTTTCGTTATATATATATATATATATTTATCATAATATATATTTTTTTTTCTCTTCATTTTATGGTTTGAATGTCTTTTTTTTGCTTCTCAGACTATTTACTCTGTCTATCTGTGCATGTCTTTTTAATTTTATATAAATCATATAAAAAGTCATTTAAAAACACAAATTCCTCTTTGTTTAATGATTTCACACCCAATGAAGGCTGTAAAATGGCTTAGCTGAAATGTTATGATGACAACAAAAGCAGCCCAAAGAATCACATTCATTTGTTTAAACAACTCTTACAATGATACTGACATTTTCTAAATTAAAATTGGATAATCCACCTCTAACAGTATATCAATTTGATATTAAATGGTCCATGGGGAATACAAAACTTTATTAATGCTATAAAAACAGACATATTAAAATTGTATATTAACAATTGGGAAAGAAAAACACATATTATAAAATAATAAATCATTATGGTGATTCATTTAATTCCCCCAGCCCCCACTACCATCACGTTTGTTTCTAATATATATGCAATTTTTATATGGCCATTTTTATAGCATTGTTTCCTCTCTGACAATTGAAAAATATTCAATCATTTATGTATAAGCTTGTGTATTAGTATAAAAAGAGTGGAATCTTCAGTTTTCATTATATTGTTACCCAATATTTAGAGTAAAGGATTTATTAACAGCACAAAAAGCCATTATTCAAGCATAGTGGGAAATTGGCAAAGCTCAAAAAAACAAGGTAGCTGTTGAGGTAGGATGATCTCCATCTGCTGTCTCCAAGATAACAACACAAACTTGTTCAAAGACAGTCTAATTGCAGTTCCAATGTTAAAACAGCTAGAGATAAATATCAGCTAAATAGGATACTTTTTTTTACAATCAATTTGTGGTGAAATTTCCAAAGCCTGGAAAGATGCTAGTGTAGCTGTTTCTTAATCCACAATACTGCAGAGACTATCAGTTCAGATATAAACATATGCCAATTTTGAAACCACTACTAGATTTTAAGCCAAAACGGAATCATTTAACGTGCAGAATTTAATGATCAAAATTCGTCTATTTATCAATGGAAACATGTCATTTTCCGTGATGTATAAAAATTCTATATTTTCTTACATTTATCCTGATTTCTCACATCTGGAGAGAGTGAGACAAGAATGAAAAAAAAGTATAAAATTACCTCCAGTCTGTGATAGTATGTCTGTCACCAGTGTCAGAATGAATCTGTTTCTTGAAAAGTTCACTTAATGCTACTGTCTATCAGGATGTCCTGGATCATTTCTTTATCCTATACATGAAGAACACATTTGGAGGACAATGAATTTATCTTCCAGCATACCTTTCCTCCACCGCATGCAGTGAAATCTAAAGGCTAAATGTTCTTGATTGGCCTGCAAATCGTCCATATACAAATCCAATAGGAAATTTATAGAGGAATCATCAAGAGGAGATTAAGAAAATACTTGTACGTCAAATCTTGAACAATTGAAGCAAGTCATTAATGAAGTGTGGACATTGGTGATGCTGAAGGATTATAATAGGTTAATTAGTTCATTGCTATAACGAATGAAAGAGATAGTAAATGCAAAAAGTGCTACAACAAAGTATAAATGTACTAAGCAGTTCGTCAAAATTGTGTTTATTAATAAATACTTTGTCTTCATCAAAATAAAAAAGAAACGTTTTTTTGTCTTTTTGTTACTCGTTATAACAGTCTGCAAATTTTGAAAATTTCATGTTTCAAAGAAAATCTGGTTTGTTGGTGAAATACTATGAGATTATTTTCATATATTTAATTGCTATAAGTTTTATTATTACTTTAAAAGTAATCTTATCTACAGTTTTAAATGAATTCTTCTGTATGCCATGTCCGTTCAGGATATGGGCGATCATGGCTCACCACAACTTCCTGTCTTTTGTAGCTCTGAGCAAGGTCATTTTGCAATCCTTCCCAGTCCCTGTTCCGCCCACCATTTACACAAGCTTGTTAGGTAGTTTTTCTTTTCTCTGTCCTTTCTGACTTCAATATGCCCTGTGAGTGTCAAATTTTCCAAGCCTGCTTTCCTCATGGTTCTAAAAATGTAAACTATCTCTTTCTGATGTTAAGTGTAAGTGTCCTTTTTGTTTTCATTTTCTCTAAAACTTGGTTGTTGCTCACGTGTTTAGTCCATGGTTTTCTCAGCATCCTTCTGTAGAACTATATTTCTGTTGCCTCAAGTCTTCTTCATCAGTGAGGAGATTTTCCAGTATTCACTACTATATAGGAGGCCTGAGTTAGTTCTCAACATACTTGTCTTTGTTTTTAACAAAATTTTCCTGTTTCTTGATACTTTGCTTAACTTTTGGAAGGCATCTTTTGCTATTCCAATGCACCTTCAAATTGACACCCATACATTGTTTTTACAATTTATGTTTAGTCTTTTCTCATTTTCTTTTATTACCTTCTCTGAGTTGCTGTACTTTCCTTTCTGTTTCTATCAACACTGTGTCATCTGCATATCTTATGTTGTTTAGATTTTAGCCACTAATAAAAAGTTATTTGCTAAAAAATGGAATATACCATTTTTGGGAATCAATGTTTTGGATTCCTTTTTTCTTTGGTTTTTTTTTTCCTTTTTTTAAATAAGAATGTTTTCAAAGAGCTTATTAATTTTTAATGAAATTTAGATAAACTTTTTTTTAACTTGATGCTTATAAAATCTGTGCTACCAAATGTCACGTTTTATCAAACAAATGACAAAGCTGTTATTCACTCTAATGATTACAGATCAAGTGAAAACAGATTCTGGTTAAAAGTAGGGAAGAAATGGAACAATAAACAGGAGATATTTTAGTGAATTGCATCAAAATCTGATCTACAAACAAGCTTTAAGCTGTACTTACCTATGCCCACTGACTTTATCGCTATACACCCACTTAAAGTATACATTGAAAAATGAAGGAAAAAAGATTCTCAGTGGTTAGGAATTAAGGTAAGCTTTACCAATAAAATCAGACTATTATATGTGTAATGTAAATACATTACTAATGATTTTGATATAGAATGCATTGAAAAACAGGAAAGGGTCTGTTTATGGTCAGGAATTAATGTAAGCATGACTGACAGAGTAGAGCAATGTAAAATGACTTTAGTTGTATTTGAAGATTGATAATTACTATTATCTCATTATTTATTCACAAATAAATCTTATATAAAAACTGTTGTCACATTTATGTTTGTTTTTCTATCACACTTTTGGGAACAAAGAGGATGAAGGAGTATTGGAAACACACATACACAAAATGGACTCTTTTGTGTTTGCATGTTCACTGCAATTAGAACTGTTGCTGGTCATATAATACTATTACTAATATCATTAATACTACAGCTGGAGATGTCTCACTTTTCTTAGCATATTTTAAAATTATTCAATAACAGGAAATATGAAGAATTGCATAAAATTATCAGAAAATAAATGTTGCTTAACTTAAGCTTTTTTTTTTGTATATAGAGTTGTAACAGAATTATTCACCCTCATCCATAATTACAAATAAAGCTGTGATGCCTACAACAAACTTTGTATTTTAATGTAAAAAAATAATACAAAAAACACCAAAAAGACATTTAACATAGGACAAAATTATTGGCCCTCTTGCCTCAATAATCAATTGTGTAACCTTTATTTTGATTATTACCTTTTAATCATTTTTGATAGTTCCTTACAACATCACTACACACACTAATAGGTATTTTGCTACTTTCTTCCTTGGTAATAATTTCAAGTTCCTCCAAATTCAAGAAACTTCTTTCACTTACTTTTTTCTTCAACTGTGCCCATAATTTGTTAATGGGGTTTAGGTCATAAGTTTGTGCAAGGGTATGCCAATATCTTATTTTTGCTCTTATCTAAGTATTTTGTAACAGTTTTTGCTGTGTGTTTTGGGTCATTGTCATGTTGGAATGTCTAGTGACACCCCAAAGACACCTTTATTTCAGATTATTTTTAAGAATAGCCAAATGCTGCTCTTTATCCATGATACCCTGGACTCTCACTAGTTCTCCTGGTCAAAAGCAGCAGAACACCCCTGGTGCAGAATGTTTCCACCACCTTGATTGCAGGGTGGGTTTTTTTTTTTTTAGTTTGTGAGCTTCATTCATTTTCCTCCATACATAACAGGAGTTCATGTTGTTAAATGATTCTAGTTTGGTTTCATCCGACCATAAAACAGAGTTCCTATATTTGCTCCCATGTTCCAGATGGCTTCTAGCAGAAGCTGTTCTGCATTTTAAGCAAGGGAATTTTCTTTGAGCAACAAACTCAGTCCTGCTCAATGAAAGCATCTAGTGACTGTTGTCATCGATACATTCAATCCTGTTGTCTTTACATCTTTGACAATGTCCTTTGTTGTTAAGAGAGGATTCCTTTCCAGTCTCTCAGAAATTAACTGTTTTCTGCCAGTCCTTAATTCTCAGCACAATGAATATCGATATACTTCTTGATAATGCTATGAATTATCAATCTAGGAACATTTAAACATTTGGAAAGTGTTGTATATCCATCACCTTCTTTGTACACATCAAGTATCTTTATTTGGAGCTTCTTGTCAAGTTTAGCCATTTCGCCAGGGTTACAGAACAAATGAGTTATCATGGTACATGGCACTCACATATTGTCTCCTTCATTGCCTTTTAGAATGTTATAGAGTCAGGTTAATACTATTTCATTTTCAAACAGTGTTTGTATTAAATGTCAAATTAAGAAAAAAACACTACAATTAATAATTTCAATAAGAAGGGGCGAATAATTTTGGTTGGCACCAATTTTTAGAAAAATCTATAACTATGAATATAATAGATCTAAACTTCTAAAAATTTAACACATTGTTCAAAACTAAATTCTATTTATGGTAAATTCAGTAAGTACTTGAAAGTATATGCATTTTCTTATAAAATGTGCAAATATTCTGGGAGGTAAATAATTGTCTCCACAACTCTGTGTATAATATATAATCTTCACAGACAGCCTGTCTTGCTGTATC